>OY856410.1:610245905-610573405 GCA_963693085.1 Alisma plantago-aquatica
AATGACATCAAGTCCGGTCCATTAAAAAAATGGAATATAGTCAAGAACCATCTAAAACACACCATATAACTCATATAATTGAACAAAATAACTATAAAAATATAAATCTTCAAACCCTTAGCAAACAAACTGAAAGGATAAAGATAATGCCTATTGATATTAGCAAAGTACCAATATATCCAAAGAAAGTAGAAACAAAAAATTTGCCACTAATTATTCCTCAAACTATTAATGGAAAAATTATATTAGGAAAAAAGGCACCCATTAAGTTTGATAACAACTTGATGAATAAACACATGAAATCACAAGTCAGCTAGACCAATTAAATCTTCAAAAACCAACCGTTAATACAATATATGGAGATTCATCATATTCAGATGAAGAAGAGATACCTAAGAATCTACAACTAAATACAGTCAGCTTTGGTAAAACTGCTCGATTTTCAAAAACAAAAATGTATTACTCTAGACCAACACCGATTGACCTACAATTTGAAGAAACTCCTGATCTTACTTTATGTCAATTTGATGGGCAATCTCTTATAGAATGGAACTTAGATGGATTTTCAGAATACCAAATATAATAATTTTGCCCTCAAATGTTGATATATGCCAATGCTTGTCGAGCTCATGGTAGTCTTGAAACCACAATTGCCCAAATGATAACTTCATCATTTACGGGTCAGTTAAGAGGATGGTGGATTAATTATCTTAGTGAAACACATAGACAACAAATACTTCAATCTACAAAAAGAAATGAGCATGGTGCTCAAATTAAGTTAGACAATGGTGAACCCCAATCAGACGCAGTATATACTCTAATAGTATACATAATTCAACATTTTATAGGCCATAATGGCACTATATTAGAAAAACTTAGGGAACAACTAATGAACTTAAGATGTAAGAGTCTGAGTGATTTTCGTTGGTATAAAGATGTTTTTCTTTCTAGTGTTTTCCCATTCACAGATTGTAATTCTGTTGTTTGGAAAAAAGTTTTTATCTGGATTACCTGTTTTATTTGCTGAAAAGGTAAGAGAACATACTAGACAAGCATATAATAATGTTGTCCCTCTAGAACATATATCCTATGGAGAAATAATACAAAGAATAAACCAAATAGGACTATCTCTTTGTAATGACTATAAATTGAAAAATCAATTAAAAAGACATCAAACAATAGATAAAAAGGAACTAGGAGAATTTTGTTATCAATTTGGACGGGACATGGATTTACCAAAAGAAAAGAAACGACACAAAATCTACAAAAGGTTTAGTGTAGATAGTAACAAATCAAAAAAGAATTATACAAAAAGAAAACAAATAAGAAAAGCAGATAATAAGAAAAATATAACATGTTACAATTGTAATGAAAAGGGGCACTATGCAAACAAATATTTTAAGCGAGATTTTAAGAAAAAAGTTAACAAACTGTTACTAGAATCAAAAAGTATTATGCCTTAAGAACTTGATACTTTTGTTAGTAAATTAAATCTAAATGAATCCTCAGGATCAGAAAATGAAGAAGGATGTCATTGTAATTACTATCGAAATGAAATATCATCAGATGAAATTCATGTCTTAACTAGTGAACAACCATTTATACTTGAAACCATAGATTCCATCCAAGATAAACAAGAAAGAAGTACTAAACTTGCAAAATATCTCAATATGATTATAAACAAAAAATCAAACAATAAAATAGAATCAAAAGGAAATGAGTTCTACTCATTTGATCATGTAATGAAAAGAATTGAACATGAAAACATTAATGATAAACATATTTTTATAGAAGATTTGAGAAAAGAACAAAACAAAATCAGAATAGAAATCATTGAACTAAAAGATAAGGTTGAAAATCTTTAAAAATATTTATATGAAAGGTATAATGATGATGATGAAGATGAACATATATTTAATACAATGCTTGGAGAATGCTCAAATAAAAACCAAGTCGATGAAACAAGGGAAGATAACGAAGATTTCTTTATTAATAATCTTCAAGAATTTGTTAAGAGAAAATGGAAATGTGAAGTGACTATAAAAATTAATGACTTTACCCTAGAAGGGATAGCTTTGTTTGATTCTGGAGCTGATGTAAATTGTATAAGAGAAAACCTTATACCAACGAAATAATATGAAACAACTAATCATCATGTTAATTCTTCTACAAAAGATAAACTCAAAGTAAAACATAAAATTTCTGAAGCACACATATGCATTGACAATAATAATATTAAAACATCTTTTATCCTTCCTCAAAATATAACTGAGGATATTATCATTGGGACACCCTTTAATTTCTTAATAAAATTCTCCCTATATTAGTTAGTGAAAAAGGGGTTCATACTCGAGTTAACAATAACTTTGTAACTTTTGAGTTTAGAAAGAAACCTAAACTTATGTTCTTAAAGAAAATAAAAGCTGCATTAGATTATAAAGATAATTTCATTCATTCACTTACTATTTCATAAGAGACACATCAATAGGATGTTCTAAATATTTATTGTAGTTTATATGACTTCTTCACAGAAATCTCAAAATATGTCGGCATCAACATCTAAAGCATGTATCCCAGAGGTATGTTCGGAATCAAGTATTTCTACTAAGGAAGGTAACGATGAAATGGAAGTAGATTTTTCAAAAAAAAACATAACAAAATTCATATTCAAAACATCAATACATACAATAACTTTAGATAATGAAGACTTATCCAAAGAAACAAAAACTTTACTGCAAAATTACCTTCCTGATGAATATAATTTTATACAGACAATGTTTGGAAAGAATCACTATTATTATGAGAAAATTCTCATAGAAACTGGTAGTGTAAAAATATTTCATAATTTTAGAGACAAATCAACAAAGAAGATGATATCCTTTTTTTAATTAAAAATCCAAAAGATTATCACCATTTCATAATGGAACAATGAAGGAAATCCTAATATTTCAAGAAGATTCAAAGACAAACATAAACCCCAGTACTACAATTACTGGGACTATCAAGATGCCTGGAAAAATGTCTTATGTATTCAAAATAGTCAAATGACTCATTCATGGTTCATAAAATGGTCTTATAGGACTAACTTACCAAATTTGTTCTTCTACATTTTTTGGAAAAGTTATGGAGCTACTTGGGAAATATTCCCACAAAAGCTTAATAATTATATTCCATTATTTCAAAATATAGATCAAGAAGATCTTAATATACTAAGATGCTATTGTGCTTAAGGAATCCCATGGATTATGCAATGGAAATGGGAAAAAGAAACTAATGCCTTTTTACCCTACCTAGGAAGGCAAGTATTGATTAAATGGTGGGACAAATTCAACATAGACCCTATTTTAAAGGGAAAGTTAATATCTACCCTAGTTTCCAATTATCTTATTGATCAAGAAACTAAATAGGGGCCTCCATATAAGAAAATAAAGTTATCAAGAAAGTCTCTTATGAGAGACCCTAACATGGACAATTCTCAATTAATTATATTTGATGAAATCCTAGATCCAGAAAATATTCCAATCTTGGACATTACTCAAGGAGAAAGTTACTTTGAAAATGGAGATGATTGTTACGGATTACTTGATTAAAAAAATATGTAAAAATACCTTCTTGAAAAAGTGACAAAAGAAGAAAAGACAATATAGCTCTTCCCTACACATAAAGACAAAAGACAGTTGTCAAGACTCACAACAAAAAAGAACAAGTGGCATATGAAAAGGAAGATGAAGGATATCTGTCAAAAGTCACAAATACAAAAGAGTATGTGGCAGACACAACAAATATCGCCACAAAAACACTTGTCAAAGACACGAATTGAAGCAAACAAGTGGCAAGAGAAGCACATTCGTCCACACCATCAGAAAGGTCTATAAAAGGCAACAAGAAGAGTTGTGATAGACACAACACTCTTCCACCCAAAGAGCTCCCCTTGCTTATTGAGCTTAGTTTTTATAATAGGAAGTGTATTAGCTCGAAATCTCCTCCTTATAGAATTTCTAAGTCTTGTAGTCCTTCCTCCACTTCACTTATATTGTAATTTTGTCTATATAGTCATGTGTTCTTACTTTTCATATATTTTCCGAGTGTAAACCCTCCAGTTGCCAATAAAATTTCCATCCATGTTTCATTAAATTGTGTGTGCATGTTCTTGCCTCTTTGAATCATAATCAAAGATCCTTTCTTTGATTAAAAGCAAGATCAAGGAGGTTCTTAAAGCTTCAGTGACGTTCCCGACGGTCACTCAATGAGATCAACAACGTGCTCTGTGCCAACTATAAGTTCCCTGACATTATTTAATTAAATTTATGCAAGCATTCCCCCTTCTTCGTAAATAAATTAAATTCCTACTAACCTTTAATCACAAACCCTAATCTACCTTTAATCAATTTAATCACGGACCCTAATCCAGCTCTAATCACTCACTTCTATCAATTATCCAAACGTAAATCAACCCTTCCTACTCCACCAAAAATTTTGAAACCTTCACCAGTACTCCAACACAACATTCTACCAAATCTCTACCGTCCAACCACCAAAATCCTAGATTCCACCCTAAATGGTATCCGAGCCAAGTTAGGGGCGGTTGGGATATACTTGTGTCTCTTTCTCTTTCTTTGAAAGGGTGAGAGTTTGAGGTCTTCCTTCTTGGGATTCTAGGGTCCGAGGCCTCCTTGTCATAGTGGTAGCCCGTTGCACCCGCTTTAGCCATGGTAGGAGTTTAGGGTTTTGTAGGGCTAGGTTTAGCTATTGACAGACGACCTATTATCTCCAAGGAATCAACATCCCAACTCTTCTATATTAGAATTCATCCCTAAAGACCAATGGAAAGAATACTCTCCAGAATTTCTACCAATTCCCATACAAACCCTTCCATAGTTCGAACTATGTCAATAAAAAATTGTGAACAAATTAATTTTGAAAATATAGAATAATCCATTCAGAATTGGGAAATGCCTAAAGTTCCCATAAAAGACATTTATTCTAAAGGTGGTTTTCGATTGATGTCCAACTATTGTATCAAAACTATTGAAAAAACTATATCACTTACATCCTCACAAGAATGCATACAACTTCTATCTAAAAGAGATATAAACATGATAAGAAATAACTCAAGATACAACTTCATTCATTTAGGATTAGTCCAAGTATCTACCAAATCCTTAACAAGAAAAGGTATAAATTGTTCTGTACTCTTGTGCCTTAGAGACTATAGGCATCTAAAATTTTCAGATTCCCTTCTTAGACTCGTTGAATCCACTTTAGACGCTGGACCTGTTTACTTTAATGCATTTCCTAATTTCTCAGTTTCCATTACCGACCCAGGCCTTTTGAAGGTCTTAACCTTAAATGTGCAAACATCAGGATTTGACATGGATCCAAATTTCTGAAAATATTGTACTATGTTATAGAGTTTGCTTCAAGGCAATGAACACATTAACTCCTCAATCTTTGATTTGCCCAAAAAAGGGGCTTACAACTCTTTTTCTAACCAATATTAAAAACAAAGCCATTATTCCTAAGGCCTTGCGATGGGAGGAAGTTAAGCTTCCAGAAAATTGGACCATGCCACAAGCAAATGCACATGTACCTAGAGAAAATACCAGAATACAAAACATTATCAAGCACATTAATGGTGATGTAGAAATAAGTTTCTGTCCTTCGGAAAGAAGAAATTCTACTTCATCTCAGTCTAGGGAAAACACCTTAGAAGTTTGTTCTTCTTCATATTTACATATAGATCACAATAAACCTAAAACATCCAACACTATGAATAGAAGCATACATGAATATCCTACCCAGTATATGAACACAGTGAGTATGAACCCTCTGAATATGATTTCAAAGTCGCATGTCTACAACTATAACAACTTTGAAATTAATAAAGAATTATTAAATAAAGACTTTTATCTGATAATAATAAACCAAAAGTAAAATGTTTTTTTACACATTTTGATAAATATGAAAGGTCGTCTATAAGAGATCTATGGTATTCTCAGATGAAACAGTTAAATGAGGATATATATTTCTTAGATTGGTATGAATCTAATTATCTTAATACACTTAAAGAAAAGTTACCTACTCTCCCAAGTGAGGATCGTACTATGGTAATAGAAAAACTATCCTTAACATGAAAACATGCTTCAAAAGATGAAGAAGTTGAATCAATTTATTCACCCTTTCAAGCTATAAAATTTGGAGAAAATGACATCAAGGCCAGTCCATTAAAACTAATGGAATATAGACAAGAACCAGCTAAAACACACCATATAGCTCATATAATTGAACAAAATAACTATACAAATATAAATCTTCAAACCCTTAGCAAACAAACTGAAAGGATACAGACAATGCTTATTGATATTAGCAAAGTACCAATATATCAAAAGAAAGTAGAAATAAAAAATTTGCCACTAATTGTTCCTCAAACCATAAATGGAAATATTATATTAGGAAAAAAGGCACCCTCTAAGTTTGATAAACAACTAGATGAAGTAACACATGAAATCACAAGTCGGCTAGACCAATTAAATCTTAAAATACCAACCGTTAATACAATATAAGGCGATTCATCATATTCAGATGAAGAAGAGATACCTAAGAATCTACAACTAAATACAGTCAACTTTGGTAAAACTGCTCGATTTTCAAAAACAAAAAATTACTACTCTAAACCAACACCGGTTGACCTACAATTTGAAGAAACTTCTGATCTTACTTTATGTCAATTTTATGGCCAATCTCTTATAGAATGGAACTTAGATGGATTTTCAGAATACCAAATATTACAAATTTTCCATCAAAGGCTGATATATGCCAATGCTTGTCGAGCTCGTGGTAGTCTTGAAACCACAATTTCCCAAATGATAACTTCATCATTTACGGGTCAGTTAAGAGGATGGTGGATTAATTATCTTAGTGAAACACACATATAAGAAATACTTCAAGCTACAAAAAGAAATGAGCATGGTGCTGAAATTAAGTTAGAAAATGTTCAACCCCAATCATACGCAACATATACTCTAATAGTAAACATAATTCAACATTTTATAGGCCATAATGGCACTATATTAGTAAAACTTAGGGAACAACTAATGAACTTAAGATGTAAGAGTCTGAGTGACTTTCATTGGTATAAAGATGTTTTTCTTTCTAAAGTTTTCCAATTCACAGATTGTAATTCTGTTGTTTGGAAAGAAAAGTTTTTATCTAGATTACCTATTTTATTCGCTGAAAAGGTAAGAGAACATATTAGACAAGCATATAATAATGTTGTCCCTATAGAACATATATCCTATGGAGAAATAATACAAAGAATAAACCAAACAAGACTATCTCTTTGTAATGAATATAAATTATAAAATCAATTAAAAAGACAACAAACAATAGATAAAAAGGAACTAGGAGAATTTTGTTATCAATTTGGATGGGACAAGGATTTACCAAAAGAAAAGAAAAGGCACAAAATCTACAAAAGGTTTAGTGAAGATAGTAACAAATCAAAGAAGAATTATACAAAACGAAAACAAATACGAAAAGCACATAATAAGAAAAACATAACAAGTTACAATTGTAACGAAAAGGGGCACTATGCAAACAAATATTTTAAATGAGATTTTAAGAAAAAAGTTAACGAACTGTTACTAGAATAAAAAAGTATTACACCAGAACAACTCGATACTTTTGTTAGTAAATTAAATCTAAATGAATCCTCGGGATCAAAAAATGAAGAAGGATGTCATTGTAATTACTATAGCAATGAAACATCATTAGATGAAATTTATATCTTAACTAGTGAACAACAATTAATACTTGAAACCATAGATTCCATCCAAGATAAACAAGAAAGAAGCACTAAACTTGCAAAATATCTCAATATGATTATAAACAAAAAACCAGACAATAAAATAGAATCAAAAGGAAATGAGTTCTACTCATTTGATCATGTAATGAAAATAATTGAACATGAAAAGACTCATAACAAACATATTTCTATAGAAGATTTAAGAAAAGAACAAAACAAAATCAGAATAGAAATCATTGAACTAAAAGATAAGGTTGAAAATCTTCAAAAATATATATATGAAAGGTACAATGATGATGAAGATGAACATATATTTAATACAATGCTCGGAGAATGCTCAAATAAAAACCAAGTCAATGAAACAAGGGAAGATAACGAAGATACCTTTGTTAATAATCTTCAAGAATTTGTTAAGAGAAAATGGAAAGGTGAAGTGACTATAAAAAGTAATGACTTCACCGTAGAAAGGATAGCTTTGTTTGATTCTGGAGCTGATGTAAATTGTATAAGAGAAAACCTTATACCAACAAAATATTATGAAACAACTAATTATCATGTTAATTCTGCTACAAAAGATAAACTCAAAGTAAAATATAAAATTTCTGAAGCACACATATGCATCGACAATAATAATATTAAAACATCTTTTATCCTTCCTCAAAATATAACTGAGGATTTTATCATTGGGACACCCTTTCTTAATAAAATTCTCCCTATATTAGTTAGTGAAAAAGGGGTTCATACTCGATTTAACAATAACTTTGTAACTTTTGAGTTTAGAAAGAAACCTGAACTTATGTTCTTAAAGAAAATAAAAGCTGCATTAGATTATAAAGATAATTTCATTCATGCACTTACTATTTTATAAGAGACACATCAAAAGGATGTTCTAAATATTTATTGTAGTTTATATGACTTCTTCACAGAAATCTCAAAATATGTCGGCATCAACATCTAAAGCATGTATCCCAGAGATATGTTCGGAATCAAGTATTTCTACTAAGGAAGGTAACGATGAAATGGAAGTAGATTTTCCAGAAAAAACATAATAAAATTCATATTCAAAACGTCAATACATACAATAACTTTAGAAAATGAAGACTTCTCTAAAGAAACAAAACCTTTATTGCAAAATTACCTTCCTAATAAATACAATTTTATTACAACAATGTTTTGAAAGAATCACTACTATTACGAGAAAATTCTCACAGAAACTGGTAGTGTAAAAATATTTCATAATTTTAGAGACAAATCAACAAAGAAGATGATATCATTTTCTCCATTAAAAATCCAAAAAATTATCACCATTTCATAATGGAACAATGATGGAAATCCTAATATTTCAAGAAGATTCAAGGACAAACATCAACCCCAGTACTACAATTACTGGGACTATCAAGATGCCTTGAAAAATGTCTTATGTATTCAAAATAGTCAAATGACTCATTCATGGTTCATAAATGGTCTTATAAGACTAACTTACCAAATTGGTTCTTCTACATTTTTTGGAAAAGTTATAGAGCTACTCGGGAAATATTCCCACAAAAGCTTAATAATTATATTCCATTATTTCAAAATATAGATCAAGAAGATCTTAATATACCAAGATGTTGTTGTGCTTACGAAATCCCATGGATTATGCAATGGAAATGAGAATAAGAAACCAATGCCTTTTAACCCTACCTAGGAAGGCAAGTATTGAATAAATGGTGGGATCAATTCAACATAGACCCTATTTTAAAGGGAAAGTTAATATCTACCCCTGTTTCTCATTATCTTATTGATCAAGAAACTAAACAAGGGCATCCATATAAGAAAATAAAGTTATCAAGAAAGTCTCTTATGAGAGGCCCTAACATGTACAATTCTCAATTAATGATATTAGATGAAATCCTAGATCCAGAAAATATTCCAATCCTAGACATTACTGAAGGAGAAAGTTACTTTGAAAATGGAGATGATTCTTACAGATTACTCGAGTAAAAAAATATGTAAAAATACCTTGTTAAAAAGTGACAAAAGAAGAAAAGACAATATAGCTCTTCCCTATACATAAAGACAAAAGACAGTTGTCAAGACTCACAACAAAAAAGAACAAGTGGCATATGAAAAGGAAGATGAAGGATATCTATCAAAAGTCACAAAGACAAAGGACTATGTGGAAGACACAACAAATATTGCCACAAAAACACTTGTCAAAGACATGAATTGAAGCAAACAAGTGGCAAGAGAAGCACATTCGTCCAGACCATCAGAAAGGTCTATAAAAGGCAACCAGAAGAGTTGTGATAGACACAACACTCTTCCATCCAAAGAGCTCCCCTTGCTTATTGAGCTTAGTTTTTGTAATAGGATGTGTCTTAGCTCGGAATTCTCCTCCTTATAGAATTTCTAGGTCTTGTAATCCTTCCTCTACTTCACTTATATTGTAATTTCGTCTATATAGTCATGTGTTCTTAGTTTCTATATATTTTCCGAGTGTAAACCCTCTAGTTGCCAATAAAAGTTCCATCCGTGTTTCGTTAAATTGTGTGTGCATGTTCTTGCCTCTTTGAATCATAATCAAAGATCCTTTCTTTGATTAAAAGCAAGATCAAGGAGGTCCTTAAAGCTTGAGTGATGTTCCCGACGGTCACTCGGTGAGATCAACAACGTGCTCTGCGCCAACTGTAAGTTCCCTGATGTTATTTAATTACTTTTACGCAAGCATTCCCCCTTCTTCGTAAACAAATTAAATTCCTATTAACCTTTAATCACAAACCCTAATCTACCTCTAATAACTTTAATCACAAACCCTAATCCACCTCTAATCACTCACTTCCATCAGTTATCCTAACGTGAATCAGCCCTTCCTACTCCACCAAAAATTCTGAAACCTCCACCAGTACTCCAACACCGCATTCTACCAAATCTCTACCAGCCAACCACTAAAATCCTAGCTTCCACCCCAATATATATATATATATATATATATATATATATATATATAGAGAGAGAGAGAGAGAGTCAGGCTAGAATACACTCGAGTGTATAGATCGTACAAATACACTCAAGTGTGTTTGCATATCAAGACTATGTTTTACAAAATATAAACCATTGATCTTCAGCATCATACTATAACTAGGCTACACATAAATTTTGAGCCCATTTGGATGAGTGTAAGTCACTCATCCAAGGGCAACAAAATCGACGTGTGAAACTAATTTGAAATGTATAATTTTTGCGATCTTTATAACATGACCTATAAATGTTCAAATGTGCTCAAATTTTGCGTATGAGCTATTCACAAGAAATTTAAGAAGATTAACGGATTAGATTTTTGAAAAAATTATTGCATCATGAAAAACTAGTTGAGTGTATTCTACTCTAAATACACTTGAGTGTATTCTAGCATGACTCTCTCTCTCTCTCTCTCTATATATATATATATATATATATATATATATATAGAGAGAGAGAGAGAGAGTCAAGCTAGAATACACTCGAGTATACAGATCACACGCTACACTCAAGTGGTGATTACACATGTATATAATTTTTTTGACAAATCGAAATAGTTGATATTCATTGTTATCACAAATACATGCTACATGTAAAATTTGAGCTCATTTAGATTTTTCTAAGTTACTCTTTTGTAGTTAACAAAATTGACGCAGAAAACTAATTTAAACCGTTTCATTTTTGTCTCCTTTAGATGCATGACCCATAAGTGGCCAAATGAGCTCAATTTTTTATGTAATATGTTAATAAGATACTTAAGAAGATCAACGATTTAGATTTTCAAATAAATGTTGCATTATGGAAAACAACTCTCTCTCTCTCTATTTCTCTCTCTCTCTCTCTCTCTCTCTCTCTCTCTCTCTCTCTATATATATATATATATATATATATATATATATATATATATATATATATATATATGTGTGTGTGTGTGTGTGTGTGTGTGTGTGTGTATACATTCTTATATCTTAAAATGGACTGTAACAAAGGTGTACTGGCATGCACTTAGTTCCTTGAGTGACAGGTTTCTAATTTGATTTCTGCTGTATACATATTAAATTTTTTCTCAATAAAGTTTAAGAATTGGATATAGAATCTACTGTATAAGACATATTCCCCCCCCGACATTCAAATCCTAACTTCCCCCTAATTTGCATCCATGTCATCTAAATTTATGACTATGGGATGTCTTCGACAGTTACTTTTTCTCAAAATATAAATAGCGAACCCCAAAAACATATACTTATTTGTAGTAGGAACATTCTATCTTATTATTTCAAAAGGAGACTAATACACACACATAAAGTCGCATACACGTCATAACATAATGATGAGAAGTTTATATTTACGTACTCATTCAATGTTATATATATACAGGTGTAGTCCTTTTGCTTAGGCTGATATTTTCCTAAAAGTCGTTCCCATATAGAATTGTATCATATACAGTAGGTTTGGAGGCTTTAAAGTAGAATGAAATCATCCGACCACATGCAAATGAACCAAGAAATTCAATTGGGCTTGATTTAATTTAGTTTAATGGTTTATCCAATTTTACGATAAGCTATAATCATAACTTTTATCATTAGAAGAAGATGAACATTTTGAACTCATAAAAAAGTCTAAGATTAACATACAATCGATCAATGCTACTAACAAGGAATTTATTCCAAACAAGAGCCACCCATGCATGAAGAGCTACAAAAAATGATTCGAATATATATATATATATAGAGAGAGAGAGAGAGAGATTCATGCTAGAATATACTCAAGTATGCAGATTGTATGATACATTCAAGTTGTGTTTGTATTTCAAGATTACTTTTTTATAAAATGTAAACCATTGATCTTCGTTGTCATATTATTATTAGGCTATATATAAAGTTTGAGCTCATTTGGATGAGTATAAGTCACTCATATGAGGGCAACAAAATTGGCACACAAAATTAATTTGAAATGTGTAATTTTTGTGCTCTTCATAACATGATCTATAAATGTCTAAATAGGGTCAAATTTTATATATGATCTGTACACAAGATATTTATGAAGATCAAGAGATTAAATTTTTTTTAAATATTGCATCATGACAAATAACTTTAGTTTATTCTTCTCTAGATACACTCGAGTGTGTTCTAGCCTGACTCTCTCTCTCTCTCTCTCTCTATATATATATATATATATATATATATATATCTGTGTGTGTGTGTGTGTGTATATATATATATAGGCCATCCATTCGCTACCTGCATGGGTAATTAATTTTAGTTACATGTAGATCTATTTTGTAATACAAAGGTACATGTTTGTAATGAGACATGTAGTGTTTGTAATGAGATGATCAAATTTGTAATGCAAACACTCGTTTTATATTATAGTGTAAACTGCTATCATAAATATCATTTTTACTGTAATCATATGTGTAATACAAAATGAGTGTTTGTATTAAAATTTTGGTCATCTCATTACAAACGATCTCTGTCTCATTAGAAACAGGTACCTTTCTATTACAAAATAGATCCATGAGTAACTAAAGTTAATTAACCATGCATGTAGTGAATATATACACATATATATGTGTGTTAATTCATGGAGTTATTTATTGAACTTAATGGGTGCCTTTTTTCCTAATATAATATTTCCATTTATAGTTTGAGGAACTATTAGTGGCAAATTTTTTGTTTCTACTTTCTTTTGATATATTGGTACTTTGCCAATATCAATAAGCATTGTCTCTATCCTTTCAGTTTGTTTGCTAAGGGTTTGAAGATTTGTATTTGTATAGTTATTTGTTCAATTATAGAGCTATATGGTGTGTTTTAGCTAATTCTTGACTATATTCCATTAGTTTTAATGGACTGGCCTTAATATCATTTTCTCCAAATTTTATAGCTTGAAAGGGTGGATGAATTGATTCAACTTCTTCATCTTTTGAAGCATGTTTCCATGTTAAGGATAGTTTTTCTATTACCATAGTACGATCCTCACTTGGGAGAGTAGGTAACATTTCTTTAAGTGTATTAAGATAATTAGATTCATACCAATCAAAGAAATATATATTCTCATTTAACTATTTCATTTGAGAATACCATATATCTCTTATATCCGACCTTTCATATTTATCAAAATGTGTAAAAAACCATTTTACTTTTGGTTTATTATTATCATATAAGAAGTCTTTCTTTAATAATTCTTTATTAATTTCAAAGTTGTTATAGTTGTCTTCAAGTAGACATGCGACTTTGAAATCAGATTCAGAGGGTTCATATTCACTGTGTTCATATACTGGGTAGGATATTCCTGTAGGCCTTCTATTCATAGTGTTGGATCTTTCAAGTTTATTGTGATATATATGTAAATATGAAGAAGAACCAACTTCTAAGGTGTTTTCCTTAGACTGAGATGAAGTATAATTTATTCTTTCCGAAGGATAGAAACTTATTTCTACATCACCATTAATGTGCTCGATATTGTTTTGTATTTTGGTATTTTCTCTAGGTACATGTGCATTTGCTTGTGGGATGGTCCAATTTTCTGGAAGCTTAACTTCCTCCCATCGCATGGCCTTAGGAATAATAGATTTGTTTTTTATATTGGTTAGAAAAAGAGTTGTAAGCCCTTTTTCTGGGCAAATCAAGGATTGAGGAGTTACTGTGTTCAAGGCCTTGAAGCAAACTCTATAACATGTACAATATTTTCAAAATTTGGATCCATGTCAAATCCTGATGTTTTCACATTCAAGGTTAAGACCTTCAAAAGGCCTGGGTTGATAAGGGAAACTGAGAAATTAGTAAATGCATTAAAGTAAACATGTCCATCGTCTAATGTTGATTCAACGAGTCCAAGAAGGAAATCTGAAAATTTTAGATGCCTACAGTCTCTAAGGCACAGGAGTACAGAACAATTTATACCTTTTCTTGTTAAGGATTTGGCAGATACTTGGACTAATCCTAAATGAATAAAGTTGTATCTTGAGTTATTTTTTATCATGTTTATATCTCTTTTAGACAGAAGTTGTATGCATTCTTGTGAAGATGTAATTGATCTATAGTTTTTTCAATAGTTTTGATGTAATAGTTGGACATCAATCGTAAACCACCTTTAGAGTAAATGCCTTTTATGGGAACTTTAGGCATTTCCCAATTTTGAATGGATTGTTTTATATTTTCAAAATTAATTTGTTCACAATTTTTTATTGACATTGTTCGAACTATGGAAGGGTTTGTATGGGAATTGGTAGAAATTCTGGAGAGTATTCTTTCCATTGGTCTTTAGGGATAAATTCTAATATAGAAGAGTTGGGATGTTGATTCCTTGGAGATAATAGGTCGTCTGTCAATAGCTAAACCTAGCCCTACAAAACCCTAAATGCCTACCACAGCTAAAGCGGGTGCAATGGGCCACCACTACGATAAGGAGGCCTCGGACCCTAGAAACCTAAGAAGGAAGACCCCGAACTCTCACTCCTTCAGAGAAAGAGAAAGAGACACAAGTATATCCCAACCGCCCCTAAGTTGGCTCTGATACCATTTAAGGTGGTGGCTAGAATTTTGTTGGTTGGTCGGTAGAGAGTTGGTGTAATACGGTGTTGGAGTATTTGTGGAGTTTTAAAATATATATTTCTTTGATTGTTCCAACGTGGCTCAAACTCTCACCCCTAACTTTATTGTAGTTTATATGGCTTCTTCACAGAAATCTCAAAATATGTCAGCATCAACATCTAAAGTATGTATCCCTGAGGTATATTCAGAATCAAGTATTTCTACTAAGGAAGGTAACGATGAAATGAGAGTAGATATCCCGGCAAAAAACATATCAAAATTCATATTCAAAACATCAATACATACAATAACTTCAGAAAATGAAGACTTATCCAAAGAAACAAAAACTTTACTGCAAAATTACCTTCCTAATAAATATAATTTTATTCTGACAATGCTTGGAAAGAATCACTACTATTATGAGAAAATTCTCATAGAAACTGGAAGTGTAAAAATATTCCATAATTTTAGAGACAAACCAACAAAGAAGATGATATCCTTTTCTCAATTAAAAATCCAAATAATTACCACCATTTCATAATGGAACAATGATGGAAATCCTAATATTTCAAGAAGATTTAAAGACAAACATCAACCCCAGTACTACAATTACTGGAACTATCAAGATGCCTGTAAAAATGTCTTATGTATTCAAAATAGTCAAATGACTCATTCATTATTCATAAAATGGTCTTATAGGACTAACTTATCAAATTGGTTCTTCTACATTTTTTGGAAAAATTATGGAGCTACTCAGGAAATATTCCCACAAAAGCTTAATAATTATATTTCATTATTTGAAAATATAGATCAACAAGATCTTAATATACTAATATGTTGTTGTGCTTATGGAATCCCATGTATTATGCAATACGGAAATGGGAAAAAGGAACTAATGCCTTTTTACCCTACCTAGGAAGGCAAGTATTGATTGAATGGTGGGATAAATTCAACATAGACCCTATTTTAAAGGGAAAGTTAATATCTACCCCAATTTTTGATTATCTTATTGATCAATAAACTAAAAGGGGCCCTCCATATAAGAAAATAAAATTATCAGGAAAGTCTCTTATGAGAGACCTTAACATGTACAATTCTCAATTAATTATATTTGATGAAATCCTGGATCCAGAAAATATTCCAATCATGGACATTACTCAAGGAGAAAGTAATTTTGAAAATGGAGATGATTGTTACGGATTACTCGATTCAAAAAATATGTAAAAATACCTTGTTGAAGAAGTGATAAAAGAAGAAAAGACAAGATAGCTCTTCCCTATACATAAAGACAACACACAGTTGTCAAGACTCAAAGCAGAAAAAGAACTAGTGCCATATGAAAAGGAAGATGAAGGATATCTGTCAAAATTCACAAAGACAAAAGAGTATGTGGCAGACACAACAAATATCGCCACTCATGTAACAAAAACACTTGTCAAAGACACAAATTGAAGCAAATAAGTGGCAAGAGAAGCACATTCGTCCATACCATCAGAAAGGTTTATAAAAGGCGAAGGGAAGAGTGGTGAGAGCCACAACACTCTTCCACCCAAGGAGCTCCCCTTGCTTATGTAGCTTAGTTTTTATAGTAGAAAGTGTCTTAGATCGAAATTATCCTCCTTACAGAATATCCGAGTCTTGTAATCCTTCCTCCACTTCACTTATATTGTAATTTCGTCTATATAGTCATGTGTTCTTAGTTTTCACATATTTTCCGAATGCAAACCCTCCAGTTGCCAATAAAATTTCCATTTGTGTGATCAATTGTGTGCATGTTTTTTCCTATTTTAATCATAATCAAAGATCCTTTCTTTGATTAAAAGCAAGATCAAGGAGATTCCTAAGCATCAATGACATTCCCGACGATCACTCAGTAAGACCAACGATGTGCTCTGCGCCAACTGTAAGTTCCCTAACATTATTTAATTAATTTTATGCAAGAATTCTACGTTCACCCTAAAAAAATATATAAACATTATTCCTCACATCATAGACCCTAATCTACCTCTAATCACCTTAATCATCAACCCTAATCCACCTCTAATCATTCACTTCTATCAATTATCCAAACGTAAATCAGCCCTTCCTACTCCACTAATACTCCAACACCGCATTCCACCAACTCTCTACCGACCAACCACCAAAATCCTAACTTCCACTATATATATATATATATATATATGTGTGTGTGTGTGTGTGTGTGTGTGTGTTTCATCTCTAATTTTGCTTGTTTTTAGTATGTTTTTCTCCAATTTTCTTCCATTTCCTAACGGAAACCATCATGCTGACAAAATCCTATGTCATGACTACGTGGAAAAAGTCAAACATCACAATTACATGTGGATCTTAAAAAGTAATATAAATCTTATTTGTTTAGGAATTTTCTATACTGAATTGAATATGTGCTTTGGCGGATGTTGATTTGCATCTATGCCATTTAAAGTTGTGGCTATGGAATGTCTTAGACATTTATTTTTTCCAACTTCTAATTATAAACTACAAGAACATGGATGTATTTTTAGTACAAACATTCCATCTTATTTTTTCAAAAGAAGGCTAACAAACACACATAAAGTCACATCTGCTTCATAGCTCAATGATAAGAAGTTTATGTATACATACTCGACCAACATTATATATACGCCAATGAAATCCTTTACTTAGCTTGATAAATTCTATATAGTGGTCCCTAGATAGAATTTGAACACATATGGTTGGTTTAAAAGTTTTCAAAAGCAAAACAAAATCATTCAACCACAGGAAGAAGAACCAAGAAATTGGTTCAATTTTGTTTAATAGTTTTTTGAATCTTATATTCAACCTTAATCATGGACTTTACCTTAAGAACAACATGAACATGTTGATATCATAAAATGGATCAATGCTACTAATAAGGATTTTCTTCAAAACAAGATTCACCCATACAAGACGGCCCACAAAATTGGATTTAGAAAGACATATATCTCTTTGTGTTTCATCTCTATACAACTTTGTACTCTCATTCTCTATCCCTCGTGATATGTCCTGATGTGCTCACAAAATAATTTTCAAAGCCAGTTGAATACACCCACACCTCATGATATCTCACAAAATTATTTATTTGTCCTCTATCTAGTCCAAAAACCTATAGGTTAAATGATTGTAGTGACATCTAGAGTGTTAAAAGTAATTGTTGTCTTAGTAAGTAATTTAGGATTGAGAAACCTTGGCTTCCATCTTAGTAATATAATTTGGCATACATTATTTTGCTTAGTTTTTATACATATATTCTAGAGACAAAATGACATCATTGGAACATTGAACATTCCAAAGCAAGATCCTTTAACGATTTAAAGAATGCTAACTTCTTTAGTTCATAAATGGTTTTTTGGAAATCTGTGAAGGAATCCATTGAACAAAATCATGCTCAGTCATATGGAAACATCATATTAAATTAGTAACGATCTAAGGGGAACAAGCTTTTAGATGATTGGGGCCCTAGATAAATTTATTGATCTGGATTCTATCCACTTCTTGTAAATGTTGATCTACTCCTACAAGTTGTTTGTACACTAAAAACTTTTAGACCGACCCTTCAGAAAGAACACTCAGTGTTGTATATGTCAATCAAAATCAAATTATTTCCAACCTAGTAAGTTTGGTCCTCTAGTGGGTAATTATGGTTTTCAATACCACCTACAGGCACACAACACGTGCACATGCACAAGCCCACAAACCTACCAGCAGATATCACAACTGTTTAACTACAAAAAATAATAGTTGTCAAGATGGTGAAAAATGAAGGTTATCTATTTTGGAACTTTCACCTTGATTGTTTCTTTTCATGCCATTTTGTCAGGTTACATCATAGAAATGCATTTAAGGTCTATGACTTCTCCTGATAATTTCCCTTTTTGCATTAAAAATCTCAACACACTTATTTTTTTATCAGTTGTTGGATTAATGGTTATGCCTTATATAATACTAGCAGACATCCTACATCATTTGTAATGTATCTCACTTTGGCATCACTACTATATCAACTTACCTGACATGCCCTGAACCCACAAACCAAGGTTAGGGACCATCAAAGAGGGGTTATAACTAATCAACCATTTTATTATATGATATAAACCACCTTAACTTTTTCCTTTCATTACTCATAAAGAAACTTAAGGAAACATATATATATATATATATATATATATATATATATATATATATATATATATATATATATAGTTCAACTAACAACAGACACAACAAGAACTAACTAATACAACAAAGTTTGACATTTAATATATGATGAATGCACATTCATCATGGTCACAGTCGCCATATTGGGCCCTATTTTGCTCTGATTAGTCATCTTTATTGGCTTTATCTTCTAATATGTGCATTGACTTGGCTTAATCGAATTTATCCTTGTTTTAATTCAATTTATACACCTATTTGTAGGTCTAATTAAGTCCAAGAAGTCAAGTTTGGGCACAAGCTTCTCGGCCCATATCGCTAGTCGCACCCCTTTTCTTCTTTATTCAAGTCAATAGCGTCGAGGGCTCTCTCCCTTTCTTATGCCTCAACCGGGACCTCCACTAATCAACGACCCCCACCTCTCTCAAACACCACGACCCCTCCCTCAAACCGTGATCGTGGTATTCTACCCTAACAACCGTGACCAATGTCACCTACAGCATAACCGTGACCTGGGGCAACCTCCCTCCCGCTCGACTTCCAGACTGCGGTCCCTTCTACACTGTACCCGAGGTCTTCTTCTCCACCGCGATCATCTGCTACCTCCGAACCACGACCATCACCCTAACCGCGATCGCGGTTTTCAGTCTGCGACCTATGCCACCTGATCGCGGTTCCCGCTCGACCTCCGCCACATCCAGCAGACCGCGGTTCCTCACCCACCAACAACAGCGCCCGCGGTTCTCTTCTCCTAGACCGCGGTTTTCCTTCTCCCTCTGCTCTCTTCTCTGCAGTGGAGCGAATTTAAGTAGAATAAGTTTATATATAATAGAGAAGATTAGAATGTTTTTGTGTTGGTGCGGATTTTCAGTTTCTAACATTTGTTGCAAAATGGAGCAAGTTTGCATGGATCGAGATTATCGAAGCAAACATGTGTTGGCTCCGCTTATATGTGGCAATGTCTAAAGACATAAGGCATGAAACTTGGGAGTATATGGTGACAGCTGTCAAACAACAAAGGTTAAGAATCGCAGTAAACACTGAAAGAGAAACAAAAAAGCAGAGCTGTCCCTCATAAATACTGACAGACGCAGCAATTTCCGGTTTGTCTATGGGAGTAGACAAATGACAGAGAAGCAAAAAAGCAGAGCTGTCAGTCCTCATGAATATTGACAGAAACAGGGGCACTTACTGAAAACAACTAGAATCGGTTCATTAATTGTAAGTACTAACGTTAATCTCATCACTAACAAAACTTTATATCACTAACACTAACATCAATGACTCGTGGACAGGAAAGGAAAGCAAAGACCCAGAGACAATGAAGAGTTACTCCAGACATGAACGAGTGCCCCACAGAGGACAGGATGTCAAGATACGTGTTGCACGAAGCAAAGAAAGGCAGTGTCTATAAAAGGGAGTAAATTAGGGTTCTTTCTCATCGCCGAACTACTACCTACATTGGATACAAAGTGCGACAGATCAGTGGCGGTGTCTAGCTTCCTTGAAGAAAGTATGGAGATGGTAGAATCAACACCCAGTTATTGGATGAGAGTTCCTCCTTGGTTCGAGATCTAAACTTATAGTGACGTGCTGGTGTGCCATCTTGCATGGACAGTAGGTCGGCTCGGCAAGCTACAAGGTAGCTGCTTACCTTCCATAGTCTCACCATGTACCACTACACATGCATGGCACTCCACCTATCCGTTATTGTCTGTTGTGTGTTTCTCTAATCTGCACTCGTTTATGCCATCTGTGTTACTGTGCCCTCGCATCCACCTATCCGTTACTACATATCTTGTATTTTTAAACTCTTCACTTGTTTCAACATCTGTGTAATTGTGTAACAAGGAAATAAAAGTGGTAGTGGTTCTTTTTATTTGTTAATATCTTGTTGGTGTTATGTGTGCATGCATATATAATCAACTTTTCGAAGAAGTGATAGTTAGACATGGTAAATTCATAGTCCAAATCCAAGAATTATTTTTCTTCTCCTTAAAATCCACTTGCGTGTGGATGAAATGGTGAGTGTGTTTGTTACACAGATATAGATGTGGATTGACGGATATGATGAAAGAACAATGTAGGCAGTGTAGGAGCATGAGGACAATAATGTAAATAGGTGGGCCACTACAATCCGTGAGCCCCAATATCTGCAATCGCCATCAATGGAATGATGAGCCCCTGGAATTCTCATATAAGAAAATTAACGACACCCCTAACAATGCATGGGAAAATCAAATGGATGAATTGAACTCATATTGTATGGGGAGTATCTAGGGTTGTCGAGGCTTAAGGCCTCCCTCCAAAATCTAAAAAACATATATAATATTCTTATATATACGTATATAAAAGGATATGACACCATAATTACAATTTGATATCTTAACCAAGCACATTGACGATGCTAGTACAACTAGTGCGTCTCTCTCTTCTCCTATTTTTAGTTTAGATAATAATAACTAATGTGCAATGACTTCACATGTAAATCGTTAGTCTAACGAGTTAATGTGTACTGACTCTACTCTTCTATATAATGGTTCAATTCCTAATGTGCTTATTATTAATCCTCACAGTCGCGATAACTTAGTCGTGATAACTTAATCAAAATTAACGTGCAACAACTTCACGAGTTAATTGATAATGTAGCTGGTTGATGTGCACTAACTTGTATTCTTCTCTTGATGTGTACTAACTTGTACTTGATGTCCCGGGTTCAACTTCAAATAACTGTATAATTTTTTATTAAGAAAAATATTTGCTAGTGTTTAGTTTTGATTGTTATTTAAATTTTCTATTAATAGGTAAAGAGAAAATGGAAAGAAATGGAAAATATTTTTAACTTTGTATTTTTTTGTTTGTTCTTGTCCATATCTTAGCATTGAGGTATTTTTAGAGAAAAATGTTGATATGGTGTATGAAGAGCTCTCGTTATCTTGACATTCTCCTCCTTTTTATTACATAGATTTAATTTACAAGTTTGAGAAGAATATATGTATTATTCTTTCTATCTAGTCTATTTTTTGTGAATTGGTCTTCTGAACTTCTTATCCAAAAAAAGATGTTAGAATGCCTAATTTTTAGTGATGAAGCTTTTGAATTTTACTATGAATAAGTAATGAAAGAAGGAGAAAATGAACAGAAGATGTTCTTAATTTTTTCATATATTCTATGTTGTATGTTTTAGTGTAGAAGTTCTTTTTAAAAACGAAATTAATCTAATGGACACTATTTGGGTATTCACTTTCTCTCTTTGTAATTATTACTTACTATGTAATATTTTTTGATTAGTCTACTCTTTAATTATTGGTAAAATAAAAAAAAATTAGTCATAAGTTATTATTTGTGATGATGATTCTTCTAACCCAGCCCCCTTGTAGCGATTTTGTAGATCTACCATTGTATGGAACTATACGTTACCATTTCAGTTGCTATTATTAGATAATAATAACTAATGTGCAATGACTTCACATGTAAATCGTTAGTCTAACGAGTTAATGTGTACTGATTCTACTCTTCTATATAATGGTTCAATTCCTAATGTGCTTATTATTAATCCTCACAGTCGCATGTTTGCATGGATCGAGATTATCGAAGCAAACATGTGTTGGCTCCGCTTATATGTGGCAATGTCTAAAGACATAAGGCATGAAACTTGGGAGTATATGGTGACAGCTGTCAAACAACAAAGGTTAAGAATCGCAGTAAACACTGAAAGAGAAAGAAAAAAGCAGAGCTGTCCCTCATAAATACTGACAGACGCAGCAATTTCCGGTTTGTCTATGGGAGTAGACAAAGAGCTGTCAGTCCTCATGAATATTGACAGAAACAGGGGCACTTACTGAAAACAACTAGAATCGGTTCATTAATTGTAAGTACTAACGTTAATCTCATCACTAACAAAACTTTATATCACTAACACTAACATCAATGACTCGTGGACAGGAAAGGAAAGCAAAGACCCAGAGACAATGAAGAGTTACTCCAGACATGAACACGTGCCCCACAGAGGACAGGATGTCAAGATACGTGTTGCACGAAGCAAAGAAAGGCAGTGTCTATAAAAGGGAGTAAATTAGAGTTCTTTCTCATCGCCGAACTACTACCTACATTGGATACAAAGTGGGACAGATCAGTGGCGGTGTCTAGCTTCCTTGAAGAAAGTATGGAGATGGTAGAATCAACACCCAGTTATTGGATGGGAGTTCCTCCTTGGTTCGAGATCTAAACTTATAGTGACGTGCTGGTGTGCCATCTTGCATGGACAGTGGGTCGGCTCGGCAAGCTACAAGGTAGCTGACTTACTTTGCATAGTCTCACCATGTACCCAAGGTTTTAAAGTGCGTGAGGCGCATCGAGGCGTTTTCGGCTCAGCGAGGCGAGGCGTAAGCCTCGAGGCGGTCGAGGCGTAAGCCTCAGATTGTACCGAGGCGTACATATAAATAATATATATATATATATCCACATATAATATATATATATAAATAATATAGTCATTAATACATATATGTATAAACATACATATACATATACATAATCTTATACACACACACACACACACACACACATATATATATATATATATATATATATATATATATATATATATATATGAATATATATGAATACATATATGTACATATACTGATATACATATATAATCCCATATATTTATTTATGAATACATATATGTACGTGTATATAGTCATATATACAGATTTACATATGCATACATGCATATACTATATAGACAGATTTCTATTTTATTCTATATAGATTGACATATATAACAGATATATATAAATATACTTACTATATAGACAGATTTCTGTTTTATGCTGTACAGATTTACATATATAACTATACAGATTTACATATTTCTGAAACAGATATATATATATATATATATGTATAGATAGATATACTATTACAAATACGCATGTATATATAGATACATATCTATCCATATAAATATAGTTATAATTATACACAGATGTATATATATACACATACACAAGAGAATGCATACATACATGCAGCATATAATGATAAAAGTAGTAAAATATCCATAGTTGTTAACAAACAAACATACACATATATAGATATGCACATACATATATCTATATACATATAATTTTGGGTTAATTTATCCTCTATTAAGTCCAAAATAGGATAATACAGCCTTTTTTAGACACAAAGTCTGAGGCTTACGCCTCACAAACGCCTCTACGCCTCTTACGCCTCGATAAGCCTCGCAGAAACTGAGGCGCACGCCTCTCACTGGCAGACTGAGGCTTAAGCCTCGAGGCGTACCGGAGGCCGCCTCGCCTCGAGGCGTACGCCTCTTAAGCCTCGAGGCACGTTTTTTAAAACCATGCATGTACCACTACACATGCATGGCACTCCACCTATCCGTTATTGCCTGTCGTGTGTTTCTCTAATCTGCACTCGTTTATGCCATCTGTGTTACTGTGCCCTCGCATCCACCTATCCGTTACTACATATCTTGTGTTTTTAAACTCTTCACTTGTTTACACCATCTGTGTAATTGTGTAACAAGGAAATAAAAGTGGTAGTAGTTCTTTTTATTTGTTAATATCTAGTTGGTGTTATGTATGTGTGCATGCATATATAATCAACTTTTCGAAGAAGTGATAGTTAGACATGGTAAATTCATAGTCCAAATCCAAGAATTATTTTTCTTCTCCTTAAAATCCAGTTGCGTGTGGATGAAATGGTGAGTGTGTTTGTTACATAGATATAGATGTGGATTGACGGATATTTATGTAAACTCTAGTAATTCAAGCAGATGATAATTGTTAGTATTTATTACTATATGTGTCATCCATGTCTTTCTAATATTTTACGATGATGAAAGAATAATGTAGGCAGTGTAGGAGCATGAGGACAATAATGTAAATAGGTGGGCCACTACAATCCGTGAGCCCCAATATCTACAATCGCCATCAATGGAATGATGAGCCCCTGGAATTCTCATATAAGAAAATTAACGACACCCCTAACAATGCATGGGGAAATCAAATGGATGAATTGAACTCATATTGTATGGGGAGTATCTAGGGTTGTCGAGGCTTAAGGCCTCCCTCCAAAATCTAAAAAACATATATAATATTCTTATATATACGTATATAAAAGGATATGACACAGTAATTACGATTTGATATCTTAACCAAGCACATTGACGATGCTAGCGCAACTAGTGCGTCTCTCTCTTCTCCTATTTTTAGTTTAGATAATAATACCTAATGTGCAATGACTTCACATGTAAATCGTTAGTCTAACGAGTTAATGTGTACTGACTCTACTCTTCTATATAATGGTTCAATTCCTAATGTGCTTATTATTAATCCTCACAGTCGCGATAACTTAGTCGTGATAACTTAATCAAAATTAACGTGCAACAACTTCACGAGTTAATTGATAATGTAGCTGGATGATGTGTACTAACTTGTATTCTTCTCTTGATGTGTACTAACTTGTACTTGATGTCCCGAGTTCAACTTCAAATAACTGTATAATTTTTTATTAAGAAAAATATTTGCTAGTGTTTAGTTTTGATTGTTATTTAAATTTTCTATTAATAGGTAAAGAGAAAATGGAAATAAATGGAAAATATTTTTAACTTTGTATTTTTTTGTTTGTTCTTGTCCATATCTTAGCATTGAAGTATTTTTAGAGAAAAATGTTGATATGGTGTATGAAGAGCTTTCGTTATCTTGACATTCTCCTCCTTTTTATTACATAGATTTAATTTACAAGTTTGAGAAGAATATATGTATTATTCTTTCTATCTAGTCTATTTTTGTGAATTGGTCTTCTAAACTTCTTATCCAAAAAAAGATGTTAGAATGCCTAATTTTTAGTGATGAAGCTTTTGAATTTTACTATGAATAAGTAATGAAAGAAGGAGAAAATGAACAGAAGATGTTCTTAATATTTTCACATATTCTATGTTGTATGTTTTAGTGTAGAAGTTCTTTTTAAAAACGAAATTAATCTAATGGACACTATTTGGGTATTCACTTTCTCTCTTTGTAATTATTACTTACTATGTAATATTTTTTGATTAGTCTACTCTTTATTTATTGGTAAAATAAAAATATTTTAGTCATAAGTTATTATTTGTGATGATGATTCTTCTAACCCAGCCCCCTTGTAGCGATTTTGTAGATCTGCCATTGTATGGAACTATACGTTACCATTTCAGTTGCTATTATTGTGAAAGAAAAATGGTCGTGGTTCATCTTTTTATTTGTGAATATCTGTTGGTGTTATGTATGCATGCATACATAACTAGCTTTCCGAAGAAGTGATGGTTAGACATGGTATATTCATAGTCTGAACCAAAGAATCATTTTTCTTTCTCTTAAAATCCAATTGTGTATGGATGAAATGGTGAGTGTGTTTGTTATACATACATAGATGTGGATTGACAGATATTAATATAATCTCTAGTAGCTCAAGAAGATGATAATTGCTACTGGTTATTACTATATGTTTCATCCAATTATTTCTAATATTTTGCAATGTTGAAAGCACCGTGTAGGAGCATGGGGACAATAATGCAAACATGTGGGCCACTACTGTGAGGCCCAATATTTGCAATCATTGTCTATAGAATGATGAACTCCTAGAATTTCCATACAAGAAAATTGACTACACCCCTAAAAATGCATGTGGAATTTAAATGAATGAATTGAACCAAATTGTATGGGGCATATCTAGGGGGTTATCGGGGCTTAACCCCCCCTAAAATCTAAAAAGCATATATAATATTCTTATATATACATATATAAGAGGATAGGACCCAATAGTTATAATTTGATATCTTAACCAAGAAGAAAGGTGATGCTAGCACAACTGGTGTGTCTCTCTCTTGTCCTATTTTTAGTTTAGATAATAATAACTAATGTACAAAAACTTCACATGTAAATCGGTTGTCTAATTGGTTGATGTGTACTAACTCTACTCTTCTCCATGTTGGTTCAATCCCTAGTGTGCTTCGTTTTGACCTGCACAGTCGTGATAATTTAATCAAAGTTAATGCGCTACAGCTTTATAAGTTAATTGGCAATGTAGCTGCTTCGTGTGTACTAACTTGTACTCTTTGCCTGATGTGTACTAACTTGTGCTCAATGTCTCAGGTTCAACTTCAAAAAAATGTATAGTATTTTCTTAAGAAAAATATATGCTAGAGTGTTTAGTCTTGAATGTTATTTAAAATTTTCTATTAATAAGTAAAGGGAATATGGAAATAAACGAAAAATATTTTTAATTTTTAATTTTTTTATTTGTTGTTGTTTTTAACTTAGCGAAGAGGTAATTTTAGAGAACAATGTTGATATGGTGTACGAAGAGCTCTCGTTATCTTGACATTCTCCTTCTTTTTAATACTGAGATTTTAATTTACTAGTTTGAGAATATATATTATTCTTTCTATCTAGACTATTTTTCGTGAATTGGTCTTATGAACTTCTCATCCAAAAAAGATGGTAGAATGCCTAGTTTTTAGCGATGAAGCTTTTAAATTTTCCTATGAATAAGTAATGAAAGAAGGAGAAAATGAATGAAAGATGTTTTTAATTTTTTTATGATTTTGATTTACTAGTTTGAGAAAAATATATATATTATTCTTTCTATCTAGTCTATATTTTGTGAATTGGTCTTATGAACTTCTTATCCAAAAAGATGGTAGAATGCCTAGTTTTTAGCGATGAAGCTTTTAAATTTTCCTATAAATAAGTAATGAAACAAGGAGAAAATGAATGAAAGATGTTTTTAATTTTTTTATGTATTCTATGTTGTATGTTTTAGCATAGAAGTTCTTTTTGAGAATGAAATTGATGTAGTAGATGATATCTTGGTATCCATTTTCTCTCTTTGTAATTATTACTTACTCTATAATATTTTGTGATTAGTCTACTCTTTATTGATTGGTAAAACAAAAATACTTTAATCATAAACTATTAGTTGTGACGATGATTCTTCTAACCCATTCCCCTATTGTGATTTCTTAGATCCACCACTACCGTGCAATCTGCGTTATAATTTCAGTTGCTATTACAAGGAAAAAAAGTGGTAATGGTTCATCTTTTTATTTGATAATATCTTGTTGGTGTGACGTATGTATGAATACATACCAACTTTCTAAAGATGTGATGACTAGACATTGTAAATTCATAGTGCAAACCCAAGAATCATTTTTCTTTTTAAATTCCAATTGTGTATGGATTAAATGGTGAGTTTGTTTGTTATACAGACATATATATGGATTGATGGATACTTATATAAGCTCTAGTAGCTCAAGCATATGATAATTGTTACTATTTATTACTATATGTGTCATCCAATTCTTTCTAATGTTTTGTAATGCTGAAAGCACCCTGAAGGATGTGTAGGAGCATGGGACAATAATACAAATATGTGGTCTACTACAGTCTATGAGTCTCAATATTTGTAATCTCCGTCTATGGAATGATGAACCGTTGAAATTCCCATACCAAAAAATATACTACACCCCTAAAAATTCATGTGGAAATCAAATGGATGAATTGAACCCAAGTTGTATGGGATGTATCTAGGGGCTGCCAGGGCTTAAGCCCCCATCCAAAATCTAAAACACATATATAATATTCTTATATATACATATATTAGAGGATATGACACAATAGTTATAATTTGGTATCTTGAAAACCCTTATCCCTAATAGATGAGGGTTTTGCTTATGTATATGTACAAGGTTGAGGTTTGCTATCAAAATATGTGTTATCGATTTCTATAACTAACATGTCCATCACCATGACTTCCAAACAAGATTATTACTAAACCTTTATTATATCATTGTACGACATTTCATGTAGGTTTTAGTTTTCCCCTAAAATATACCATCCCCAATGGTGTTCACCATTTCTCATTTTAGGTCTACAATTCAGTCATTATATTCATTATTATTCAAGATAAGATTTCAAGACATCATCATAATAAGCTCATGATTCCAAATTACAACCTTCAAGTATGATGTGGTTTAATATTAGGTCTAGCTAATGAGAGTGGCTTATCATACACATTCAAGTTTAGCATAAGTTAGTTTATTTTGTATATCATTCTTCTTTTGGGGACAACATTATCATCAACATTGAGGTTTCATAATTATCTCACTTATATCTACAAAAGATCCACAAGGTAAGCCATTCAAGCTAAGACATATCTATGTCAAGGCAAAACATGCTAACCACCAACATCTACCCATACCAAACTTTTACCCTACATATCCAATGAGAGCAACCACTAGATTCCTTCACATCAAACCACTAACCCGAGTATGAGGCTCATCATGGGGATCACATGTTATGTACATCATCTTAGGGTCTTGAGACATCTCCCTCACCTATATAGCAAGCATCACATATTGCATTGCCTCTTTCTATTGGGTTAGATATTTTCATAGGAAATCTAGGGTTCAACCTTTCCAAGGGAACCACACACTAGGTCGCTCAACTCATATACTTAGAAGTAGTCAAGCTAGGGACTCATCATTATGTATTTCATCATACATATTTTTCAACATTTCACATATTTTGGAGTTTGGGTAAAGACCTTCTCCCGAGGAAGGTCGTTTCATATCAAGAGGTCACCCTTTTCGTATGTCCCATGCTAGAGGTCATCCTTTGCAAAGAGATTGAGGCATTTTTTGGTCTCAAATCATATATCACATATCACCTCTCAACACGTACAAGACTAGGCACAAGAAAGCATATCGACCCACTAGCTATGGGCACATCAACCAAGTCACATGTATCATATAGGGTTCTAGGTTTAGCTAGGGTTGCATGGTCAAACACATATCATCTCATCAAAACATGCTTGACCCTTCGAAAACAAACTCAGGTCATATCCAAATCAACATCATTATCAACATCATCCACATCCTCATCATCATTATCATCATCTTCATCATCCTCATCATCATCTTAGGTTATCTAGGCTACTCACTAGCCTAACATTTATCATGGCTCTAGAAAACTCTAGAGACTATAACTATCATCTAAACACTCTCATCTAGACTTGATGTTACATCTCTTTCTCTAAGGTTACACAAACACTCACTGCCTTTATGGGTGTGGTAACATTTTCATCTGTTTATATACTAATATTCAAAATAGGTTTTCTCCTACGTTGAAACAAGCGATGAAAACCACCATGCTCCGTTCGAATAAAAAAACCAAAATGAGTTACCACACTCATTAGGCAGTCTAGTACCATGAGACCTAGAGAACTAGAAAGAATATGGTGCACACCTATGTAGCTACCCTAAGCACATGTCTAGAACAAATGTCTAGGGTGGTAATAAGAAATCCCTTTTCTCACCCTTTTGAACCTAAAGCCCATACTATAGGACAAAAGGAGGAGAAAAGAAGCATTATAGGGATTACACAAGCCTACACCTAGTTCTAGAACATCTAGGTTCTAACCTAGAGGCTAAGTCCAACTTAGTCCACAAGGACAACTCATTAAGTTTCTAGGGTTGAGATGTAAGGTTGTGTTTAGTTTGTGTTTCATGTGAGAAAGGTTTGGTGTAGTTATTGTTCATGGTATGATACCATCTATCATAGAACCGGAATCCCAGTCCCATGAACCAAACGAATACCAAAGACAACATGCGGAAGCGTAAAATGCTTAGCATACATGAACAAATAATAAGGTAAAGGCACCATTCGTAATCTCAACAATCAATAATGTATATTAAACAACATTGTTTATTACAAGCTTTCAATTACATATTCAAGAGTACAATTTTTTAAGTATGCTCATGCACACTATGGATCTAACAACAATGTACACCTGGCAAAGCTCACGAATCCCATCAACTTTTAGCCATATCTAAACCTATAAAATACGTGAAATAAGGCAGGTCAAGCACACGAGGTGTCGAGTACATGGCTAAAAGACACATACACATAACATTTGGATAATTGAAAAGATTTGTAGAAATAACGAACAAGAATAAACAAGTTAAGTTCTTAGCATAAGCAGAGCCCATAGTTTGTCATTTTACTCCAATTATACCATCATATCATATATTATAAGGCCTTTGATCAACTTCCCATCGAAAGGATCCGTAATGATACTCAAAGTTGGCTAACCCTTTTATAGGTGAGGGACCTCAATAACCAAAGTCATTGAGATAAAACCTATTTCAACATTTGTATAATAGAGTTATATATGATATGTGCAAGTTATAAAACAACGAGACAAGCAAGAAACAAGTATAATATTGTTATACTACATGACAATATTTAAGCAAATAAACAAGCATACACACATATCAGTTTGCAAACAAGAAATCCATAGTCATATAATTATTTAAATCTCATACATAATTCAGAGATTCTTAACTTACTTATCCACTACTACAGAAGTGCCTTTTAGTGTCGGGTGTTTAAACCCCTTTGGCGTCGGTTTCTGAACGACGCCTATGTGGGCGCCGCTAAAAGGTTGGACACTTCAGCGTCGGTTAAAAAACCGACGCCTATTTAACATCAAGGCGTCGGTTTATTATAAAACACCGACTCCAAAAGGGTTCGCGCCACAGAAAACGGCGTCATCTAGGACGCTTTCTGCGTCGGTTATATACTAAAGGACCGACGCAGAAAAGTGTCCTAGATGACTCCCATTTCCTGTAGCGCGAACACTTTTGGCGTCGGTGTTCAACAAAAAACCGACGCTGTAAGTCTGTGCTGACGGTTATCTGTAAATAACCGACGCCTATATCTATTTTTTTTTATATAAATCTATTTGCAGGCCTGCTGTGGCTGGTCAGCAGGATGAGAACCTGCAGTTCAGTTTTCTGAACTGCAGGTTTACGACATCCATTGATATTAGCCTACAAACAGGCCACAAACCTGCAAAATTAATATAAAAAGATTCACACAAGTAGATACATTCAGAAATCAATTCAATTGTCACGTTCACACATATAGAATCATTCAAATACATGTTTTAACATTCAGAAACATTCATTTACAAAGTATCATTCATCATCACTATCAACATCCCAATTATATCTTACAGTTGCCACTGTTTGTACAGCTATTGCCCATTCTTCTCTTACTTCATCTAATGCTTCCCTCGTATATGGAGCATGTACATTTTTTAAGCGTTTGCCTATAGTGTGGTCAGTTTTAAACACCTGCAAAGAGAATGATGTATATATATAAGTAATAATATAAAAATAAGATTGATATATTTCATACTAACTAATGAGACTATATATAATACCTCATGTATGGTATCGATGTCCAATGTGGCATGTTTGATAATCATCTGCATAAATCGCATCATATAGTATGCGCATGCCCAACCATTGTCTTGTGTAGCGCACTATAAATTGAAACATACAAAATAATACAACTAAGCACAATTCACATCAATAATATATACATTGGAGTCGGGGAGTCGGGAACTTACTTTTACGTTCTCCCAAGACAATGGCTGGTTCTTTTTCCTTGGGACCTTTCCTCCAGCATTTTTGAATGCATCTAAACCCCTACATGTTAATATAACACACTAAGTTGCATAAGTAAATAGTAATGTAATAAAAGATGTTAACGGATATAAAAAATGAAATATTTCTCACCAGAATAATGCCATTCTCATTACGTGTCCAATTTTAGTGTTTAATGTACTTCCTGCGGGATCTAGATAATAAACAGTGAACGTCCCGGGGACAATAACTAGTAACTCCCAATGTCTACCACTAGAGGTAAAAAGTTAACAATTAATAACTCAAAATGCAAAATAATAATGGAATTTTCTTAAGTCCAAATTATAAATAAAGCAAACTTACTTGACATTGAATGAAGCTATTATTATCGTCTTCATTTGATGACCAAAAATTGTAAAAGCATCTATACAGTATTGTTGAACACTATCAGGGTCTTTAGCTACCATACTAATCAATGATGGAATCAAAAATCCCACATGATCATATGCAAATTGTTTGCAATGATCTTCGATTAAGTAGCTGCAAAACATATAGACGTATGCATTAATATATAAGAAACTAGATCACCGGATCTTACACAAGGTATATGGATGTATAAACAAGATCTCACCTTATCCATGTCTCTATCATTGATGTATTCAACCAATCATACATAAACAGCTCAATAATATCTTGTATAAATAAAGAGCTGTCGTATGATTGACCTGCATAATCTGCATCTAAAGAAACAATTATAGGGCAAAGTATATTATGTGCCCGTAGCCAACATGCCATTCCCCTACAAGCAGGACCTAACGGGTATGGTAGGTCAGTTGGAACCCAAGTTGGTAATGCGGGAATTGGAGGTGGAGGCCTAGGTGCTCCTGGTGTCTTCTTTTTAACCTGTATATATAATTTCAGATCAGTTGACATCATATATACACATTAACAGTCTAAATCAATGTAAATTTATCTTACAATTTCAGTCGTGTAGAGGACATCTGCTTTGGGCCACAATATGACCCCGCTTTCTGCCTCACCAAGTGTATCAATATCTGGGTGGGCATATGGCAACTCAACTTCCCTCCAATCGGGTAATACATGTATCGGGCTCACACGAATGTAGCCCTGCGGCATTGGAGTCCCATGAAATGTTGCCCCAGGAAGGGACTGGTAAGCTTGCGCCTCTGCAACAACATAGTTTTCCATTCTTAAGCGGCATGGCTTCAATGCCTACAAATTTACGTAAAGAATGTTATACATATATACATATCATCTTGAAAACATATCATCTTGAAAAGACTAGCTACAATGTCATAAACAATACTTACAGCAGACGTGTTAGGCGATGGGTCTCCAGGATTACTTACAGTCTGTGCACCAGGAGAAGAGTGGGTCGGCATAGGCTGATTGGAAGCCTGAGATGCCTGCCACCGCAGCAATTCTTCCTTGACCTTCTCAGCAACCACGTCGTTGAGCTTCTTAGCAACTATATCCTCGACTCTCTTATTCTCCTATACATGGATAAAACAAATATTAGCTTTTTATTAATGAATTTCCTTTTGCAGTAACATTCTAAAAATAGAATATGTTACCTCTTCTTGAGAAAGTCCCGCTCTGGGTTTGCGCTGGGATGGCCCAAAGAATGCTTTGATGCCCACACCAGCACCGGGACCTCTAACACGTCCAGGATGCTCTGGGTTACCCAGAGCAACTGTCAATTCATCCCTTGTGCCCTGAGGGATGAACGTGCCTTGTTTCCTCTGCTCGTGCAGCTCCCGCTAATCACCATAAACAAAAATTGGTAAGTTAACACCACAAATAATCAATATTCAAATGATTGCTCTAAGAGTTGTATTTTACCATTTTTGCAGCCGCCTCAGCAGTTTCGGGCTTCTTTATTTCACCCTTCTTGTTTTTCCTGCCAGCTATCCAGATATCATGGCGAGGCAAGGGTGTGGCCGCAGACTCCTGAGTAGCCACAGACTCCGCCTGTAGTCTTTGGCGAACGCTTGCATAGCCTTTTGGACCCATAGTATGGTCATGTACATTCAGTGCACGCCTTGCTTTTTGTGCGTCACTGAGGGCCTAGTTAGTATGCACATTTATAATTAGGTTAGTAGCACTAAATGTTAATCTTGAATAGGTGAATACAATGTATATTAATTAAAATGGGAGTGACGCCTAATACCTTGAATTCTTCAGATTTTCTTGAAGCAACAAAATTGTCCCAATCTTCTTTGTCCAAGAAGTTCCATTGTTCAAGGGCTGACTTCTTCTTCTTATCACCCTGTCTTATGTATTCTCTGTTCAGATTTGTCCTGTAATTCCTAAGCATCTTTCCAGCGCGTTGCATCACACTTTTACGATGCAACATCTCATCCAATGCAAACAGATTCTGTAAAATAGAAATGTTATTAACTAGTACCAAAAATATAATTGCAAATAATAGAATTTGTAATCTACAAAATAGAATTGCAAATAATAATAACTCACGCATAAATCTTTCCATATCAAGTCTTTCTTCGCCTGAGGAACTTTATGCCAATTATCATACTTAACACCACAATGGCTTCGAGTGACAACCCCAAGATAGTTTATAAAATTATTGCGGTTCACTCCAATTGCATTCCCTCCATTATCAAAATCCACAACCAATTTGGATCCACTGCCACTCAGCGCAAGTAACTTTTTCAACAGAGTGATACCCCTTTTCTTGTTAAGTTTTTGTTGTTGCGCATCAAGTTGCTCAATTTCTTCAGTGGGTAGCTGTGCATCATCAACCTAAAATTTGACAAAAATAAACACACCGAATTAAGCCAATATAGAAATACAGGATATATGACATAACTAGAAGATAATGAATTTTATAGAAATACGGGATATGTTTTTAGAACTTACGTTGGTATCCTCGCCATGCTCGTCATGGACAACATGCTCATCATGGACTTCATGCTCATCATGGACATCATTCTCATCATGGTGAGCCATCTGAAAATTTCATTAAAAAGGAAAACATTTAGCATTTGTATCAACTAGAATAAGGAAAACATTTAGCATTTGTATAAACATACATGTCTCTAAAATTGTGATCTTTTATCAATTACCAATCCTTCAATGTACAAGTAATATAAAAAACAATGATTGTTCACATTCTAGGCCAACAAACACATGTGATGTCATTCTTATATATAATAAATGTGTACCACCTATCCCATCCTTGAACACCTAATCTCACTAGTAAGTGTATAATGTGTATTGGGTTTTCAAGAAAATTTCGGCAGCATTTCCCCGCTGTTCTCTAAGTACATATGTACTTAGAGAACAAACGGGGAAATGCTACCAAAATTTTCTCGAAAACTCAATACACATTATACACTTACATCCTAAGTGAGATTAGGTGTTCAAGAACAGTCCCAAACCGGGGACTATCCAAGATTTACTCCTAATGAGTAAATCTTGGACGGGTTTCTAGGCCAACAAACACAATAATAGATATCTACAATGAAGCTGGACTCCATACAAACAATATATAATTTAGTGATTGTTCATTCTAATTTATATCAATGTACAAGTAATATAAAAAACAATGATTGTTCACATTCTAGGCCAACAAACACATGTGATGTCATTCTTATATATAATAAATGTGTACCACCTATCCCATCCTTGAACACCTAATCTCACTAGTAAGTGTATAATGTGTATTGGGTTTTCAAGAAAATTTCGGCAGCATTTCCCCGCTGTTCTCTAAGTACATATGTACTTAGAGAACAAACGGGGAAATGCTACCAAAATTTTCTCGAAAACTCAATACACATTATACACTTACATCCTAAGTGAGATTAGGTGTTCAAGAACAGTCCCAAACCGGGGACTATCCAAGATTTACTCCTAATGAGTAAATCTTGGACGGGTTTCTAGGCCAACAAACACAATAATAGATATCTACAATGAAGCCGGACTCCATACAAACAATATATAATTTAGGGTTTAAACAATGTTAGAGTTTCATCAAATCAAATGATGCTAGAATGGACAAGTTTAAATCAAATTAGGATTTAAATTAGGGTTCCAATAGGATTCAATTTAATTAATTTTAATGTGAAAGATGTAATATTATAATACATACAATGGCAATGAAATGAAACCCTAATTGTATTGGAACTCATAAAAGGATGTCTCAAAGCTTGAATCTAATATATGCATCCTAAAAAAGGTATCACATCACAAATGTGCATTTCAATAATCATATTTTATTTCCTTCCAATTAGTGTGGGTGCCATGTTTGGAATTGTTTTCTAATCATGGGTCCCTTAATTTTATTTAGGATAGAAGATAAAATCAAGGATATCAAATAGTAGACAAAAGGGGTACACTCTAGGATTTAAGATCACACTACATCATGAATTTTATACAAAATTACATGTATGTGTATATAAAAAAATATATTTATGAGGAACTTCTATACATATCTAATCAACAAAAGCAGTAAAACAGCAATCAGTAAAACTAACAGCAAGGAAATCAGTAAAACTAACCAGTGTTGTAGAAACAGGACGTCGGGTGTCAGCAGGAAGAAAGGAAGGAGCTAGGGCAGGCAGGTGGGCAAGAAGGAGGGCACCAGGCGTGGCGGCGGCGCCGGTTCTCAGGCGTGGCGGCGGCGCAGCGGATGGAGCAGCAGGGCGCGCGCGGGGGCATCAGGTGGCTGGAGCAGCAGGGCGGCGGTGCAGGGCGGCGACGAGCGGACAACAGCAGCAGCAGGGGCGGCGGAGAAGAATGGCGCCGGAGAAGAAGGGCGCCGGAGAAGAAGGGCGCCAGAGAAGAAGCTAGGGCGGTGGCTCTGTTGGAAGAAGCTAGGTGGGCGGCGCCGGCGACGAACAGCAGCAGCAGTAGCAAGGTCGGCGGCGACGCACAGCAGCAGCAACGTCGGCGGCGACGGCGAGGCAAGGAAGCACGGGCAGCGTCGGCGACGGCGAGAACCGGCAGGCAGGCGATCGAGCAGTGCGGCAGCTAGCGATGAAGACAATGGAACAGGTAGGTGCCTAACGGGCGTCGCGCGGGTCTATTAGGTTGCTAAAGGCGTCGGTTGATAGTAATACACCGACGCCCAACAATGCAACCTTTACCCTAATTTTTCGCACAAATTTTCATTTACATAGGAGTCGGTTAATAGTTACCAAACCGACGCTGTAGGAGACGAAAAAAGTTCGCTCGAAAATTGATTTTCGCGGGCTACTTTTAGACGTCGGTCTGTTATAAATGGCCGACGCTGAATACAAAGCGGTACCCGTGTCTGGCTAGTCTTCGAATATAGACGTCGGTGAGTATAAATAACCGACGCCTATGTAAAATAGGAGTCGGTTTTCCTAAATAACCGACGCCACTAAAAGCGCCACTGAATGATGTTTTTGTAGTAGTGATCCTTGACCATCTAGCCACAAGCAACACCTGATTAACAACAAGATCGCATACATTAAGTTTGATAAACAACTCGATGAATTAACACATGAAATCACAAGTCGGCCAGACCAATTAAATCTTAAAAAACCAACCGTTAATACAATATATGGAGATTCATCATATTCAGATGAAGAAGAGATACCTAAGAATCTACAACTAAATACAGTCAGCTTTGGTAAAACTGCTCGATTTTCAAAAACAAAAAATTACCACTAGACCAACACCGGTTGACCTACAATTTGAAGAAACTTCTGATCTTACTTTATGTCAATTTGATGGCCAATCTCTTATAGAATGGAACTTAGATGGATTTTCATAATACCAAATATTACAAATTTGCCATCAAATGCTGATATATGCCAATGCTTCTCGAGCTCATGGTAGTCTTGAAACCACAATTGCCCAAATGATAACTTCATTATTTACGGGTCAGTTAAGAGGATGGTGGATTAATTATCTTAGTGAAACACACATATCAGAAATACTTCAAGCTACAAAAAGAAATGAGCATGGTGCTCAAATTAAGTTAGAAAATGGTCAACCCCAATCAGACACAATATATACTCTAATAGTAAACATAATTCAACATTTTATAGGCCATAATGGCACTATATTAGAAAATCTTAGGGAACAACTAATGAACTTAAGATGTAAGAGTCTGAGTGATTTTCGTTGGTATAAAGATGTTTTTCTTTCTAAAGTTTTCCAATTCACAGATTGTAATTCTGTTGTTTGGAAAGAAATTTTTTTATCTGGATTACCTATTTTATTCGCTGAAAAGGTAAGAGAACATATTAGACAAGCATATAATAATGTTGTCGCTATAGAACATATATCCTATGGAGAAATAATACAAAGAATAAACCAAACATGACTATCTCTTTGTAATGACTATAAATTAAAAAATCAATTAAAAAGACAACAAATAATAGATAAAAAGGAACTAGGTGAATTTTGTTATCAATTTGGATGGGACATGGATTTACCAAAAGAAAAGAAACGACACAAAATCTACAAAAGGTTTAGTGAAGATAGTAATAAATCAAAGAAGAATTATACAAAAAGAAAACAAATAAGAAAAGCAGATAATAAGAAAAACATAACAAGTTACAATTGTAACGAAAAGGGGCACTATTCAAACAAATATTTTATACGAGATTTTAAGAAAAAAGTTAACGAACTGTTACTAGAATCAAAAAGTATTACACCAGAACAACTCGATACTTCTATTAGTAAATTAAATCTAAATGAATCCTCAGGATCAGAAAATGAAGAAGGATGTCATTGTAATTACGATAGAAAAGAAACATCATTAGATGAAATTCATGTCTTAACTAGTGAACAACAATTTATACTTGAAACCATAGATTCCATCCAAGATAAACAAGAAAGAAGCACTAAACTTGCAAAATATCTCAATATGATTATAAAAAAAATCAGATAATAAAATAGAATCAAAGGAAATGAGTTCTACTCATTTGATCATGTAATGAAAAGAATTGAACATGAAAAGACTAATGATAAACATATTTCTATAGAATATTTGAGAAAAGAACAAAACAAAATCAGAATAGAAATCATTGAACTAAAAGATAAGGTTGAAAATCTTCAAAAATATATGTGAAAGGTATAATGATGAGATGAAGATGAACATATATTTAATACAATGCTCGGAGAATGTTCAAATAAAAACCAAGTCAATGAAACAAGGGAAGATAACAAAGATTCCTTTGTTAATAATCTTCAAGAATTTGTTAAGAGAAAATGGAAAGGTGAAGTGACTATAAAAATTAATGACTTCACCCTAGAAGGGATAGTTTTAGTTTGATTCTGGAGCTGATGTAAATTGTATAAGAGAAAACTTTATACCAACAAAATATTATGAAACAACTAATCATCATGTTAATTCTGCTATAAAAGATAAACTCAAAGTAAAATATAAAATTTTTGAAGCGTACATACGCATCGACAATAATAATATTAAAACATCTTTTATCCTTCCTCAAAATATAACTGAGGATATTATCATTGGTGTTGGTATGTATGCCCTGAGAGCCAATCATGGGATGATTGGTGGGTACATTAAGATTGATTTGATAAACATCAAAGGCAAGCTTCCAATTCTTTCTGGTTCGGTCATATGAGATAGTGATAGAACAGATTGAATGTCTAAAGAATGACAGTACTCAATGACATATGCTTTCAGGTTGAGGACCTGAACGATGAGATCATACGGATGCTAAGAGTTTGTACATTCTTGTTATGTTCCTAGTCGGATGTCATCGTGGAAGGTAGATAGACAGCAATGACACATAAGACTAGATTGTGGTGTTGGTTGATGACAGAATCCCATTAGTCATGATATAGAGATATCAAACCAAACACATAGGTACTTGTTAGAGAACACGTGTACCAGACAGACCCACCGTGAGTTTGACACATGGAACCATGACATGGTAGTCACAGTCAGTACTCACAGTGATGGTGGTGAGTGTGATTCTTAGACCTGAAATCACTACACTCAACACACGTCGTTGGGCACACTTTCACATCATCAAACGCAGTCCTGAAACATGGGTTGTTATAAAGGTGATGATTGGGTGGCTTTGACACATGGAGCTTTTGAGGGGTGAGTGATAGATATGGGATTTGTCCCTCCTGAGGGAGTTTGATATCCATGGCCACTTGATGAGTAGGATTGAGAAAGGCATGCACGCATGTGTGAATCAGTATGTGATACTGATGTCATACATATCTCTTCCAGTATACTCTGAGATCAAGAAAGTGAATGAACATTGACAGGATGACTGTTCCATGCCTCGAGTTCATTCGGGATATCAGTGACAAAGGAATTATACACTCACTGTAACACCATTCACGGATTGTAGGATGAAAGTTGTTCTCCAACTTTCTACTTTCACTTGGGTAGCACTGATGTGTGATTTGGCACCACTCTTTACTTGTGAAGTCATAAGTGTTATGGACTTTTACTGCTAACGTAAAATGGACCTGCACGGTCACACACATAGGATTTAACCTGGAAGAGGAGTTTTATCCACAAGCAACGTTTAGATTGATTACTAAAGGAGTTTAGTAGTTCAATTAAACACTCAATCAATTGATAGCTCAATATCATATTGTTCAAGGTGTTGGACACATTGATTGGAGTATCAGATTGATTGAAATCGCAATTGACTGATTCTGCACAACCTGCACTCCCAACCGATCGGTCCAAGGGTTGAATCGGTCGGCTGAGGTTGCTGAACCGGTCAGTTCAAATGTTGAACCGATCCACTCAAGCCCAGGGTGAACCGATTGCTTCAAGTGTTGAAATGATCGATTCAAATGGTGCAACCGAGCAACTTTGGAAAGTAGGATTGGTAAGAATTTTCCTTGTGTTTCAATTTCCCAATTTGATTGGGAATATGATTGGTATTCGAACTAATTAGAAACAAAAGAAGGAAAGTCATTTTGAGTTGGATCAGGACCATGAACCGATCGGTTCAGGGCACCAACCGATCTTTTGGGGGTCCCAAACAATCAGCTCAGGTCCCAGCCGATCGGCTCAAGCTCCGAGTTGGTTGCTTTTTGTGGAAAATCTCGAACCCTTCTACTCCTTCTTTTAGTCCCGCATTGCCCGGGATAGAGAACCCTGTCCCATAACCCTCCTATATATATAGGGGTATAGGGGGCTTCTCAAAGGACAACAACAACTCAGTGCAAGTTGATTGCTCTGCAAAGTTGTCGTTCTCTCTGGTTTTGGTAACTGAGAGATAGCTCGAGCAAGTGCTTCCTGCAAAAGGAGGTGCAGCAAGGGAAGGGAAACTACAGTTGCAATTGACAGAAGGAGAGTGTGTTGGAGACTAGTACGTCAACAGGAGGGTGCGACTCCTTCCACTTCCTTGTGGGACAAGGAGTGTGGAGTTCCAGGTGGTCCGTGTGGACTACTTCAGAGGCGGGAGGTCACTGCCGCTCAGGAGGACAATTGTCATCCGACAGTCCGGTTCGAGTAGGAGTTGTCAGTCCCGGTGTGACCAGGAGCTGCACAGACGCCGTCGAAGACCGGAGTTGAAGACCGTGCATAGTGTGAGGTATTTTCGCCAAGCAAGCCTTGGGACAAGGTATGATTCCGCAAACCATCCTTTCCTATTATATAGACGTTGACGTGTTTCCTTGTTCTGGGTTTGGGGAGAAAATTTTTGTTTCCGCTGCCTTCTCTGTCTCCCCTAAAACCCAACAGTGGTATCAGAGCCACGTCAACTGTTCTATATTTTAGGAATATCGATATGATCGATTTTGGTTTTCTGCCTTTATTTATTGCATACGATGCGAATAAATTGTCTTTATGCATGTCCAATCTTAAATCCACAAATCCCAAATTACATATATGTTGTGTATTAATGCACTTGATATGCATCACCCTTAAACGAGTTTTGTGGTAGATGTATAGCGTGATTATGGCGAATAAACCCTATCTGTGATTGGTTGTGTGTCATTGCTTGCATCTCGGTCTGCGCACCGAAATTCCCTATCTCCTATTCCTGATGTCACTCAAAATAATTTGATATTCTTTCCTACCTTTGCTCCCCCCCGAATGTAACTCGGGGTTTCCCTTTTAAGCAATGTAATATTAGGATAGATTTTATTTCCTGTTATGTCGAAGAACGGAGGACATCAAGACGACAGCTGAGACGATTGGTTCAAGGCGTGAACTGATCGATTGACGTTCCAAACAATCGGTTCAAGGAGTGAACCGATCGGTTGATGACCGGTTCGAGGAGCGAGACGAGCGGGTGGAAGCCATGAAGAGATGCACGATGACCAGGACAACCAATTAGTTGGAGGAGCCAACCGATCGACTGGTGGCACCCAGACGACTGGCCAGAGAGAGAGCAGATCATTCATGGGATGAGTTGATCAACTCGGATGGCAAGGCACAGAGTTCATCTTATACAGGTTGCATGTGATGTAGACCTAGATAATCGTGATTCCTCTTGGCTCGAGGAATCATATTAGGATGGCCATAATCATCGCTTTTTATCGTTTGTGCATGTTTTCTATGGGATATAACATGTATATGATACGTACTATGTATTGTGGTGATTGGATATGTATATGTATATAAAAACTAAATCCCTCATTAAATATTAAGTTTTAGATGCCTTCAAATGCGACACACGTGAAAAGCTTGATCGACCAAGTGTGGGAACGCCAAAGCATGGTGCACCATCTATCTTGTGGAAGCGTGAAGGATGAATGTGTGGGTCTGCCAAAGGAAGGTGCATATTCATCGTGTTTGCTTTGAGTCAGACTTAACAAGGTGACCTAGATAGGATCTAGCACCTTGAGGCATGGAGATGATCATGGCAAGGTGTTGCATATGACATCTTATCAAGAGTTGCATATGATGCAATTGGCAAGAGTTGCCTACCTGAGAGATCTAAGTTGTGGGCGATCAGCCAAAGCTGACTCATGACTTAGAGGATTTCAGGATCTTGCCCACTAGAAGGTTGTACACTGCAATCTTCCGAATTGATGGTGAGGGCTATCAATTTGAAGTAAAATAGTGGGAGCGATAATTAATTAAAGGCCTAATTATATCGCCAAATTTTCAAATCAATCAAATAAGTCAAAAATGAGTTTTTGGACTAAAATTGCATATTTCCTTTTGTAGTATAAATGACGACAAACAACAACAACAACTTTTCTTTGCGATCAGTCCTTGACAAGGAAAAGCTTAATGGGACAAACTTCCATGACTGGTATCTGTCATTGAGAATTGTTCTCACTCAAGAGCGTAAGCTCTATGTCGTGGATACTCCCATTCCAGAGGAACCCGCTCCTAATGCACCAAAGGCAGAAAGGGATGCTTACAAGAAGCATGTTGATGATGCCATTGATGCAAAGTGCTTGATGTTATGTTCAATGAACCATGAGTTGCAAAGATAGCATGAGAACATGGGGGTCATAGAGATGATTCAGCATCTCAAGAACATGTATGAAGATCAGGCACGGCAAGAGAGATACAATGTTTCTAGGGCGCTGTTCAAGTGCGTCATGACAGAAGGAGATCCAGTTGGTCCTCACACACTCAAGATGATTGGGTATGTGGAGAACCTGCAAAGACTGGGATTTCCACTGAGCCAAGAGTTGGCTACTGACGTGATAGTACAATAGTTGCCAGAATCTTACAGTCACTTTGTGATGAACTACAACATGAACAACTTTGATAGGCCACTGTCAGAGTTGTTGGGCATGTTGAGGACAGCCCAGTTACAGATGAAGAAGGATAAGCCTAAGTCTGTGATGGTGATCATGAGAAAGAAAGGCAAGTCCAAGCGCAAGGGCAAGGGCAAAGCTAAGAAAGGTTCTGAAGCTAGCCAGGAGTCCAAGCCATCTTCAGCTCTCAAGGCCAAGGGAGGCGTGACCAAGAAAGGAAATTGCCACCATTGTCAAAAGTTGGGACATTGGAAAGGGAATTGTCCTCTCTATCTGAAGAACAAAAGAAGAAGGAGGCGACTGAAGCCTCCACTTAAAGGTGTCATGAAAGTAAACTTGTAACACTTTTTGAGGTATATGATACCAAGATGTAAAGTGTAAATGACTCATAATTGGGGCAAGTGTTTCTGCCATAGATAGGAGTACTTTAGTTTATTTTCAGCCTACAAGGCATGTAATACAGTTATGAACTGCTATTTCATATTTGCTAATAGATAGAAACACTTTTTTTTTTGCATATTGTATGACAATGATGACAATTAATAAAGTTGAGTTTTCAATCTTAAAGATATGATCTTTGTGGCAGTGCCTTGTTTATCTTGTGGTATTTGATATGCATAAGATAAAATGATACCTAAAAGTTATAGATAACTCAAACAATTAAATTAGCATCGATCAAGAGAAATTCATTTCTAGTTTCCATATGATGGATAAATCTAGACTCTTTTGGTTAGAGAACCATTAAGAGACATGAATATCTTGGACATGATTAATCAATCTTCACTAAAGGTGGTGGGACAATGATTATCCTATTAGGTATAATACATGTAATGTATTTACATACCTATTGGAACAAATGCTAATACTTCTAATGGTGTTTAGAGAAATACCAATATGAATGTCTTGAAGTGTTCAAGATTATCATAAATGGAGTATAAATTTGGTAAAGTGTTAATTCTTGATGAGATCAATGAATGAAATACTCTGACCAAATGCTTGAGATCCTTGTGAGTGATTATGATAGTGTATCATAGTGAAACTCATGATTAAGGCATGATGATGTCTAAATAAAGAAGGAATCATACTCTAAGGAGTTAGAGAATGATTATCGAATAATGGAATTCTTCTTAATAAAAGAATACCCCACACTAATAAAAGATATTATGAATCACAAGGGTTGTGAGTTCTTATATCCTTAACAGATACACCTCAATTATCTATGTGATGAGTTGTTCATGTGATGAGTCAACTATCTAGATGAATTTGAGGAATCAAATTTTGAGTTATGGTTTATGACCATTACATCCTAAATGACATCCATGTGAACCATAAGGTATGACCTTCATGGTAGCACCCAATGGATAAAATCCATAAGTGCAAGATGAATCTTAAGTGTTAAGATACATGGATAACATTTTGAGAAGGATGATGCTTGTTGATTGCAACTTAATGACTAAGACATTTGGCATATGGATTCTAAAACCGCATTCCTATGAGGAATAAAACAAGGATGTGTACGTGACACAACCTATAAGGTTTATGAATCTACTAATGCAAATGAAGTCTATAAGTTACAATGAACTAATCAATGTGATTGATTAAGTAAAAGCAACTCAAAATTGGATCTTTACTTTGATGATATAGTCAAAGGGTTTGACTGATATGTCAAAGATAAAGAAGGGATCTGTGATTTAGTGGGAGCGTATTCACATTTCACATATTGATGGGAATGGATATGTTCTAAAATGGAAATCCAAAAGTGGAAGTTATCTTTGGGGAAGATAGAGATGTTTCCTATGTGATAGGAATAGAGATCTATAGAGATAGTTCTCGAAAAATCTCTTGACCTAAAAAGAGAGACCATACATTGGCAATCTGTACTGAAGTGTTCAGTATGCACAGATTAAGTGGGAGAAAACTTGTCCATACTACATGGAGTTGATATCCCAAGGCCAAGTGTCCAATTCTTATGAATAATGGGAACACTAAGAATAGATATGGATCTATCATGTATGTAATCATCTCATTATCTTGCATGTATGGACATGGCAAGAATAAAATGCATTCATCATCTTGTATGTATGACATGGCAATATGATGTGCTCATCCTAATAACTCGTATGTGGGACATGACGAGTGGATATCTGTCTACTTCCAGTAAGGGTTACTGGAATACCATAAGAACTAGATAAGTACTTGTGAAGTACTAGTTCTATGGAGATAAGGAAGAGTTCGATGTAAAGAGTTACATTGATGCGAACTTCCGAAAGGATAGAAAATTAATCGCAAAATATACATAGGATGTATAAAGGTGAAAGTTTGTTGATAATTGGAAATGTTCTAATAAAACCATTTAAAAGGAAATTCCGAGTATCTATGTGTTAGAGAACAACAATAGATACTATATGGATCTGGAAGTTCATGAGATGATCTTATAGATATTCCACTCATTGATGACAAGTATGGAATCCTTGATCATGCAATGTGGCTAAAGGTTAGCATAGGAATATAAGATCGCATATTTCGGCAACTCCATCTCATATGTATGACGTACAACGAAGAGATGAGAGACATGCAATTTATACTGACTTTGGCAAGGTGTTGCCATTACTCACTATGTTAGCACTAGAGGACAGTAACATGTGGGACATGTTTGAAGATCGCTATGAATATGATTCAATGGTGATTGGCTCACAGTGCAAGTGGGAGTCTGTTGGTATGTATGCCCTGAGAGCCAATCATGGGATGATTGGTGGGATACATTAAGATTGATTTGATAAACATCAAAGGCAAGCTTCCAATTCTTTCTGGTTCAGTCATATGAGATAGTGATAGAACAGATTGAATGTCTAAAGAAGGACAATACTCAATGACGTATGCTTTCAGGTTGAGGACCTGAACGATGAGATCATACGGATGCTAAGAGTTTGTACATTCTTGTTATGTCCCTAGTAGGATGTCATTGTGGAAGGTAGATAGACACCAATGACACACAAGACTAGATTGTGGTGTTGGTTGATGACAGAATCTCATTAGTCATGATATAGAGATATCAAACCAAACACATAGGTACTTGTTAGAGAACAAGTGTACCGGACAGACCCACCGTGAGTTTGACACATGGAACCATGACATGGTAGTCACAGTCAGTACTCACAGTGATGGTGGTGAGTGTGATTCTTAGACCTGAAATCACTACACTCAACACATGTCACTGGGCACACTTTGACATCATCAAACGCAGTCCTGAAACATGGGTTGTTATAAAGGTGATGATTGGGTGGCTTTGACACATGGGGCTTTTGAGGGGTGAGTGACAGATATGGGATTTGTCCCTCTAGAGGGAGTTTGATATCCATGGCCACTTGATGAGTAGGATTGAGAAAGGTGTGCATGCATGTGTGAATCAGTATGTGATACTGATGTCATACATATCTCTTCTAGTCTACTCTGAGATCAAGAAAGTGAATGAACATTGACAGGATGACTGTTCCATGCCTCGAGTTCATTTGAGATATCAGTGACAAAGGAATTATACACTCGCTGTAACACCATTCACGGATTGTAGGACGAAAGTTGTTCTCCAACTTTCTACTTTCACTTGGGTAGCACTGATGTGTGACTAGGCACCGCTCTTTGCTTGTGAAGTCATAAGTGTTATGGACTTTCACTGCCAACGTGAAATGGACCAGCAGGGTCACACACATAGGATTTAACCTGGAAGAGGAGTTTTGTCCACAAGCAACGTTTAGATTGATTACTAAAGGACTTTAGTAGTTCAATTAAACACTCAATCAATTGATAGTTCAATATCATATTGTTCAAGGTGTTAGACACATTGATTGGAGTATTGGATTGATTGAAATCGCAACTGACTGATTCTGCACAACCTGCACTCCCAACCGATTGGTCCAAGGGTTGAACCGGTCGACTGAGGTTGCTGAACCGGTCGGTTCAAATGTTGAACCAATCGGCTCAAGCCCAGGGTAAACCGATTGCTTCAACTGTTGAAACGATCGATTCAACTGGTGCAACCGAGCAACTTGGGAAAGTAGGATTGGTAAGAATTTTCCTTGTGTTTCAATTTCCCAATTTGATTGGGAATAGGATTGGTATTCGATACCAATTAGAAACAAAAGAAGGAAAGTTATTTTGAGTTGGATCAGGACCATGAACTGATCAGTTCAGGGCACCAACCGATCGATTGGGGGTCCCAAACGATCGGCTCAGGTCCCAATCGATCGGCTCAAGCTCTGAGTTGGTTGCTTTTTGTGGAAAATCTCGAACCCTTCTGCTCCTGCTGTTAGTCCCGCATTGCCCGAGATAGAGAACCCTGTCCCATGACCCTCCTATATATATAGGGGTATTGGGGGCTTCTCAAAGAACAACAACAACTCAGTACAAGTTGATTGCTCTGCAAAGTTGTCGTTCTCTCCGGTTTTGGTAACCGAGAGAGAGCCCGAGCAAGTGCTTCCTACAAAAGGAGGTGAAGCAAGGGAAGGACAACTGCATTTGCAATTGACCGCAGGAGAGTGTGTTGGCGACTAGTATGTCAACAGGAGGGTGTGACTCCTTCCACTTCCTTGTGGGACAAGGAGTATGGAGTTCCAGGTGGTCCGTGTGGACTACTTCAGAGGCAGGAGGTCACTGCCGCTCAGGAGGACAACTGTCATCCGACAGTCCGGTTCGAGTAGGAGTTGTCAGTCCCGGTGTGAGTAGGAGCTGCACATACGTCGTTGAAGACCGGAGTTGAAGACCGCGCATAGCGCGAGGTATTGTCGCCAAGCAAGCCTTGGGACAAGGTATGATTCTGCAAACCTTCCTATTATATAGACGTTGACGCATTTCCTTGTTCCGGGTTTGGGGAGAGAATTTTTGTTTCCGCTGCCTTTTCTGTCTCCCCTAAAACCCAACAATTGGGACACCCTTTCTTAATAAAATTCTCCCTATATTAGTTAGTGAAAAAGGAGTTCATACTCGAGTTAACAATAACAATGTAACTTTTGAGTTTAGAAAGAAACCTGAACTTATGTTCTTAAAGAAAATAAAAGCTGTAATCGATTATAAAGATAATTTCATTCATACACTTACTATTTCATAAGAGACACATCAAAAAGATGTTCTAAATATTTATTATAGTTTATATGACTTCTTCACAGAAATCTCAAAATATGTCGGCATCAACATCTAAAGCATGTATCCCAGAGATATGTTCGGAATCAAGTATTTCTACTAAGGAAGGTAACGATGAAATGGAAGTAGATTTTCCAGAAAAAAACATAACAAAATTCATATTCAAAACGTCAATACATACAATAACTTTAGAAAATGAAGACTTATCCAAAGAAACAAAAACTTTATTGCAAAATTACCTTCCTAATAAATATAATTTTATTTCAACAATGTTTTGAAAGAATCACTACTATTACAAGAAAATTCTCACAGAAACTGGTAGTGTACAAATATTTCATAATTTTAGAGACAAATCAACAAAGAAGATGATATCGTTTTTTCAATTAAAAATCCAAAAAATTATCACCATTTCATAATGGAACAATGATGGAAATCCTAATATTTCAAGAAAATTCAAAGACAAACATCAACCCCAGTACTACAATTACTAGGACTATCAAGATGCCTGGAAAAATGTCTTATGTATTCAAAATAGTCAAATGACTCATTCATGATTCATAAAATGGTCTTATAAGACTAACTTACCAAATCGGTTCTTCTACATTTTTTGGAAAAGTTATGGAGATACTCGGGAAATATTCCCACAAAAGCTTTATAATTATATTCCATTATATGAAAATATAGATCAAGAAGATCTTAATGTACTAAGATGTTGTTTTGCTTACGGAATCCCATGGATTATGCAATGGAAATTAGAAAAAGAAACTAATTCCTTTTTACCCTACCTAGGAAGGCAAGTATTGATTAAATGGTGGGATAAATTCAACATAGACCCTATTTTAAAGGGAAATTTAATATCTACTCCAATTTTGTGATTATGTTATTGATCAAGAAACTAAACAGGGGCCTCCATATAAGAAAATAAAGTTATCAAGAAAGTATCTTATGAGAGGCCCTAACATGTACAATTCTCAATTAATTATATTTGATGAAATCCTAGATCCAGAAAATATTCCAATCCTGGACATTACTCAAGGAGAAAGTTACTTTGAAAATGGAGATGATTTTTACGGATTACTTGAGTCAAAAAATATGTAAAAATACCTTGTTGAAAAAGTGACAAAATAAGAAAAGACAATATAGCTCTTCCCTATACATAAAGACAAAAGACAGTTGTCAAGACACACAACAAAAAAGAACAAGTGGCATATGAAAAGGAAGATGAAGGTTATCTATCAAAAGTCACAAAGACAAAAGAGTATGTGGCAGACACAACAAATATCGCCACAAAAACACTTGTCAAAGACATGAATTGAAACAAACAAGTGGCAAGAGAAGCACATTCGTCCACACCATCAGAAAGGTCTATAAAAGGCAACAAGAAGAGTTGTGATAGACACAACACTCTTCCACTCAAAGAGCTCCCCTTGCTTATTGAGCTTAGTTTTTGAAATAGGAAGTGTCTTAGCTCGAAATTCTCCTCCTTAGAGAATTTCTAGGCCTTATAATCCTTCTTCCACTTCAGTTATATTGTAATTTAGTCTATATAGTCATGTGTTCTTAGTTTCTATATATTTTCTGAGTGTAAACCCTTAAGTTGCCAATAAAATTTCCCTCTGTGTTTCGTTAAATTGTGTGTGTATGTTCTTGCCTCTTTGAATCATAATCAAAGATCCTTTCTTTGATTAAAAGCAAGATCATGGAGGTTCTTAAAGCTTCAGTGACGTTCCTGACGGTCACTCGGTGAGATCAAAAATGTGCTCTGCGCCAACTGTAAGTTCCCTGACGTTATTTAATTAATTTTACGCAAGCATTCCCCCTTCTTCGTAAACAAATTAAATTCCTATTAACCTTTAATCGCAAACCCTAATCTACCTCTAATCACTTTAATCACAAACCCTAATCCACCTCTAATCACTCACTTCTATCAGTTATCCTAACGTAAATCAGCCCTTCCTACTCCACCAAAAATTCTGAAACCTCCACCAGTACTCCAACATTGTATTCTACTAAATCTCTACCGACCAACCACTAAAATCCTAGCTTCCACCCTAATATATATATATATATATATATATATATATATATATATATACAGAGAGAGAGAGAGTGAAAGTGAGAGAGAGAGAGGGAGAGATTGAGAGAGAGAGTCAGGCTGGAATACACTCAAGTGTACAGATCGCACAAATACACTCAAGTGTGTTTGCATATCAAGAATATTTTTTGCAAAATATAAACCATTGATCTTCACCATCATACTATAACTAGGCTACACATAAATTTTGAGCCTATTTGGATGAGTGTAAGTCAGTCATCCAAGGGCAACAAAATCGACGTGTGAAACTAATTTGAAATGTATAATTTTTGCGATCTTTATACATGACCTATAAATGTCTAAAAGTGCTCAAATTTTGCGTATGAGCTATTCACAAGAAATTTAAGAAGATTAACGGATTAGATTTTTGAAAAAATTATTGCATCATGAAAAACTAGTTGAGTGTATTCTACTATGAATACACTCGAGTGTATTCTAGCCAGACTCTCTCTCTCTCTCTCTATATATATATATATATATATATAGAGAGAGAGAGAGAGAGAAAGAGAGAGAGAGAGTCAGGCTAGAATACACTCGAGTGTACAGATCACACGCTACACTCAAGTGGTGATTACACATGTATATAATTTTTTTGACAAATCCAAATAGTTGATATTCATTGTTATCACAAATACATGCTACATGTAAAATTTGAGCTCATTTAAAATTTTCTAAGCTACTCTTTTATAGTCAACAAAATTGACGCACAAAATTAATTTAAACCGTTTCATTTTTGTATCCTTTAGATGCATGACCCATAAGTGGCCAAATGAGCTCAATTTTTTATGTAATAAGATACTTAAGAAGATCAATGATTTAGATTTTCAAATAAATGTTGCATTATGGAAAACAACTCTCTCTCCCTCTCTCTCTCTCTATATATATATATATATATATATGTGTGTGTGTGTGTGTGTGTGTGTGTGTGTGTGTACATTCTTATATCTTAAAATGGACTGTAACAAAGGTGTACTGGCATGCGCTTAGTTCCTTGAGTGACTGGTTTCTAGTTTGATTTATGTTGTATACATATTAATTTTTTTCTCAATAAAGTTTAAGAGTTGGATATAGAATCTACTGTACAAGACATATTTTGCCCCCCCTCCACATTCAAATCCTAACTTCCCTCCTAATTTGCGTCTATGTCATCAAAATTTATGACTATGGGATGTCTTTGACAGTTACTTTTTCTCAAAATATAAATAGCAAACCCCAAAAACATATACTTATTTGTAGTAGGAACATTATATCTTATTATTTCAAAAGGAGACTAATACACACACATAAAGTCGCATACACGTCATAACATAATGATGAGAAGTTTATATTTACGTACTCATTCAATGTTATATATATACAGGTGTAGTCCTTTTGCTTAGGCTCATATTTTCCTTAAAGTCATTCCCATATAGAATTGTATCATATATAGTAGGTTTGGAGGCTTTAAAGTAGAATGAAATCATCCGACCACATGCAAATGAACCAAGAAATTCAATCTGGCTTGATTTAATTTAGTTTAATGGTTTATCCAATTTTCCGATAAGCCATAATCATAACTTTTATCATAAGAAGAAGATGAACATTTTGCACTCATAAAAAAGTCTAAGATTAACATACAATCAATCAATGCTACTAACAAGGAATTTATTCCAAACAAGATCCACCCATGCATGAAGAGCTACAAAAAATGATTCTAATATATATATATATATAAATATATATATATATATATATATATATATATAGAGAGAGAGAGAGAGAGAGATTCATGCTAGAATATACTCAAGTATGCAGATTGTATGATACATTCAAGTTGTGTTTGTATTTCAAGATTACTTTTTTATAAAATGTAAACCATTGATCTTCGTTGTCATATTATTATTAGGCTATATATAAATTTTGAGCTCATTTGGATGAGTATAAGTCACTCATATGAGGGCAACAAAATTGGCGCACAAAATTAATTTGAAATGTGTAATTTTTGTGCTCTTCATAACATGATCTATAAATGTCTAAATAGGGTCAAATTTTATATATGATCTGTACACAAGATATTTAAGAATATCAAGAGATTAAATTTTTTTAAAATATTGCATCATGACAAATAACTTTAGTTTATTCTTCTCTAGATACACTCGAGTGTGTTCTAGCCTGACTCTCTCTCTCTCTCTCTATATATATATATATATATATATATATATATATATATATATCTGTGTGTGTGTGTGTGTATATATATATAGGCCATCCATTCGCTACCCGCATGGGTAATTAATTTTAGTTACATGTAGATCTATTTTGTAATACAAAGGTACGTGTTTGTAATGAGACATATAGTGTTTGTAATGAGATGATCAAATTTGTAATGCAAACACTCGTTTTATATTATAGTGTAAACTGCTATCATAAATATCATTTTTACTGTAATCATATGTGTAATACAAAATGAGTGTTTGTATTAAAATTTTGGTCATCTCATTACAAACGATCTCTGTCTCATTATAAACAGGTACCTTTCTATTACAAAATAGATCCATGAGTAACTAAAGTTAATTAACCATGCATGTAGTGAATATATACCCATATATATGTGTGTTAATTCATGGAGTTATTTATTGAACTTAATGGGTGCCTTTTTTCCTAATATAATATTTCCATTTATAGTTTGAGGAACTATTAGTGGCAAATTTTTTGTTTCTACTTTCTTTTGATATATTGGTACTTTGCCAATATCAATAAGCATTGTCTCTATCCTTTCAGTTTGTTTGCTAAGGGTTTGAAGATTTGTATTTGTATAGTTATTTGTTCAATTATAGAGCTATATGGTGTTTTTTATCTAATTCTTGACTATATTCCATTAGTTTTAATGGACTGGCCTTAATATCATTTTCTCCAAATTTTATAGCTTGAAAGGGTGGATGAATTGATTCAACTTCTTCATCTTTTGAAGCATGTTTCCATGTTAAGGATAGTTTTTCTATTACCATAGTACGATCCTCACTTGGGAGAGTAGGTAACATTTCTTTAAGTGTATTAAGATAATTAGATTCATACCAATCAAAGAAATATATATTCTCATTTAACTATTTCATTTGAGAATACCATATATCTCTTATATCCGACCTTTCATATTTATCAAAATGTGTAAAAAATCATTTTACTTTTGGTTTATTATTATCATATAAGAAGTCTTTCTTTAATAATTCTTTATTAATTTCAAAGTTGTTATAGTTGTCTTCAAGTAGACATGCGACTTTGAAATCAGATTCAGAGGGTTCATATTCACTGTGTTCATATACTGGGTAGGATATTCCTGTAGGCCTTCTATTCATAGTGTTGGATCTTTCAAGTTTATTGTGATATATATGTAAATATGAAGAAGAACCAACTTCTAAGGTGTTTTCCTTAGACTGAGATGAAGTATAATTTATTCTTTCCGAAGGATAGAAACTTATTTCTACATCACCATTAATGTGCTCGATATTGTTTTGTATTTTGGTATTTTCTCTAGGTACATGTGCATTTGCTTGTGGGATGGTCCAATTTTCTGGAAGCTTAACTTCCTCCCATCGCATGGCCTTAGGAATAATAGATTTGTTTTTTATATTGGTTAGAAAAAGAGTTGTAAGCCCTTTTTCTGGGCAAATCAAGGATTGAGGAGTTACTGTGTTCAAGGCCTTGAAGCAAACTCTATAACATGTACAATATTTTCAAATTTTGGATCCATGTCAAATCCTGATGTTTTCACATTCAAGGTTAAGACCTTCAAAAGGCCTGGGTTGATAAGGGAAACTGAGAAATTAGTAAATGCATTAAAGTAAACATGTCCATCGTCTAATGTTGATTCAACGAGTCCAAGAAGGAAATCTGAAAATTTTAGATGCCTACAGTCTCTAAGGCACAGGAGTACAGAACAATTTATACCTTTTCTTGTTAAGGATTTGGCAGATACTTGGACTAATCCTAAATGAATAAAGTTGTATCTTGAGTTATTTTTTATCATGTTTATATCTCTTTTAGACAGAAGTTGTATGCATTCTTGTGAAGATGTAATTGATCTATAGTTTTTTCAATAGTTTTGATGTAATAGTTGGACATCAATCGTAAACCACCTTTAGAGTAAATGCCTTTTATGGGAACTTTAGGCATTTCCCAATTTTGAATGGATTGTTTTATATTTTCAAAATTAATTTGTTCACAATTTTTTATTGACATTGTTCGAACTATGGAAGGGTTTGTATGGGAATTGGTAGAAATTCTGGAGAGTATTCTTTCCATTGGTCTTTAGGGATAAATTCTAATATAGAAGAGTTGGGATGTTGATTCCTTGGAGATAATAGGTCGTCTGTCAATAGCTAAACCTAGCCCTACAAAACCCTAAATGCCTACCACAGCTAAAGCGGGTGCAATGGGCCACCACTACGATAAGGAGGCCTCGGACCCTAGAAACCTAAGAAGGAAGACCCCGAACTCTCACTCCTTCAGAGAAAGAGAAAGAGACACAAGTATATCCCAACCGCCCCTAAGTTGGCTCTGATACCATTTAAGGTGGTGGCTAGAATTTTGTTGGTTGGTCGGTAGAGAGTTGGTGTAATACGGTGTTGGAGTATTTGTGGAGTTTTAAAATATATATTTCTTTGATTGTTCCAACGTGGCTCAAACTCTCACCCCTAACTTTATTGTAGTTTATATGGCTTCTTCACAGAAATCTCAAAATATGTCAGCATCAACATCTAAAGTATGTATCCCTGAGGTATATTCAGAATCAAGTATTTCTACTAAGGAAGGTAACGATGAAATGAGAGTAGATATCCCGGCAAAAAACATATCAAAATTCATATTCAAAACATCAATACATACAATAACTTCAGAAAATGAAGACTTATCCAAAGAAACAAAAACTTTACTGCAAAATTACCTTCCTAATAAATATAATTTTATTCTGACAATGCTTGGAAAGAATCACTACTATTATGAGAAAATTCTCATAGAAACTGGAAGTGTAAAAATATTCCATAATTTTAGAGACAAACCAACAAAGAAGATGATATCCTTTTCTCAATTAAAAATCCAAATAATTACCACCATTTCATAATGGAACAATGATGGAAATCCTAATATTTCAAGAAGATTTAAAGACAAACATCAACCCCAGTACTACAATTACTGGAACTATCAAGATGCCTGTAAAAATGTCTTATGTATTCAAAATAGTCAAATGACTCATTCATTATTCATAAAATGGTCTTATAGGACTAACTTATCAAATTGGTTCTTCTACATTTTTTGGAAAAATTATGGAGCTACTCAGGAAATATTCCCACAAAAGCTTAATAATTATATTTCATTATTTGAAAATATAGATCAACAAGATCTTAATATACTAATATGTTGTTGTGCTTATGGAATCCCATGTATTATGCAATACGGAAATGGGAAAAAGGAACTAATGCCTTTTTACCCTACCTAGGAAGGCAAGTATTGATTGAATGGTGGGATAAATTCAACATAGACCCTATTTTAAAGGGAAAGTTAATATCTACCCCAATTTTTGATTATCTTATTGATCAATAAACTAAAAGGGGCCCTCCATATAAGAAAATAAAATTATCAGGAAAGTCTCTTATGAGAGACCTTAACATGTACAATTCTCAATTAATTATATTTGATGAAATCCTGGATCCAGAAAATATTCCAATCATGGACATTACTCAAGGAGAAAGTAATTTTGAAAATGGAGATGATTGTTACGGATTACTCGATTCAAAAAATATGTAAAAATACCTTGTTGAAGAAGTGATAAAAGAAGAAAAGACAAGATAGCTCTTCCCTATACATAAAGACAACACACAGTTGTCAAGACTCAAAGCAGAAAAAGAACTAGTGCCATATGAAAAGGAAGATGAAGGATATCTGTCAAAATTCACAAAGACAAAAGAGTATGTGGCAGACACAACAAATATCGCCACTCATGTAACAAAAACACTTGTCAAAGACACAAATTGAAGCAAATAAGTGGCAAGAGAAGCACATTCGTCCATACCATCAGAAAGGTTTATAAAAGGCGAAGGGAAGAGTGGTGAGAGCCACAACACTCTTCCACCCAAGGAGCTCCCCTTGCTTATGTAGCTTAGTTTTTATAGTAGAAAGTGTCTTAGATCAAAATTATCCTCCTTACAGAATATCCGAGTCTTGTAATCCTTCCTCCACTTCACTTATATTGTAATTTCGTCTATATAGTCATGTGTTCTTAGTTTTCACATATTTTCCGAATGCAAACCCTCCAGTTGCCAATAAAATTTCCATTTGTGTGATCAATTGTGTGCATGTTTTTTCCTATTTTAATCATAATCAAAGATCCTTTCTTTGATTAAAAGCAAGATCAAGGAGATTCCTAAGCATCAATGACATTCCCGACGATCACTCAGTAAGACCAACGATGTGCTCTGCGCCAACTGTAAGTTCCCTAACATTATTTAATTAATTTTATGCAAGAATTCTACGTTCACCCTAAAAAATTATATAAACATTATTCCTCACATCATAGACCCTAATCTACCTCTAATCACCTTAATCATCAACCCTAATCCACCTCTAATCATTCACTTCTATCAATTATCCAAACGTAAATCAGCCCTTCCTACTCCACTAATACTCCAACACCGCATTCCACCAACTCTCTACCGACCAACCACCAAAATCCTAACTTCCACTATATATATATATATATATATGTGTGTGTGTGTGTGTGTGTGTGTGTGTGTGTTTCATCTCTAATTTTGCTTGTTTTTAGTATGTTTTTCTCCAATTTTCTTCCATTTCCTAACGGAAACCATCATGCTGACAAAATCCTATGTCATGACTACGTGGAAAAAGTCAAACATCACAATTACATGTGGATCTTAAAAAGTAATATAAATCTTATTTGTTTAGGAATTTTCTATACTGAATTGAATATGTGCTTTGGCGGATGTTGATTTGCATCTATGCCATTTAAAGTTGTGGCTATGGAATGTCTTAGACATTTATTTTTTCCAACTTCTAATTATAAACTACAAGAACATGGATGTATTTTTAGTACAAACATTCCATCTTATTTTTTCAAAAGAAGGCTAACAAACACACATAAAGTCACATCTGCTTCATAGCTCAATGATAAGAAGTTTATGTATACATACTCGACCAACATTATATATACGCCAATGAAATCCTTTACTTAGCTTGATAAATTCTATATAGTGGTCCCTAGATAGAATTTGAACACATATGGTTGGTTTAAAAGTTTTCAAAAGCAAAACAAAATCATTCAACCACAGGAAGAAGAACCAAGAAATTGGTTCAATTTTGTTTAATAGTTTGTTGAATCTTATATTCAACCTTAATCATGGACTTTACCTTAAGAACAACATGAACATGTTGATATCATAAAATGGATCAATGCTACTAATAAGGATTTTCTTCAAAACAAGATTCACCCATACAAGACGGCCCACAAAATTGGATTTAGAAAGACATATATCTCTTTGTGTTTCATCTCTATACAACTTTGTACTCTCATTCTCTATCCCTCGTGATATGTCCTGATGTGCTCACAAAATAATTTTCAAAGCCAGTTGAATACACCCACTCCTCATGATATCTCACAAAATTATTTATTTGTCCTCTATCTAGTCCAAAAACCTATAGGTTAAATGATTGTAGTGACATCTAGAGTGTTAAAAGTAATTGTTGTCTTAGTAAGTAATTTAGGATTGAGAAACCTTGGCTTCCATCTTAGTAATATAATTTGGCATACATTATTTTGCTTAGTTTTTATACATATATTCTAGAGACAAAATGACATCATTGGAACATTGAACATTCCAAAGCAAGATCCTTTAACGATTTAAAGAATGCTAACTTCTTTAGTTCATAAATGGTTTTTTGGAAATCTGTGAAGGAATCCATTGAACAAAATCATGCTCAGTCATATGGAAACATCATATTAAATTAGTAACGATCTAAGGGGAACAAGCTTTTAGATGATTGGGGCCCTAGATAAATTTATTGATCTGGATTCTATCCACTTCTTGTAAATGTTGATCTACTCCTACAAGTTGTTTGTACACTAAAAACTTTTAGACCGACCCTTCAGAAAGAACACTCAGTGTTGTATATGTCAATCAAAATCAAATTATTTCCAACCTAGTAAGTTTGGTCCTCTAGTGGGTAATTATGGTTTTCAATACCACCTACAGGCACACAACACGTGCACATGCACAAGCCCACAAACCTACCAGCAGATATCACAACTGTTTAACTACAAAAAATAATAGTTGTCAAGATGGTGAAAAATGAAGGTTATCTATTTTGGAACTTTCACCTTGATTGTTTCTTTTCATGCCATTTTGTCAGGTTACATCATAGAAATGCATTTAAGGTCTATGACTTCTCCTGATAATTTCCCTTTTTGCATTAAAAATCTCAACACACTTATTTTTTTATCAGTTGTTGGATTAATGGTTATGCCTTATATAATACTAGCAGACATCCTACATCATTTGTAATGTATCTCACTTTGGCATCACTACTATATCAACTTACCTGACATGCCCTGAACCCACAAACCAAGGTTAGGGACCATCAAAGAGGGGTTATAACTAATCAACCATTTTATTATATGATATAAACCACCTTAACTTTTTCCTTTCATTACTCATAAAGAAACTTAAGGAAACATATATATATATATATATATATATATATATATATATATATATATAGTTCAACTAACAACAGACACAACAAGAACTAACTAATACAACAAAGTTTGACATTTAATATATGATGAATGCACATTCATCATGGTCACAGTCGCCATATTGGGCCCTATTTTGCTCTGATTAGTCATCTTTATTGGCTTTATCTTCTAATATGTGCATTGACTTGGCTTAATCGAATTTATCCTTGTTTTAATTCAATTTATACACCTATTTGTAGGTCTAATTAAGTCCAAGAAGTCAAGTTTGGGCACAAGCTTCTCGGCCCATATCGCTAGTCGCACCCCTTTTCTTCTTTATTCAAGTCAATAGCGTCGAGGGCTCTCTCCCTTTCTTATGCCTCAACCGGGACCTCCACTAATCAACGACCCCCACCTCTCTCAAACACCACGACCCCTCCCTCAAACCGTGATCGTGGTATTCTACCCTAACAACCGTGACCAATGTCACCTACAGCATAACCGTGACCTGGGGCAACCTCCCTCCCGCTCGACTTCCAGACTGCGGTCCCTTCTACACTGTACCCGAGGTCTTCTTCTCCACCGCGATCATCTGCTACCTCCGAACCACGACCATCACCCTAACCGCGATCGCGGTTTTCAGTCTGCGACCTATGCCACCTGATCGCGGTTCCCGCTCGACCTCCGCCACATCCAGCAGACCGCGGTTCCTCACCCACCAACAACAGCGCCCGCGGTTCTCTTCTCCTAGACCGCGGTTTTCCTTCTCCCTCTGCTCTCTTCTCTGCAGTGGAGCGAATTTAAGTAGAATAAGTTTATATATAATAGAGAAGATTAGAATGTTTTTGTGTTGGTGCGGATTTTCAGTTTCTAACATTTGTTGCAAAATGGAGCAAGTTTGCATGGATCGAGATTATCGAAGCAAACATGTGTTGGCTCCGCTTATATGTGGCAATGTCTAAAGACATAAGGCATGAAACTTGGGAGTATATGGTGACAGCTGTCAAACAACAAAGGTTAAGAATCGCAGTAAACACTGAAAGAGAAACAAAAAAGCAGAGCTGTCCCTCATAAATACTGACAGACGCAGCAATTTCCGGTTTGTCTATGGGAGTAGACAAATGACAGAGAAGCAAAAAAGCAGAGCTGTCAGTCCTCATGAATATTGACAGAAACAGGGGCACTTACTGAAAACAACTAGAATCGGTTCATTAATTGTAAGTACTAACGTTAATCTCATCACTAACAAAACTTTATATCACTAACACTAACATCAATGACTCGTGGACAGGAAAGGAAAGCAAAGACCCAGAGACAATGAAGAGTTACTCCAGACATGAACGAGTGCCCCACAGAGGACAGGATGTCAAGATACGTGTTGCACGAAGCAAAGAAAGGCAGTGTCTATAAAAGGGAGTAAATTAGGGTTCTTTCTCATCGCCGAACTACTACCTACATTGGATACAAAGTGCGACAGATCAGTGGCGGTGTCTAGCTTCCTTGAAGAAAGTATGGAGATGGTAGAATCAACACCCAGTTATTGGATGAGAGTTCCTCCTTGGTTCGAGATCTAAACTTATAGTGACGTGCTGGTGTGCCATCTTGCATGGACAGTAGGTCGGCTCGGCAAGCTACAAGGTAGCTGCTTACCTTCCATAGTCTCACCATGTACCACTACACATGCATGGCACTCCACCTATCCGTTATTGTCTGTTGTGTGTTTCTCTAATCTGCACTCGTTTATGCCATCTGTGTTACTGTGCCCTCGCATCCACCTATCCGTTACTACATATCTTGTATTTTTAAACTCTTCACTTGTTTCAACATCTGTGTAATTGTGTAACAAGGAAATAAAAGTGGTAGTGGTTCTTTTTATTTGTTAATATCTTGTTGGTGTTATGTGTGCATGCATATATAATCAACTTTTCGAAGAAGTGATAGTTAGACATGGTAAATTCATAGTCCAAATCCAAGAATTATTTTTCTTCTCCTTAAAATCCACTTGCGTGTGGATGAAATGGTGAGTGTGTTTGTTACACAGATATAGATGTGGATTGACGGATATGATGAAAGAACAATGTAGGCAGTGTAGGAGCATGAGGACAATAATGTAAATAGGTGGGCCACTACAATCCGTGAGCCCCAATATCTGCAATCGCCATCAATGGAATGATGAGCCCCTGGAATTCTCATATAAGAAAATTAACGACACCCCTAACAATGCATGGGAAAATCAAATGGATGAATTGAACTCATATTGTATGGGGAGTATCTAGGGTTGTCGAGGCTTAAGGCCTCCCTCCAAAATCTAAAAAACATATATAATATTCTTATATATACGTATATAAAAGGATATGACACCATAATTACAATTTGATATCTTAACCAAGCACATTGACGATGCTAGTACAACTAGTGCGTCTCTCTCTTCTCCTATTTTTAGTTTAGATAATAATAACTAATGTGCAATGACTTCACATGTAAATCGTTAGTCTAACGAGTTAATGTGTACTGACTCTACTCTTCTATATAATGGTTCAATTCCTAATGTGCTTATTATTAATCCTCACAGTCGCGATAACTTAGTCGTGATAACTTAATCAAAATTAACGTGCAACAACTTCACGAGTTAATTGATAATGTAGCTGGTTGATGTGCACTAACTTGTATTCTTCTCTTGATGTGTACTAACTTGTACTTGATGTCCCGGGTTCAACTTCAAATAACTGTATAATTTTTTATTAAGAAAAATATTTGCTAGTGTTTAGTTTTGATTGTTATTTAAATTTTCTATTAATAGGTAAAGAGAAAATGGAAAGAAATGGAAAATATTTTTAACTTTGTATTTTTTTGTTTGTTCTTGTCCATATCTTAGCATTGAGGTATTTTTAGAGAAAAATGTTGATATGGTGTATGAAGAGCTCTCGTTATCTTGACATTCTCCTCCTTTTTATTACATAGATTTAATTTACAAGTTTGAGAAGAATATATGTATTATTCTTTCTATCTAGTCTATTTTTTGTGAATTGGTCTTCTGAACTTCTTATCCAAAAAAAGATGTTAGAATGCCTAATTTTTAGTGATGAAGCTTTTGAATTTTACTATGAATAAGTAATGAAAGAAGGAGAAAATGAACAGAAGATGTTCTTAATTTTTTCATATATTCTATGTTGTATGTTTTAGTGTAGAAGTTCTTTTTAAAAACGAAATTAATCTAATGGACACTATTTGGGTATTCACTTTCTCTCTTTGTAATTATTACTTACTATGTAATATTTTTTGATTAGTCTACTCTTTAATTATTGGTAAAATAAAAAAAAATTAGTCATAAGTTATTATTTGTGATGATGATTCTTCTAACCCAGCCCCCTTGTAGCGATTTTGTAGATCTACCATTGTATGGAACTATACGTTACCATTTCAGTTGCTATTATTGTGAAAGAAAAATGGTAGTGGTTCATCTTTTTATTTGTGAATATCTATTGGTGTTATGTGTGCATGCATACATAACCAGCTTTCCAAAGAAGTGATGGTTAGACATGGTATATTCATAGTCCGAACCAAAGAATCATTTTTCTTTCTCTTAAAATCCAATTGTGTATGGATGAAATGGTGAGTGTGTTTGTTATACATACATAGATGTGGATTGAGAGATATTAATATAATCTCTAGTAGCTCAAGAAGATGATAATTGCTACTGGTTATTACTATATGTGTCATCCAATTCTTTCTAATATTTTGCAATGTTGAAAGCACCGTGTAGGAGCATGGGGATAATAATACAAACATGTGGGCCACTACTGTGAGGCCCAATATTTGTAATCGTTGTCTATAGAATGATGAACTCCTAGAATTTCCATACAAGAAAATTGACTACACCCCTAAAAATGCATGTGGAATTTAAATGAATGAACTGAACCAAATTGTATGGGGCATATCTAGGGGGTTATCGGGGCTTAACCCCCCCCCCCTTAAAATCTAAAAAGCATATATAATATTCTTATATATACATATATAAGAGGATAGGACCCAATAGTTATAATTTGATATCTTAACCAAGAAGAAAGGTGATGCTAGCACAACTGGTGTGTCTCTCTCTTGTCCTATTTTTAGTTTAGATAATAATAACTAATGTACAACAACTTCACATGTAAATCGGTTGTCTAATTGGTTGATGTGTACTAACTCTACTCTTCTCCATGTTGGTTCAATCCCTAGTGTGCTTCTTTTTGACCTGCACAGTCGTGATAATTTAATCAAAGTTAATGCGCTACAGCTTTATAAGTTAATTGGCAATGTAGCTGCTTGGTGTGTACTAACTTGTACTTCAAATAAATGTACAGTATTTTCTTAAGAAAAATATATGCTAGAGTGTTTCGTCTTGATTATTATTTAAAATTTTCTATTAATAAGTAAAGGGAATATGGAAATAAACGAAAGATATTTTTAATTTTCAATTTTTTATTTGTTGTTGTTTTTAACTTAGCGAAGAGGTAATTTTAGAGAACAATGTTGATATGGTGTACGAAGCGCTCTCGTTATCTTGGCATTCTCCTTCTTTTTAATACTGAGATTTTGATTTACTAGTTTGAGAATATATATTATTCTTTCTATCTAGACTATTTTTCGTGAATTGGTCTTATGAACTTCTTATCTAAAAAAGATGGTAGAATGCCTAGTTTTTAGCGATGAAGCTTTTAAATTTTCCTATGAATAAGTAATGAAAGAAGGAGAAAATGAATGAAAGATGTTTTTAATTTTTTTATGATTTTGATTTACTAGTTTGAGAAAAACATATATATATATTATTCTTTCTATCTAGTCTATATTTTGTGAATTGGTCTTATGAACTTCTTATCCAAAAAGATGGTAGAATGCCTAGTTTTTAGCGATGAAGATTTTAAATTTTCCTATAAATAAGTAATGAAAGAAGGAGAAAATGAATGAAAGATGTTTTTAATTTTTTTATGTATTCTATGTTGCATGTTTTAGCATAGAAGTTCTTTTTGAGAATGAAATTGATGTAGTAGATGATATCTTGGTATCCATTTTCTCTCTTTGTAATTATTACTTACTCTATAATATTTTGTGATTAGTCTACTCTTTATTGATTGGTAAAACAAAAATACTTTAATCATAAACTATTAGTTGTGACGATGATTCTGCTAACCCATTCCCCTATTGTGATTTCTTAGATCCACCACTACCGTGCAATGTGCGTTATAATTTCAGTTGCTATTACAAGGAAATAAAAGTGGTAATGGTTCATCTTTTTATTTGATAATATCTTATTGGTGTGACGTATGTATGAATACATACCAACTTTCTAAAGATGTGATGATTCGACATTGTAAATTCATAGTGCAAACCCAAGAATCATTTTTCTTCTTAAAATCCAATTGTGTATGGATGAAATGGTGAGTGTGTTTGTTATACAGACATATATATGGATTGATGGATACTTATATAAGCTCTAGTAGCTCAAGCATATGATAATTGTTACTATTTATTACTATATGTGTCATCCAATTCTTTCTAATGTTTTGTAATGCTGAAAGCACCCTGAAGGCTGTGTAGGAGCATGGGACAATAATACAAATATGTGGTCTACTACAGTCTATGAGTCTCAATATTTGTAATCTCCGTCTATGGAATGATGAAACTTTGAAATTCCCATACCAAAAAATATACTACACCCCTAAAAATTCATGTGGAAATCAAATGGATGAATTGAACCCAAGTTGTATGGGATGTATCTAGGGGCTTCCAGGGCTTAAGCCCACATCCAAAATCTAAAACACATATATAATATTCTTGTATATACATATATTAGAGGATATGACACAATAGTTATAATTTGGTATCTTGAAAACCCTTATCCCAAATAGATGAGGGTTTTGCTTATGTATATGTACAAGGTTGAGGTTTGCTATCAAAATATGTGTTATCGATTTCTATAACTAACATGTCCATCACCATGAATTCCAAACAAGATTATTACTAAACCTTTATTATATCATTGTACGACATTTCATGTAGGTTTTAGTTTTCCCCTCAAATATACTATCCCCAATGGTGTTCACCATTTCTCATTTTAGGTCTACAATTCAGTCATTATATTCATTATTATTCAAGATAATATTTCAAGACATCATCATAATAAGCTCCTGATTCCAAATTACAACCTTCAAGTATGATGTGGTTTAATATTAGGTCTAGCTAATGAGAGTGGCTTATCATACACATTCAAGTTTAGCATAAGTTAGTTTATTTTGTATATCATTCTTCTTTTGGGGACAACATTATCATCAACATTGAGGTTTCATAATTATCTCACTTATATCTACAAAAGCTCCACAAGGTCAAGCCATTCAAGCTAAGACATATCTATGTCAAGGCAAAACATGCTAACCACCAACATCTACCCATACCAAACTTTTACCCTACATATCCAATGAGAGCAACCACTAGATTCCTTCACATCAAACCACTAACCCAAGTATGAGGCTCATCATGGGGATCACATGTTATGTACATCATCTTAGGGTCTTGAGACATCTCCCTCACCTATATAGCAAGCATCACATATTGCATTGCCTCTTTCTATTGGGTTAGATATTTTCATAGGAAATCTAGGGTTCAACCTTTCCAAGGGAACCACACACTAGGTCGCTCAAGTCATATACTTAGAAGTAGTCAAGCTAGGGACTCATCATTATGTATTTCATCATACATATTTTTCAACATTTCACATATTTTGGAGTTTGGGTACTTTGACCTTCTCCCGAGGCAGGTCGACTCATATCAAGAGGTCACCCTTTTCGTATGTCCCATGCTAGAGGTCATCCTTTGCAAAGAGATTGAGGCATTTTTTTGGTCTCAAATCATATATCACATATCACCTCTCAACACGTATAAGACTAGGTACAAGAAAGTATATCGACCCACTAGCTATGGGCACATCAACCAAGTCACATGTATCATATAGGGTTCTAGGTTTAGCTAGGGTTGCATGGTCAAACACATATCATCTCATCAAAACATGCTTGACCCTTCGAAAACAAACTCAGGTCATATCCAAATCAACATCATTATCAACATCATCCACATCCTCATCATCATTATCATCATCTTCATCATCCTCATCATCATCTTAGGTTATCTAGGCTACTCACTAGCCTAACATTTATCATGGCTCTAGAAAACTCTAGGGACTATAACTATCATCTAAACACTCTCATCTAGACTTGATGTTACATCTCTTTCTCTAAGGTTACACAGACACTCACTGCCTTTATGGGTGTAGTAACATTTTCATCTATTCATATACTAATATTCAAAATAGGTTTTCTCCAACGTTGAAACAAGCGATGAAAACCACCATGCTCCGTTCGAATAAAAAAACCAAAATGAGTTACCACACTCATTAGGCAGTCTAGTACCATGAGACCTAGAGAACTAGAAAGAATATGGTGCACACCTATGTAGCTACCCTAAGCACATGTCTAGAACAAATGTCTAGGGTGGTAATGAGAAATCCCTTTTCTCACCCTTTTGAACCTAAAGCCCATACTATAGGACAAAAGGAGGAGAAAAGAAGCATTATAGGGATTACACAAGCCTACACCTAGTTCTAGAACATCTAGGTTCTAACCTAGAGGCTAAGTCCAACTTAGTCCACAAGGACAACTCATTAAGTTTCTAGGGTTGAGATGTAAGGTTGTGTTTAGTTTGTGTTTCATGTGAGAAAGGTTTGGTGTAGTTATTGTTCATGGTATGATACCATCTATCATAGAACCGGAATCCCAGTCCCATGAACCAAACGAATACCAAAGACAACATGCGGAAGCGTAAAATGCTTAGCATACATGAACAAATAATAAGGTAAAGGCACCATTCGTAATCTCAACAATCAATAATGTATATTAAACAACATTGTTTATTACAAGCTTTCAATTACATATTCAAGAGTACAATTTTTTAATTATGCTCATGCACACTATGGATCTAACAACAATGTACACCTGGCAAAGCTCACGAATCCCATCAACTTTTAGCCATATCTAAACCTATAAAATACGTGAAATAAGGCAGGTCAAGCACACGAGGTGTCGAGTACATGGCTAAAAGATACATACACATAACGTTTGGACAATTGAAAAGATTTGTAGAAATAACGAACAAGAATAAACAAGTTAAGTTCTTAGCAAAAGCAAAGCCCATAGTTTATGTCATTTTACTCCAATTATACCATCATATCATATATTATAAGGCCTTTGATCAACTTCCCATCGAAAGGATCCGTAAGGATACTCAAAGTTGGCTAACCCTTTTATACGTGAGGGACCTCAATAACCAAAGTCATTGAGATAAAACCTATTTCAACATTTGTATAATGGAGTTATATATGATATGTGCAAGTTATAAAACAACGAGACAAGCAAGAAACAAGTACAATATTGTTATACTACATGACAATATTTAAGCAAATAAACAAGCATACACACATATCAGTTTGCAAACAAGAAATCCATAGTCATATAATTATTTAAATCTCATACATAATTCAGAGATTCTTAACTTACTTATCCTTGACCATCTAGCCACAAGCAACACCTGATTAAGAACAAGATCGCATACATTAAGTTTGATAAATAACTCGATGAATTAACACATGAAATCACAAGTCGGCCAGACCAATTAAATCTTAAAAAATCAACTGTTAATACAATATATGGAGATTCATCATATTCATCAAGTTATTGTGCCCTCGCATCCACCTATCCGTTAGTACATGTCTTGTGTTTTTAAACTCTTCACTTAGTTTACACCATCTGTGTAATTGTGTAACAAGGAAATAAAAGTGGTAGTGGTTCTTTTTATTTGTTAATATCTTGTTGGTGTTATGTGTGCATGCATATATAATCAACTTTTTGAAGAAGTGATAGTTAGACATGGTAAATTCATAGTCCAAATCCAAGAATTATTTTTCTTCTCCTTAAAATCCACTTGCGTGTGGATGAAATGGTGAGTGTGTTTGTTACACAGATATAGATGTGGATTGACGGATATTTATGTAAACTCTAGTAATTCAAGCAGATCATAATTGTTAGTATTTATTACTATATGTGTCATCCATGTCTTTCTAATATTTTACAATGATGAAAGAACAATGTAGGCTGTGTAGGAGCATGAGGACAATAATGTAAATAAGTGGGCCACTACTATCCGTGAGCCCCAATATCTGCAATCGTCGTCAATGGAATGATGTGCCCCTGGAATTCTCATATAAGAAAATTGACGACACCCCTAAAAATGCATGGGGAAATCAAATGGATGAATTGAACTCATATTGTATGGGGAGTATCCAGGGATGTCGAGGCTTAAGGCCTCCCTCCAAAATCTAAAAAACATATATAATATTCTTATATATACGTATATAAAAGGATATGAGACGATAATTACAATTTGATATCTTAACCAAGCACATTGACGATGCTAGCGCAACTAGTGCGTCTCTCTCTTCTCCGATTTTTAGTTTAGATAATAACTAATGTGCAATGACTTCACATGTAAATCGTTAGTCTAACGAGTTAATGTGTAGTGACTCTACTCTTCTATATAATGGTTCAATTCCTAATGTGCTTATTATTAATCCTCACAGTCGCGATAACTTAGTCGTGATAACTTAATCAAAATAAACGTGCAACGACTTCACGAGTTAATTGATAATGTGGCTGGTTGATGTGTACTAACTTGTATTCTTCTCTTGATGTGTACTAACTTGTACTTGATGTCCCGGGTTCAACTTCAAATAACTGTATAATCCTTTATTAAGAAAAATATTTGCTAGTGTTTAGTTTTGATTGTTATTTAAATTTTCTATTAATAGGTAAAGAGAAAATGGAAATAAATGGAAAATATTTTTAACTTTGTATTTTTTTGTTTGTTCTTGTCCATATCTTAGCATTGAGGTATTTTTAGAGAAAAATGTTGATATGGTGTACGAAGAGCTCTCGTTATCTTGACATTCTCCTCCTTTTTGTTACATAGATTTAATTTACAAGTTTGAGAAGAATATATGTATTATTCTTTCTATCTAGTCTATTTTTTGTGAATTGGTCTTCTGAACTTCTTATCCAAAAAAAGATGTTAGAATGCCTAATTTTTAGTGATGAAGCTTTTGAATTTTACTATGAATAAGTAATGAAAGAAGGAGAAAATGAATAGAAGATGTTCTTAATTTTTTCATATATTCTATGTTGTATGTTTTAGTGTAGAAGTTCTTTTTAAAAACGAAATTAATCTAATGGACACTATTGTGTATTCACTTTCTCTCTTTGTAATTATTACTTACTATGTAATATTTTTTGATTAGTCTACTCTTTATTTATTGATAAAATAAAAATACTTTAGTCATAAGTTATTATTTGTGATGATGATTCTTCTAACCTAACCCCCTTGTAGCGATTTTGTAGATCTGCCATTGTCTAAAACTATACGTTACCATTTCAGTTGCTATTATTGTGAAAGAAAAGTGGTAGTGGTTCATCTTTTTATTTGTGAATATCTTGTTGGTGTTATGTATGCATGCATACATAATCAACTTTCCAAAGAAGTGATGGTTAGACATGGTATATTCATAGTCTGAACCACATAATCATTTTTTTCTCTTAAAATCCAATTGTGTATGGATGAAATGGTGAGTGTGTTTGTTATACATACACAGATGTGGATTGACGGATATTAATATAAGCTCTAGTAGCTCAAGAAGATGATAATTGCTACTGGTTATTACTATATGTGTTATCCAATTCTTTCTAATATTTTGCAATGTTGAAAGCACTGTGTAGGAGCATGGGGACAATAATGCAAACATGTGGGCCACTACTGTGAGGCCCAATATTTTCAATCGTTGTCTATAGAATGATGAACTCCTAGAATTTCCATACAAGAAAATTGACTACACCCCTAAAAATGCATGTGGAATTTAAATGAATGAATTGAACCAAATTGTATGGGGCATACCTAGGAGGTTATCGGGGATTAACCCCCGCTCTAAAATCTAAAAAGCATATATAATATTCTTATATATACATATATAAGAGGATAGGACGCAATAGTTATAATTTGGTATCTTAACCAAGAAGAAGGGTGATGCTAGCACAACTGGTGTGTCTCTCTCTTGTCCTATTTTTAGTTTAGATAATAATAACTAATGTACAACAACTTCACATTTAAATTGGTTGTCTAATTGGTTGATGTGTACTAACTCTACTCTTCTCCATGCTGGTTCAATCCCTAGTGTGCTTATTTTTGACCTGCACAGTCGTGATAATTTAATCAAAGTTAATGTGCAACAGCTTTATAAGTTAATTGGCAATGTAGCTGCTTGGTGTGTACTAACTTGTATTCTTTTCCTGATGTGTACTAACTTGTGCTCGATGTCTCGGGTTCAACTTCAAATAAATGTAAAGTATTTTCTTAAGAAAAATATATGCTAGAGTATTTGGTCTTGATTGTTATTTAAAATTTTCTATTAATAGGTAAAGCGAATATGAAAATAAACGAAAGATATTTTTAATTTTTAATTTTTTTATTTGTTGTTGATTTTAACTTAGCGAAGAGGTAATTTTAGAGAACAATGTTGATATGGTGTATGAAGCGCTCTCGTTATCTTGACATTCTCCTTCTTTTTAATACTGAGATTTTGATTTACTAGTTTAAGAATATATATTATTCTTTCTATCTAGTCTATTTTTCATGAATTGGTCTTATGAATTTCTTATCCAAAAAAGATGGTAGAATGCCTAGTTTTTAGTGATGAATCTTTTAAATTTTCCTATGAATAAGTAATGAAAGAAGGAGAAAATGAATGAAAGATGTTTTTAATTTTTTTATGATTTAGAATTACTAGTTTGAGAAAAATATATATATTATTCTTTCTATCTAGTCTATTTTTTGTGAATTGGTCTTATGAAATTCTTATCCAAAAAAGATGGTAGAATGCCTAGTTTTTAGTGATGAAGCTTTTAAATTTTCCTATAAATAAGTAATGAAAGAAGGAGAAAATGAATGAAAGATGTTTTGAATTTTTTTTATGTATTCTATGTTGTATGTTTTAGCATAGAAGTTCTTTTTGAGAATGAAATTGATGTAGTAGATGCTATCTTGGTATCCATTTTCTCTCTTTGTAATTATTACTTACTCTATAATATTTTGTGATTAGTCTACTCTTTATTGATTGGTAAAACAAAAATACATTAATCATAAACTATTAGTTGTGACGATGATTCTGCTAACCCATTCCCCTATTTTGATTTCTTAGAACCACCACTACCGTGCAATGTGTGTTATAATTTCAGTTGCTATTACAAGGAAATAAAAGTGGTAATGGTTCATCTTTTTATTTGATAATATCTTGTTGGTGTAACGTATGTATGAATACATAACCAACTTTCTAAAGATGTGATGATTAGACTGTAAATTCATAGTGCAAACCCAAGAATCATTTTTCTTCTTAAAATCCAATTGTGTATGGATGAAATGGTGAGTGTGTTTGTTATACAGACATATATATGGATTGATGGATACTTATATAAGCTCTAGTAGCTCAAGCATATGATAATTGTTACTATTTATTACTATATGTGTCATCCAATTCTTTCTAATGTTTTGTAATGCTGAAAGCACCCTGAAGGCTGTGTAGGAGCATGGGGACAATAATACAAATATGTGGGCTACTATAGTCAATGACTCTCAATATTTGTAATCTCCGTCTATGGAATGATGAACCTTTGAAATTCCCATACCAAAAAATATACTACACCCCTAAAAATTCATGTGGAAATCAAATGGATGAATTGAACCCAAGTTGTATGGGATGTATCCAGGGGCTGCCAGAGCTGAAGCCCCCATCCAAAATCTAAAAATTATATATAATATTCTTATATATACATATATAAGAGGATATGACATAATAATTATAATTTGGTATCTTGAAAACCCTTATCCCTAATAGATGAGGGTTTTGCTTATGTATATGTACAAGGTTGAGGTTTGCTATCAAAATATGTGTTATCGATTTCTATAACTAACATGTCCATCACCATGACTTCCAAACAAGATTATTACTATACATTTATTATATCATTGTACGACATTTCATGTAGGTTTTAGTTTTCCCCTCAAATATACCATCCCCAATGGTGTTCACCATTTCTCATTTTAGGTCTACAATTCAGTCGTTATATTCATTATTATTCAACATAAGATTCCAAGACATCATCATAATAAGCTCATGATTCCAAATTACAACCTTCAAGTATGATGTGGTTTAATATTAGGTCTAGCTAATGAGAGTGGCTTATCATACACATTCAAGTTTAGCATAAGTTAGTTTATTTTGTATATCATTCTTCTTTTGAGGACAACATTATCATCAACATTGAGGTTTCATAATTATCTCACTTATATCTATAAAAGCTCCACAAGGTCAAGTCATTCAAGCTAAGACATATCTATGTCAAGGCAAAACATGCTAACCACCAACATCTACCCATACCAAACTTTTACCCTACATATCCAATGAGAGAAACCACTAGATTCCTTCACATCAAACCACTAACCCGAGTATGAGGCTCATCATGGGGATCACATGTTATGTACATCATCTTAGGGTCTTGAGACATCTCCCTCACCTATATAGCAAGCATCACATATTGCATTGCCTCTTTCTCTTGGGTTAGATATTTTCATAGGAAATCCAGGGTTCAACCTTTCCAAGGGAACCACACACTAGGTCGCTCAACTCATATACTTAGAAGTAGTCAATCTAGGGACTCATCATTGTGTATTTCATCATACATATTTTACAACATTTCACATATTTTGGAGTTTGGGTACTTTGACCTTCTCCTGAGGCACGTCGACTCATATCAAGAGGTCACCCTTTTCGTATGTCCCATGCTAGAGGTCATCCTTTGCAAATAGATTGAGGCATGTTTTGGTCTCAAATCATATATCACATATCACCTCTCAACACGTACAAGACTAGGCACAAGAAAGCATGTCGACCCACTAGCTATAGGCACATCAACCAAGTCACATGTATCCTATAGGGTTCTAGGTTTAGCTAGGGTTGCATGGTCAAACGCATATCATCTCATCAAAACATGCTTGACCCTTCGAAAACAAACTCAGGTCATATCCAAATCAACATCATTATCAACATCATCCACATCCTCATCATCATTATCATCATCTTCATCATCCTCATCATCATCTTAGGTTATCTAGGCTACTCACTAGCCTAACCTTTATCATGGCTCTAGAAAACTCTAGAGACTATAACTATCATCTAAACACTCTCATCTAGACTTGATGTTACATCTCTTTCTCTAAGGTTACACAAACACTCACTGCCTTTATGGGTGTGCTAACATTTTCATCTGTTCATATACTAATATTCGAAATAGGTTTTCTCCAACGTTGAAACAAGCGATGAAAACCACCATGCTCCGTTCGAATAAAAAAAAACCAAAATGAGTTACCACACTCATTAGGCAGTCTAGTACCATGAGACCTAGAGAACTAGCAAGAATATGGTGCACACCTATGTAGCTACCCTAAGCACATGTCTAGAACAAATGTCTAGGGTGGTAATAAGAAATCCCTTTTCTCACCGTTTTGAACCTAAAGCCCATACTATAGGACAAAAGGAGGAGAAAAGAAGCATTATAGAAATTACACAAGCCTACACCTAGTTCTAGAACATCTAGGTTCTAACCTAGAGGCTAATTCCAACTTAGTCCACAAGGACAACTCATTAAGTTTCTAGGGTTGAGATGTAAGGTTTTGCTCAGTTTGTGTTTCATGTGAGAAAGGTTTGGTATATTTATTGTTCATGGTATGATACCATCTATCACCGAACTGGAATCCCAGTCCCATGAACCAAACGAATACCAAAGACAACTTGCGGAAGCGTAAAATGCTTAGCATACATGGACAAATAATAAGGTAAAGGCACTATTCCTAATCTCAACAATCAATAATGTATATTAAACAACATTGTATATTACAAGCTTTCAATTACATGTTCAAGAGTATAATTTTTTTAAGTATGCTCATGCACACTATGGATCTAACAACAATGTACACCTGGCAAAGCTCACGAATCCCATCAACTTTTAGCCATATCTAAACCTATAAAATACGTGAAATAAGGCATGTCAAGCACACGAGGTGTCGAGTACATGGCTAAAAGATACATATACATAACGTTTGGATAATTGAAAAGATTTGTAGAAATAACGAACAAGAATAAACCAGTTAAGTTCTTAGCAAAAGCAAAGCCCATAGTTTATGTCATTTTACTCCAATTATACCATCATATCATATATTCATAAGGCCTTTGATCAACTTCCCATCGAAAGGATCTGTAAGGGTACTCAAAGTTAGCTAACCCTTTTATACGTGAGGGACCTCAATAACCAAAGTCATTGAGATAAAACCTATTTCAACATTTGTATAATGGAGTTACATATGATATGTGCAAGTTATAAAACAACGAGACAAGCAAGCAACGAGTACAATATTGTTATACTACATGACAATATTTAAGCCAATAAATAAGCATACACACATATCAGTTTGCAAACAAGAAATCCATAGTCATATAACTATTTAAATCTCATACATAATTCAGAGATTCTTAACTTACTTATCCTTGACCATCTAGCCACAAGCAACACCTGATTAACAACAAGATCACATACATTAAGTTTGATAAACAACTCGATGAATTAACACATGAAATCACAAGTTGGCTAGACCAATTAAATCTTAAAAAACCTACCGTTAATACAATATATGGAGATTCATCATATTCATATGAAGAAGAGATACCTAAGAATCTACAACTAAATACAGTCAGCTTTGGTAAAACTACTCGATATTCAAAAACAAAAAATTACTACTCTAGACCAACACCGGTTGACCTACAATTTGAAGAAACTTCTGATCTTACTTTATGTCAATTTGATGGCCAATCTCTTATAGAATGGAACTTAGATGGATTTTCAGAATACCAAATATTACAAATTTTCCATCAAATGCTGATATATGCCAATGCTTGTCGAGCACATGGTAGTCTTGAAACCACAATTGCCCAAATGATAACTTCATCATTTACGGGTTAGTTAAGAGGATGGTGGATTAATTATCTTAGTGAAACACACATATAAGAAATACTTCAAGCTACAAAAAGAAATGAGCATGGTGCTCAAATTAAGTTAGAAAATGATCAATCCCAATCAGACGCAGTATATACTCTAATAGTAAACATAATTCAACATTTTATAGGCCATAATGGCACTATATTAGAAAAACTTAGGGAACAACTAATGAACTTAAGATGTAAGAGTCTGAGTGATTTTAGTTGGTATAAAGATGTATTTCTTTCTAAAGTTTTCCAATTCACAAATTGTAATTCTGTTGTTTGGAAAGAAAAGTTTTTATCTGGATTACCTATTTTATTTGTTGTAAAGGTAAGAGAACATATTAGACAAGCATATAATAATGTTGTCCCTATAGAACATATATCCTATGGAGAAATAATACAAAGAATAAACCAAACATGACTATCTCTTTGTAATGACTATAAATTAAAAAATCAATTAAAAAGACAACAAACAATAGATAAAAAGGAACTAGGAGAATTTTGTTATCAATTTGGATGGGACATGGATTTACCAAAAGAAAAGAAATGACACAAAATCTACAAAAGATTTAGTGAAGATAGTAACAAATCAAAGAAGAATTATACAAAAAGAAAACAAATAAGAAAAGTAGATAATAAGAAAAACATAACAAGTTACAATTGTAACGAAAAGGGGCACTATTCAAACAAATATTTTAAATGAGATTTTAAGAAAAAAGTTAACGAACTTTTACTAGAATAACTTTTTTTTTAAAGAAAAAAGTTAACGAACTTTTAATAGAATAAGATGGAATAAGATCCAAAGGTAAGAATAATGGCGGATGAGTGGGAACTCGGGGGGAGAGGCGGCGATGGCGATGGAGGCACAACTGGGGGTGGGCGGGGATCTGGAAGAGGGCCAGATTCGTCTGCAACTGAAGGGGAGCATCAGAGATCGGAGTCCCACAGGCACAAGGAGTTCCAATCCGAGTCGGACTCTGGAGGCAACAATTCCAGTATAAAGTCATGAGGGGAGGACATGAGGCTGAGTCGATGGACGAGGATAGAACCAAGGGTGGATCGGTGGCTGGAAGCAAAAGACCTAGATCGTCTGATGGCACATCACGACGGGATCTCGTAGAAAACGCGGGTACCATAGGGACGAACGGGAGTAAAGCCTGGAACACGGGAGCACCCGAAAAACCATCTTTTAGTAAAGTCATAGCAGGGGAGGACTATGTAGAAGTGAACCCTGATTCTATAATGCTGGAAATGTTGTTTGAATCCCATCTCCATGACCATGAGATCTCCCTCAATCACAGTGCCGGAACGCCTATCCTTACGATCGAAGAGGAGGCAGAAGAGAAGCTTGCCAAACCATGGCAATATGCGGTGGTTGTCCGATTGATAGGAGGAAGCATAGGGTATATGACCCTGCGAGAAAGGATCAAGATCATGTGGAACATCACTGGAAGGTTTAACATGTTTGAACTAGACATGGGCCACTTTGTCGTCCAACTCTCATGCAGGAAGGACTATGAGATGGCTATGGCAGGCGGTCTCTGGAAAATATTCGGCTGCTGTCTCGTCATATGGGATTGGAATCCTCGATTCATACCATCTAAGGAGATGCCGCAGTACCTCGTTACTTGGGAAAGGATTATGAACCTGCCGTTACATCTATATGTTGATACTGTTTTCGAATACATTGGCCTGGCGCTGGGGGGGCTGTTCAAAGTAGACGAGCATACTCAACGGCGCTCCAGAAGCAAATTTTCCAGGTTGGCGGTAGAAGTTGATACCAGGAAGGAGCTGATAAGGTCCATTATAATCAATGACCAGGAGTACGAAATTTTATACGAAGCATACCCAGACACGTGCAGTGAGTGCAAGGAACTCGGGCACCATAGCACACGTTGCCCACAAAAACAACAGCAGAACGAACAAGGAAGAAGAAATGATAATAGGTAGAAGGAGAATGATGTGAGAGATGATTGGCAGACGCAAAGAAGAAAAGGAAGCGGCAGGAGGGGAAACCAACATAGAGATCATAGTCCTAGAAGGTCGAACAGAAACAACATATTTGAAAACCTCAGCGAAGGTGAGGAAGGGGAGGATGAAGACAGCACTGTTAATGATACTTATGGTGAACCTACCACAAACCCGATTCCAAGACAGCAAGGGAAAGTATGGCAAAAGAAGAAGAAAGTTGTGCAAAAGAGAACCAACTCAGCGGAAGATAAGCGTGAGGCCTTAAAGGACATATCGAATATGTCGGCTCAGAAGGACAATGAAGGAAAGGACGCAAACAAGCAAGCAAACAAGCAAGCTGACAAGGGGAAAGATGATGACATCCAAGAAGTACACACCATTGCAGACCCAGGCATTGATGAGGTTATTGTGAATGAGAAGGACATGGAGATGATGTCGGAGAAAAATAGAAAAGAAGGGGAGGAGGGAAAAACTACTCCTGAAAACCAGTTTGAAGAGGACCAACCAGTTGGGGGTGGTTCATCCAGCCGAAAAATCAAAGGCAGCAGTACCAAAATGAAACAGGCAAAGATGCCGCCACCATACACACAGAGAAGACGAAGTCCAAGGTTGAACTCAGATGCAATGGAGGTGAGCAACGAGGGCGGGGAGTCTAACCCACCCAAATGAAGGTCCTTCTTCTGATAATCCCGAACTCCAACAACTGTTTAATGCTAGATACAATCTACTGGAATGTTCAAGGAATTGGGAACGATGACACTATACGAGTGCTTAAGGAGATTATGATCACTCATAAACCAAAGTTAGTAGCTATCGCTGAACCGCGCATCAGTGGGGAGGCGGCTCAAAAAGCTATCAAATCGCTTGGATTCACTAACTCACATCGTGTTGAGGCTAGAGGATTCAAGGGAGGAATTTGGGTCTGCTGGAAAGCGATGGATTGCAAAGTGGATATTATCAACTGCCACAGACAATTCATGACATGTAGGGTGGATGGGGGCACGTATGTTACATTTGTGTATGCCAATCCCCATATTAGCGTCAGGCGGCTGATATCGAAACACATTGTCGAGATGGGACACAATTTTAATGGACCATGGATTGCAGTTGGGGATTTTAATACAACTATTAATCCTGCTGAGAAGAAAGGAGGGAAGCATTACAACTTTGGTGAAGCGCAGGTGTTTAGCGATACGCTCATGGCTGATGGGCTATCGGACATTGGGTTCTCGGGCCTGAAGTTTACTTATAAACATGGTGGTTTGCATGAACGGCTTGATAGGGCTGTAGCTAATGTGGATTTCATCCAGGAACATGCACATTTCTCTGTCACACATTTGCCTCGTGTCTTCTCGGATCACTGCCCCATCCTAATCAAAGATACTCGCAGAAGAAGGGGAAAGGAACATTTTAGTACTAAATCCTACTGGGAAGGAAACGAGGAGTTCCAGAAGGTGCTCACACACAACTGGCAACCGGAGCAGGATTTCTATACGGCACTGGGTAACGCAAAGAAGAACATATCTGTTTGGGACCGAAAGCATAGAAAACAAAGACATGAGAAGAAAGAAAGACTGTTCACCAACATAAACAAACTTCAAGAAATGCAGGAGAAAAGATACGATCCTTGGACTGACGAGCTTCTCGCTACAATGCAGGGAGATATAGCGCATATTCTCAGGCAGGAAGAGGAAGAGTGGAAAAGAAAGAGCCATATCTTGTGGCTGAAGCATGGAGATGATAATACTAAATTCTATCAAGCATATGTTAAACAGAGAAAGAGAAGAAACTGCATTGATGCACTGAAAGATCATAATAATATTTGGACCACGACAGAGGAGGAGGTGAAAACGGTGGTTCATAATCATTTTACCACTATTTTTACAGCTCCTACGGAGGAAAGGTCTACGAGGTGCAATGGTATCCCTGGAAACTTCAAGCAGCTCGATGATTGGGAGATACAGAAGATGACCGCTGACCCGACTGTAGAGGATGTGCTACATGTTCTCAAGAATTCCGACCCCAACAAAGCGGCAGGGCCGGATGGTATCACCGGGAGCTTCATGAGGAAATACTGGAAGACTATCGGTAGCTCTGTCATGCTTACTATTACCAAGGCTCTTAGAGGGGAAATCCTAGCTGATGAGATTTATAACTCCTCAATTGTTCTAATCCCAAAGGTCAATAATCCGGAGAGGTGTGATCAACTGAGACCGATCTCTCTAAACAACCTATGTTTGAAGATGTGTTCTAAGGTGGCAGTGGAAAGACTAAAACGATATATGTCGGAATGGATCTCGCAAAAACAATCAAGTTTTGTTCCTGGACGAAGAATAACCGATAACATTGCTGTAGTGCAGGAGGTCATCCACCGAATGAGGAGACCCAAGGGGGCTAAAATTATGGCTGTAAAAGTGGATCTCTCGAAATCTTACGATATGATGTCTTGGGATTTTGTGGAGGACACTCTTAATCATACGGATATTCCTATAAATCTTAAAAGGTTCATCATGAACACTATCAGATCGGGGAAAAGTTCGATTATTTGGAAGAACACCACCCTTCCGGAGTTCAAAGCGACTAGAGGGTTGAGGCAAGGAGATCCTCTATCTCCATATTTGTTTGTGCTCTGTATTGAAAGATTAAGCCAAATGATACAGAATAAGGTGCGGCAGGATGAGTGGCGACCTGTAAAACTTTCTAAGACGAGGCCTGCTCTTGCACAACTGTGCTTTGCGGATGACATCATCATTTTCGCGCAAGCTTCCGTGGCCAACATAAAGTCCATCACCGACTGCTTTAAAGAGTTCAGTGCTATCTCGGGCCAGAAGATTTCTATGGAGAAGACAAGAATCTACTTCGCAACTAAAGTGAGAACCAGAATACGTCGTGCTATCTGTAGATACAGTGGGTTCATTGAGACCTCCGATCTGGGCAAATATCTCGGAGTGCCTCTGCTACATAAGCGAGTCAATAAGCTTACTTATGGTGATGCTCTCACTAGCGTGGACACCAAGATAAACTCATGGTCGGCTCGGTGCCTCTCCTTGGCGGGACGAGTATGTCTGGAAAGAGCGACGCTGACGGCGATGCCTACTTACTTAATGCAAACGGCTGTCTTGCCGGTTGGGCTCTGCGATCGGATTGATGGCACGATTCAGAAGTTCATTTGGGGGGGGAGGCAGGAAGGAGAGACCCATGTCCTTAGTCACATGGAGGAAGGTGGTCAGCAATAAAGCAAATGGTTGACTAGGAGTTAAAACCATGCGGGATTGGAATAGGGCCTTACTGGCGAAAAATACCTGGGATGTGGCGAGAAACAGACCCTCGATCTGGTGTCAGTTGTTTAGAAGCAAATATGTGGCATACAAGGAGGGGGATAAGCTAAACTTGTCTAGACTAGTGAGGGCTACGCTGGAAGGTAAAGGTTTCATAACCCAAAATTCTTACGTTCAGCTGGAAACGGGGAGGAATACTAACTTTTGGGATGACATATGGGCAAGGAATCATGGGCAGCTGAGGAATATGACTGCTAAAGTCATTCCGGAAGATCTTCAGGATTTACAAGTGAGAAGCGTTGTTCTTGATAATAACATTTGGGATGAGCACTTCTTGATGGAGTGGCTTCCTATGCACTGTGTTAAAGACATTCTACGTATTCCACCTCCGACGAAGCAGACTGGAGATGATAATATTGTTTGGAGGCACACTGCCACAGGCAAGTTCACTACTAACTCAGCTTATAAAGCCTGCCGCAAGGACGCTGAACAGATGGTTCAAGGAGAATGGAAGACCATATGGAGCGCACACATCCCAGCCCGGGTGAAGATCTTCATATGGACGTTAGCTCACAATGCAATCCTGACGAACAAAAGAAGAAGGGAAAGGATGATGGTGGATGATAGTAGATGTGGCATCTGCATGGCCCAGGAAGAAGATAGTCTTCACGCAGTGAGAGATTGTCCACACGCTAGGGAATGCTGGAAGTTGATTCTGGGGAACGGGATACCTCATGGGTTCTTCACCGAATTGAACCTCCAGGTCTGGTTGCACGAGAATCTGAGGAACAAGCTGATCATAGATAAGTTTATGTTCGGCTGTTGGAACATTTGGAAAAGTAGAAACGGCCAGGTGATGGAGCATAAACAGCCCAATCAAGAACATACGAGAAGAACAGTTAACCTCCAGCTTCGTCTGAACCAGTTAGCTTGGCACCGAGAGGAGGAAGAGGGTCATGCAACTCAACAGGAGTTATGGGAAGCACCGATGGAAGGCTGGCTTAAGATTAACACAGATGCCGCCTACAGGAAGAGGGGCAGCAGCTGTGCTTATGTTGTACGAGACTACAGAGGACGATGGTTGATGGGGAAAGGAACCAAAACAAATGCAAGTGATGCTCTGGAGGCGGAAGTGGAAGCTATTATCATTGCGATGAAGGAGGCTGCTAAGCTAGGATGGGAAAAGGTGATAGTGGAGTCAGATTGTAAGACTGCTGTCCAGCTGCTTCAAGGTGATGAGGACGAAGCCCCACGCTTCACAAAAGCTCAAAAAGATTACAGGAGGATGCGGAAGTCGAACTGGAAGCTCACTCATGCTAATAGGGATCACAACCAGCTAGCTGATGGGTTAGCTAGCTACCACAAAAAACAAAACTCTGGAGGAAGGTATTATACCTATCCCCCGGACTGCCTATATGGCAGGTTAGTTAGTGATTGTAATGGCAGTAGTACTGCCATATTTAATTCTGCACATGAGTTTATTTGTAGAAACAACTTTGTTGATTTGCTCGTAAGAGGAGGGCAGAATGAATAAGATAACCTCTTGACTTACCCCAAAAAAAAAACTTTTACTAGAATAAAAAAAGTATTACACCAGAAACACTCGATACTTTTGTTAGTAAATTAAATCTCAATGAATCCTTGGGATGAGAAAATGAAGAAGGATGTCATTGTAATTACTATAGCAATGAAACATCATTAGGTGAAATTCATGTCTTAACTAGTGAATAACAATTTATACTTGAAACCATAGATTCCATCCAAGATAAACAAGAAAGAAGCACTAAACTTGCAAAATATCTCAATATGATTATAAACAAAAAATCAGACAATAAAATAGAATCAAAAGGAAATGAGTTCTACTCATTTGATCATGTAATGAAAAGAATTGAACATGAAAAGACTAATGACAAACATATTTCTATAGAAGATTTGAGAAAAGAACAAAATAAAATCAGAATAGAAATCATTGAACTAAAAGATAAGGTTGAAAATCTTCAAAAATATATATATGAAAGGTATAATGATGATGATGAAGATGAACATATATTTAATACAATGCTCAGAGAATGCTCAAATAAAAACCAAGTTGATGAAACAAGAGAAGATAACGAAGATTCCTTTGTTAATAATCTTCAAGAATTTGTTAAGAGAAAATAAAAAGGTGAAGTGACTATAAAAATTAATGACATCACCCTAGAAGGGATATCTTTGTTTGATTCTGGAGCTGATGTAAATTGTATAAGAGAAAACCTTATACCAACAAAATGTTATGAAACAACTAATCATCTACAAAAGATAAACTCAAAGTAAAATATAAAATTTCTGAAGCACACATATGCATCGACAATAATAATATTAAAACATCTTTTATCCTTCCTCATAATATAACTGAGGATATTATCATTGGGACACCCTTTCTTAATAAAATTCTCCCTATATTTTTTTGTGCAACACCGAGTAAATCGGTTACATCATGACTGAGATCTAAGCAAATTACAGAAGAAGGCTTTGTCTTCTAGATAGATATCTTCCCTTAGGGCAGGGCATTGCTTTCATTCACCTTCAGATCCGGGTTGTTTGAGGCAGGATTTAGCAAGGATGTCCGTGAGCTTAATCTGGTTTCTTTTGATGTTGACGAGGTCAGTGACGCTTATGGTAGCAAGGGCTTCCCGAGCTTTACAGACAGTCGTGATGAACTTGCCTGGGATCGTTTCTCGGCCTCTCACCCAATGAACTGAGTTCCAGGAGTCTGAAAGGAAGGTACCATGATGTTGATTTAGCTGTCTTGCGAGTTCTGCTCCGTGAATAATAGCCTTGAGCTCTCCCTCCATGGCATCAGTTCCTGGGTGCAAACGAGAGGAACCCTCAATCCATTCTCCCATGTTGCTGCGGAATAGCACATGTGCAGGTCATATTGGACCTGGACGAGGTTGCGACATCAACATGAAGGATGAAGTATGTATTGTGCAGGCGTAGTGGGTAATCCGGACTTGGATTCTCTGAATGATCAGATGGGATACGAGAGAAGGCCAGTTCTGATGATCGTGCTTCAGCATAGAATTGTGCAGCCACAATTCATGGAGGTATAGTAGTGTCTTCAAATACCTGCATGTTCCTACTTTTCCAAATCTTCCAGCAAGTGATGACGAAGAGCATCTTCGAGGAGGATGGCTCCTTGATAATTCTGATATTGTAATCAATCCAGTCTTGAGTAGACTGACTTGCGTAGAAGATATTTACCTCCCTGGGCAGAATGAGCGACCAAATTTGTCTAGAAGACCTACAGTCCCGCAACACGTGCAGGCAGTCTTCCTCCGAGTTGTTGCATCACGGGCACAAAGAGTTGTCAGTCATCTTTCGTTTACTTCTCATGGCGTTTGTAAGTAAGCGATCATGCAGTGTCAGCCACATATGAGCTCGAACCTGATGCGAAACTGGGAGAGACCAAGATGCTGCAAACAGAGGTCTAGGTGCTTCCGGCGTTTGCTGGCAAATCAGGTTGTAAGCATAGTGGGCAGTAAAGACTCCATAGTTATCCAGCTTCCAGATGAACGTGTCCTCACCGTAGTGGATTCTAGGGGTGGGCAATGGCTGATGGCGCAAACTGTTTCTTGTACAAACCAGTGATTGAGAAAGTCGCGATCCCAGGATCCGTCGTCTCGGACCAGGCTCGAGACCCTGAGATTAGCAAGATCCTCCGGGACCGTAAGGTCAGCTTTAAGGGTGGGCGTTGCACCAGCTCCGATCCACTCGTCCGTCCAGACTAGTGTATCCAAGCCTGACACAGCATGACGGCGAGCGTTCGCTTTGAGTAGCGGGAGGAAAGATTTTCGGCTTCTCCATAGATGAGAACCAGTAGATTTGGGTAGTCCATTCAGGAGATATTTGGAGCGCATAATATTCACCCACGGTATACGCTTGTTTTGAAAGAAATCCCACCCCATCTTCGTTAGCAAGCAGGAGTTGAAATCTCTCACCTTCCTTAGACCAAGACCTCCCTGAGGCTTGGGATTCGCCACCGTATTCCAAGCAACCAGATTGAGGCATATGTGGGATCCGTCGTTCCATAGGAAATTCTGAGTAATTTGGTCGATTCGATCACAAATTGAGAGGGGAAGTTGAACTGCTTGCATGATGTAGCATGCTTGCGATTGAAGAACTGATTTAGTGAGTGTGATTCTCCCTGCAAGGGAGAGGAGGTTATTCTGCCATTGTGAAATGTGCTTCTGAAATTTCTCCAACAGAGAAGAGAACAACTCCTTTCCCTTCCTGCGATGAATGATGGGAACGCCCAAGTGACGACCAAGGTTGCTCGTCTGCTGAATCCCCAATCTATTGCAGATCCTGTTTTTGATTGAGCGAGGGGTGTTGTGAGAGAAGAAGACAGTCGATTTCTCATGAAATAGGGCAAGTCCAAAAGTGTGATTGAAAAGCTTAAGGCAACGGAGGATAACTCTTGCTTGATGTGTGGAGGCTTCCCCGAAAAGGATGATATCATCCGCAAAGCTCGCATGGGAGATGGGGATTCTGTCTCTGGTGATGATGATAGGTCTCCAATTGCCCATACCAATCTCTTCTGCTATCAATTGACTGAAGCGTTCCAGGCATAAGACAAAGATATAGGGGGAAAGGTGGTCTCCTTGCTTGACCCCGCAGGAAGGTCTAAAGGTTCCTGCCACCTCTCCATTCCAGAGTATAGAGGAGTCACCGGAGCAGATGATATGCATGATGATGTCGATGATCTCCCTGGGTATCGTAGTTCGAGTGAGTGTGTCACGGATGAATTGCCAGCTTAATTTGTCAAAGGCTTTAATCAAGTCCAGCTTCAACGCCATAGTTCTTTTCATGCTAGATTTTGATTCCATCGAGTGTACCACCTCCTGGACCAGCGCAATGTTGTCTCCAATCTTCCTTCCAGGGACAAAACTCGACTAGTAAGGTGAGATCCAGTCATTGAGGTAAGGCTTGAGCCTGTTGGTGATGACCTTCGAGAGGAGCTTCGTGCAGACGTTGTTGAGGGAAATAGGTCTCAATTGGGCACATTTCTCAGGCGGATTGATCTTGGGGATGAGAATGATGAGTGAATCAGTCGCGGACGGAGGGATCTGGATACCCGTGAAAGGTGCTTGAACAAACTGACATAGTTGGTTGCTCACAGTCTTCCAATTTTCCTGGTAGAAACCCGCATCCACTCCGTCCTGACCTGGGGCTTTGATAGGCGACATGGAGTTCAGTGCGTCCCAGATCTCCTTGGATGAGGGGATGGAGGCCAGCTTCTGTTTTTGATCAATCGAAAGAGGCGTAAATGCTCCCGGGAAGGTGGCGCTAGTAGTTTGACGGCGAGCAACATTTGTCTCCTCGTATACGTTAGAGGAAAAGGATAGGATGAGGGATTTGAGTGCGGGTGCATTATCATACCATACTCCGTGCTCGTCTTTGAGGCGGGTAATCTTATTCCTCCATCTTCTAGCTTTTGTGATAGAATGGAAGTAACTGGTATTATTGTCACCCCGTTTGATCAAGTTGCATCGCGATCGCTGTTGTCTTTCGGCCTCCTCTCGCCGAAGGATGCCATCCAATTGAGCTTGGAGTTCGACAGTCTCCCTCGCCAACGAATGGTCGAAACGCAGTGAGAGATTCATCTGGTCCCATCTAATCTTGTTAGTGATTCGGTCTTTACTTCTTCTATCTTGTTTGCGTGAAGCGATGTCCCAGTTCCTTGCCTTCTCCAACAACAACCTGTTCGCAACAGGCAGGTCAGTGTCCGTCGACCACACCTCTTTGAATAAAGTTGTGTATCCTGGTGATGAGTACCATCTTGCGTTAGTACGTAGGTGTGCCGTACCCTGGAAAGGAAGGGGTGCATCCATGCAAACCATTAAAGGTGCGTGATCAGAATGGTTCTTCTCTAGGATCATGACCTCCTTCTTGCCTGGTTGCTCGATCCATTGCCGGTTACCCAATGCCCTATCAAGGCATTCATGTAGGAGACCCCTTCTGAAGGTGGTGCGGGGGCCGATCGCCCCAAGGTCCATGAGCGAGCAGCTCTCAGCTGCCTCTATGAAGTCCATGCTGTTGGCTTTGTCGAAGATATTGCTTCCAATCTTCTTGTAAGAGTGCATCACGACATTGAAATCGCCCATCACTATCCAAGGATCAGTGATTGAAAGGGCAATTGCGTTTGATTGATTCCAGGGCAGCTTCCTCCCCCTCTTGTCGTGCTTGCATAGACAAAGGTATAGAAAGTGTCGTGAATCTTACAATGGACAATTTGTTTGTGGGACACAAGTATCTCAACTTGGGCGGTATGCTTCCAAAGTACCCAGATGCCCCCAGAAAAACCAACAGCTTCGACTCTGTGGGAATTCGGAAAACCCAGAGTCTTTATAATCCCCATGGCTCGGGTTCCACTGCATCTAGTCTCTAGCAAACACATGACTAAGATCTTGTATTTCAAGGTCATGTCTTTCACAGTATTTTGGGTGTCTTTGTCACAAACACCCTGTACGTTCCAAGTTGTAACTTTCATTTATCAACTTCAGTGAGGGTGGATTTGCCCATGGTCCTCGCCTCTTCTTCTAGGTCTTGCAGCAAAGAAGTCTTCCCTCTTTTCCTCGAAGAGGATTTCGAGGTGTCGCCGTGGTTCAAGATCTTCCTGTTCCTCAGATGAATGTCTGTCGAGTTCTGACTGGGGCTTCTGTACGGATGATTTGACGCTCAATTCTTGTCGAGTCGCCAAAGGTGAAGGGTTCGTGGGCAAATTGATGCGGTGGGTTCTCCCTCCCTTGCACAAGGGAGTCTCCAGTGGGATTGACGGCTGTGTGCGCAGTACTCGGTTGTGGCGGTGGGTCCATCGTTGCTCGGGATGGGGTAGGCGGTTCCTTGGAAGTGCTTTGCACAGGGGCAGTGTTGGATTTGGGCTTGTTTGGATTGTTCTTCTTGTGGGTTTTCTTGCGTGCTCTCCAGTCAATTCCTCTAGCCACACGCTCTGCAATAGAATAACGTCAATAACCTCCGTATCGACCGCATCTTCTTCTTCCAGGTCTTGTAGATTTTGAAATTTATTGTTGTTTCTGGGGTTGTCGGGCCTGGTTGCAGCGTTTGGGCGAGGTTTCTGTGGTATGGGGCATGCATGAATATAGTCTGTTAAACCTTGGACAAGGGGGCGGAGCGGTTGACTTGCAGAAGCCGGTTGGCCATCCTTCAGGGAAGAGTTCTCATCTGTGATTCTCTTAGAGCAGTCTTTCTCAAGATGTCCAGCTCTGCCACAATACATCCAGATGCATGGGATGTTTTCATATTCGATTCTGTATCTGTTGCCTTCTACCATCACGATGGGCGTGAGGGGTTTGTGAAGGTCTAGCTCTACTGCAATTCTCGAGAATCGACCCTGGCGTTGAGAGATGGTGTTGAGATCGACTTTAATCGTCTTTCCGATAGAATCGCCTATTTCAGCCAGCAAGACTTCTCAGTATAGGTGGATGGGTAGATTAGGGATGCGGATCCAGGCGACCAGCTTCGGCATGGCATTGGATTTCGGAGAGAAATCAGGGTTCCATCTTTGGACCGAGAGATACGATCCAAACAGTGGCCAAGGGCCACCTGTTAACGCATGCATGTAGTCATCTTCACGTTGAAGTTGAACGACGAAGAAGTCGTTGGCAAGGTCGATCAGGTTGAAATTCCCCTTAGGTTTCCACATGGTTTGGATCCTGTCCCTCAAGGTTAGGAATCCTATTTCCTTGGAAAGAAGTTTGACAACCACCGTGAATTGCCAAGGTTTGAGCAGACTGTCTCTGGCGTCCATCGTCAGATTGAAGGATGGCACCCCGTTATCGGAGGTGACCATGATGTCTTCAGGTGTCAGAAAGATGTCGAGGTCTTCTGCGTTTATGTTTACCCCCCTTGAGTTTCTGCGGTCCCTTTACCGACCATAGCACTGTAGGACAACCCTGATGGTTGAGGCGGAGGAGTTGTTGGCAGTGTTGTGAGGGAAGTTCAGGGAATTGGGTTGCTTTGTGCGCGCCTGTATCAACTTCCATATCTTGTTCCGGATTGCTGTTTCCTTGGGATCGCCTTGTCCCATGGGACACAAAGTTCAGCGAGATGCCTGAGTTTCCCAGCGGGACCACGTTGCTCCGTCCACCCTGATCTACATCACCATCGACGTCACGGAAGTCGTTGTCGTGCGTCTTGCCACCGCCGCTCTCGGGAGCACTAGGGTTTCTCATGCCTGGTCTGAGCGTCTTCTTCTTTGTTCATAAATTCTCCCTATATTAGTTAGTGATAAAGGGGTTCATACTCGAGTTAACAATAACTTTGTAACTTTTGAGTTTAGAAAGAAACCTGAACTTATGTTCTTAAAGAAAATAAAAGTTGCATTAGATTATAAAGATAATTTCATTCATGCACTTACTATTTCATAAGAGACACATCAAAAGGATGTTCTAAATATTTATTTAGTTTATATGACTACTTCACAGAAATCTCAAAATATGTCGGCATCAACATCTAAAGCATGTATCCCAGAGATATGTTCGGAATCAAGTATTTCTACTAAGGAAGGTAACGATGAAATGGAAGTAGATTTTCCAAAAAAAAACATAACAAAATTCATATTCAAAACGTCAATACATACAATAACTTTAGAAAATGGAGACTTATCCAAAGAAACAAAAACTTCATTGAAAAATTACCTTCCTAATAAATATAATTTTATTCCAACAATGTTTTGAAAGAATCACTACTATTATGAGAGAATTCTCACAGAAACTGGTAGTGTAAAAATATTTCATAATTTTAGAGACAAATCAACAAAGAAGATGATATCGTTTTCTCAATTAAAAATCCAAAAAATTATCACCATTTCATAATGGAACAATTATGGAAATCTTAATATTTCAAGAAGATTCAAAGACAAACATCAACCCCAGTACTACAATTACTGGGACTATCAAGATGACTAGAAAAATATCTTATGTATTCAAAATAGTCAAATGACTCATTAATGGTTCATAAAATGGTCTTATAAGACTAACTTACCAAATTGGTTCTTCTACATTTTTTTGGAAAAGTTATGGAGCTACTCGGGAAATATTCCCACAAAAGCTTAATAATTATATTCCATTATTTGAAAATATAGATCAATAAGATCTTAATATACTAAGATATTTTTGTGCTTACGGAATCCCATGGATTATGCAATGGAAATGAGAAAAAGAAACTAATGCCTTTTTACCCTACCTAGGAAGGCAAGTCTTGTATAAATGGCGGGATAAATTCAACATAGACCCTATTTTAAAGGGAAAGATAATATCTACCCCAATTTCTGATTATCTTATTGATCAAGAAACTAAACAGGGGCCTCCATATGAGAAAATAAAGTTATCAAGAAAGTCTCTTATGAGAGGCCCTAACATGTACAATTCTCAATTAGTTATGTTTGATGAAATCCTAGATGCAGAAAATATTCCAATCATGGACATTACTCAAGGAGAAAGTTACTTTGAAAATGGAGATGATTGTTACGGATTACTCGAGTCAAAAAATATGTAAAACTGCCTTGTTGAAAAAGTGACAAAAGAAGAAAATACAATATAGCTCTTCCCTATACATAAAGACAAAAGACAGTTGTCAAGACTCACAACAAAAAAGAACAAGTGGCATATGAAAAGGAAGATGAAGGATATCTATCAAAAGTCACAAAGACAAAAGAGTATGTGGCCGACACAACAAATATTTCCACAAAAACACTTGTCAAAGACATGAATTGAAGCAAAAAAGTGGCAAGAGAAGCACATTTGTCCACACCATCAGAAAGGTCTATAAAAGGCAATAAGAAGAGTTGTGATAGACTCAAAACGCTTCCACCTAAAGAGATCCCCTTGCTTATTGAGCTTAGTTTTTATAATAGGAAGTGTCTTAGATCAAAATTCTCCTTCTTAGAGAATTTCTAAGTCTTGTAATCCTTCCTCCACTTCACTTATATTGTAATTTCTTCTATATAGTCATGTGTTCTTAGTTTCTATATATTTTCCGAGTGTAAACCCTCTAGTTGCCAATAAATTTCCATCCGTGTTTCGTTAAATTATGTGTGCATGTTATTGACTCTTTGAATCATAATCAAAGATCCTTTCTTTGATTAAAAGCAAGATCAAGGAGGTTCTTAAAGCTTCAGTGACGTTCCCGATGGTCACTCGATGAGATCAACAACGTGCTCTGCGCCAACTGTAAGTTCCCTGACGTTATTTAATTAATTTTACGCAAGTATTCCCCCTTCTTTGTAAACAAATTAAATTCCTATTAAACTTTAATCAAAAACCCTAATCTACCTCTAATCACTTTAATCACAAACCCTAATCCACCTCTAATCACTCACTTCTATCAGTTATCCTAACGTAAATCAACCCTTCCTACTCCACTGAAAATTCTGAAACCTCCACTAGTACTCCAACACCGCATTCTACCAAATATCACTGACCAACCATTAAAATCCTTGCTTCCACCCTAATATATATATACATATATATATAGAGAGAGAGAGAGCGAGAGAGGGAAAGAGATTGAGAGAGAGAGTCAGGCTAGAATACACTCGAGTGTACAGATCGCACAAATACACTCAAGTATGTTTGCATATTAAGACTATTTTTTACAAAATATAAACCATTGATCTTCACCATCATACTATAACTAGGCTACACATAAATTTTGAGCCCATTTGGATGAGTGTAAGTCACTCATCCAAGGGCAACAAAATCGACGCGTGAAACTAATTTGAAATGTATAATTTTTGCTATCTTTATAACATGACCTATAAATGTCCAAATGTGCTCAAATTTTGCGTATGAGCTATTCACAAGAAATTTAAGAAGATTAACGGATTAGATTTTTGAAAAAATTATTGCATCATGAATTCTACTCTGAATACACTCGAGTGTATTCTAGCCTGACTCTCTCTCTCTCTCTCTCTTTCTCTCTATCTCTCTCTCTCTCTCACTCTCTCTCTCTCTCTATATATATATATATATATATACATATATATAGAGAGAAGGTCAGGCTAGAATACACTCGAGTGTACAGATCACACGCTACACTCAAGTGGTGATTACACATGTATATAATTTTTTTGACAAATCCAAATAGTTGATATTCATTGTTATCACAAATACATGCTACATGTAAAATTTGAGCTCATTTAGATTTGTCTAAGTTACTCTTTATAGTCAACAAAATTGACGCACAAAACTAATTTAAACCGTTTCATTTTTGTCTCCTTTAGATGCATGACCCATAAGTAGCCAAATGAGCTCAATTTTTTATGTAATATGTTAATAAGATACTTAAGAAGATCAACGATTTAGATTTTCAAATAAATGTTGCATTATGGAAAACAACTGTCTCTCTCTCTCTCTCTCTCTCTCTCTCTCTCTCTCTCTCTCTATATATATATATATATATATATATATATATATATATATGTGTGTGTGTGTGTGTGTGTGTGTGTGTGTGTGTGTGTACATTCTTATATCTTAAAATGGACTGTAACAAAGGTGTACTGGCATGCGCTTAGTTCCTTGAGTGACTGGTTTCTAGTTTGATTTCTGTTGTATACATTTTAATTTTTTTCTCAATAAAGTTTAAGAATTGGATATAGAAGTTACTGTATAAGACATATTCCCCCCCCCCCGGCATTTAAATCCTAACTTCCCCCCTAATTTGCATCTATGTCATCTAAATTTATGACTATGGGATGTCTTCGACAGTTACTTTTTCTCAAAATATAAGTAGCGAACCCCAAAAACATATACTTATTTGTAGTAGGAACATTCTATCTTATTATTTCAAAAGGAGACTAATACACACACATAAAGTCACATACACGTCATAACATAATGATGAGAAGTTTATATTTACGTACTCATTCAATGTTATATATATACAGGTGTAGTCCTTTTGCTTAGGCTGATATTTTCCTTAAAGTCGTTCCCATATAGAATTGTATCATATACAATAGGTTTGGAGGCTTTAAAGTAGAATGAAATCATCCGACCACATGCATATGAACCAAGAAATTCAATCTGGCTTGATTTAATTTAGTTTAATGGTTTATCCAATTTTACGATAAGCCATAATCATAACTTTTATCATAAGAAGAAGATGAACATTTTGAACTCATAAAAAAGTCTAAGATTAACATACAATCGATCAATGCTACTAACAAAAAATTTATTCCAAACAAGAGCCACCCATGCATGAAGAGCTAAAAAATGATTCTAATATATATATATATATATATATATATATATATATATATATATATATAGAGAGAGAGAGAGAGAGAGAGAGAGATTCATGCTATAATATACTCAAGTGTGCAGATTGTATGATACATTCAAGTTGTGTTTGTATTTCAAGATTACTTTTTTATAAAATGTAAACCATTGATCTTCCTTGTCATATTATTATTAGGCTATATAAAAATTTTGAGCTCATTTGGATGAGTATAAGTCACTCATATGAGGGCAACAAAATTTGCGCACAAAATTAATTTGAAATGTATAATTTTTGTGCTCTTCATAACATGTCTATAAATGTCTAAATAGGGTCAAATTTTATATATGAGCTATACACAAGATATTTAAGAAGATCAAGAGATTATTTTTTTTAATATTGCATCATGACAAATAACTTTAGTGTATTCTTCTCTAGATACACTCGAGTGTATTCTAGCCTGACTCACTCTCTCTCTCTCTCTCTCTCTCTCTATATATATATATATATATATATATATATATGTGTGTGTGTGTGTGTGTGTGTGTGTGTGTGTGTATGCCATCCATTCACTACCCACATGGGTAACTAATTTTAGTTACATGTAGATCTATTTTGTAATAGAAAGGTACATGTTTGTAATGAGACATACAACGTTTGTAATGAGATGATCAAATTTGTAATGCATACACTCGTTTTATATTATAGTGTAAACTACTATCATAAATATCATTTTTACTGTAATATGATGTGTAATAAAAAACGAGTGTTTGTATCAAAAATTTGGTCATCTCATTACAAACGATCTCTGTCTCATTATAAATAGGTACCTTTCTAATACAAAATAGATCCACGAGTAACTAAAGCTAATTAACCATGCAGGTAGTGAATATATACCCATATATATGTGTGTTAATTCATCAAGTTATTTATTGAACTAAATGGGTGCCTTTTTTGCTAATATAATATTTCCATTTATAGTTTGAGGAACTATTAGTGGCAAATTTTTTGTTTCTACTTTCTTTTGATATATTGGTACTTTACCAATATCAATAAGCATTGTCTCTATCCTTTTAGTTTGTTTGCTAAGGGTTTGAAGATTTATATTTTTATAGTTATTTTGTTCAATTATAGAGCTATATGGTGTGTTTTAGCTGGTTCATGACATATTCCATTAGTTTTAATGGACTGGCCTTGATATCATTTTCTCCAAATTTTATAGCTTGAAAGGGTGGATGAATTGATTCAACTTCTTCATCTTTTAAAGCATGTTTCCATGTTAAGGATAGTTTTTCTATTACCATTGTACGATCCTCACTTGGGAGAGTAGGTAACATTTCTTTAAATGTATTAAGATAATTAGATTCATACCAATCAAAGAAATATATATTCTCATTTAACTATTTCATTTGAGAATACCATAGATCTCTTATAGCCGACCTTTAATATTTATCAAAATGTGTAAAAAACCATTTTACTTTTGGTTTATTATTATCATGTAAGAAGTCTTTCTTTAATAATTCTTTAGTAATTTCAAAGTTGTTATAGTTGTCTTCAAGTAGACATGCGACTTTGAAATCAGATTCAGAGGGTTCATATTCACTGTGTTCATATACTGGGTAGGATATTCCTGTAGGCCTTCTATTCATAGTGTTGGATCTTTCAAGTTTATTGTGATCTATATGTAAATATGAAGAAGAACCAACTTCTAAGGTGTTTTCCTTAGACTGAGATGAAGTAGAATTTATTCTTTCTGAAGGATAAAAACTTATTTCTACATCACCATTAATGTGCTCGATATTGTTTTGTATTTTGGTATTTTCTCTAGGTACATGTGCATTTGCTTGTGGCATGGTCTAATTTTCTGGAAGCTTAACTTCCTCCCATCGCATGGCCTTAGGAATAATAGCTTTGTTTTTTATATTGGTTAGAAAAAGAGTTGTAAGCCCTTTTTCTGGGCAAATCAAGGATTGAGGAGTTACTGTGTTCAAGGCCTTGAAGCAAACTCTATAACATGTACAATATTTTCAGAATTTGGATCCATGCCAAATCCTGATGTTTTCACATTCAAGGTTAAGACCTTCAAAAGGATGGTTGGTAAGAGAAACTGAGAAATTAGGAAATGCATTAAAGTAAACATGTCCATCGTCTAATGTTGATTCAACGAGTCCTAGAAGGAAATCTGAAAATTTTAGATGCCTACAGTCTCTAAGGCACAGGAGTACAGAACAATTTATACATTTTCTTGTTAAGGTTTGGCAAATACTTAAACTAATCCTAAATGAATAAAGTTGTATCTTGAGTTATTTTTTATCATGTTTATATCTCTTTTAGACAGAAGTTGTATGCATTCTTGTGAAGATGTAACTGATATAATTTTTTCAATAGTTTTGATGTAATAGTTGGACATCAATCGAAAACCACCTTTAGAGTAAATGTCTTTTATGGGAACTTTAGGCATTTCCCAATTTTGAATGGATTGTTCTATATTTTCAAAATTAATTTGTTCACAATTTTTTATTGACATTGTTCGAACTATGGAAGGGTTTGTATGGGAATTGGTTGAAATTCTAGAGAGTATTCTTTCCATTGGTCTTTAGGGATGAATTCTAATATAGAAGAGTTGGGATGTTGATTTCCTTAGAGATAATAGGTGGTCTGTCAATAGCTAAACCTAGCCCTATAAAACCCTTAATGTCTACCACGGCTAAAGCGGGTGCAATGGGCTACCACTACGACAAGGAGGCCTCGGACCTTAGACACCTAAGAAGGAAGACCCCGAACTCTCACTCCTTCAGAGAAAGAGAAAGAGACACAAGTATATCCCAACCGCCCCTAAGTTGGATGTGATACCATTTAAGGTGGTAGCTAGGATTTTGGTGGTTGGTCGGTAGAGATTTGGTATAATGCGGTGTTGGAGTATTGGTGGAATTTTAAAATATATATTTCTTTGATTGTTCCACTGTGGCTCAAACTCTCACCCCTAACTTTATTGTAGTTTATATGGCTTCTTCACAGAAATCTCAAAATATGTCGGCATCGACATCTAAAGTATGTATCCCTGAGGTATGTTCAGAATCAAGTATTTCTACTAAGGAAGGTAACGATGAAATGAGAGTAGATTTCCCAGTAAAAAACATATCAAAATTCATATTCAAAACATAAATACATACAATAACTTCAGAAAATGAAGACTTAACCAAAGAAACAAAAACTTTACTGCAAAATTACCTTCCTGATAAATATAATTTTATTCTGACAATGTTTAGAAAGAATCACTACTATTATGAGAAAATTCTCATACAAACTGGAAGTGTAAAAATATTTCATAATTTTAGAGACAAACCAACAAAGAAGATGATATCCTTTTCTCAATTAAAAATCTAAAAAATTATCACCATTTCATAATGGAACAATGATGGAAATCCTAATATTTCAAGAAGATTTAAAGACAAACATCAACCCCAAAACTACAATTACTGGAACTATCAAGATGCATGTAAAAATGTCTTATGTATTCAAAATAGTCAAATGACTCATTCATGGTTCATAAAATGGTCTTATAGGACTAACTTACCAAATTGGTTCTTCTACATTTTTTGGAAAAATTATGGAGCTACTTAGGAAATATTCCCACAAAAGCTTAATAATTATATTCCATTATTTGAAAATATAGATCAACAATATCTTAATATACTAATATGTTGTTGTGCTTATGGAATCCCATGTATTATGCAATGGAAATGGGAAAAAGGAACTAATGCCTTTTTACCCTACCTAGGAAGGCAAGTATTAATTAAATGGTGGGACAAGTTCAACATATACCCTATTTTAAAGGGAAAGTTAATATCTACCCCAGTTTTTGATTATCTTATTGATCAATAAACTAAAAGGAGCCCTCCATATAAGAAAATAAAATTATCAGGAAAGTCTCTTATGAGAGACCCTAACATGTACAATTCTCAATTAATTATATTTGATGAAATCATGGATCCTGAAAATATTCCAATCATGGACATTACTCAAGGAGAAAGTAACTTTGAAAATGGAGATGATTGTTACGGATTACTCGATTCAAAAAATATGTAAAACTACCTTGTTGAAGAAGTGACAAAAGAAGAAAAGACAAGATAGCTCTTCCCTATACATAAAGACAACAGACAGTTGTCAAGACTCAAAGCAGAAAAAGAACAAGTGGCATATGAAAAGGAAGATGAAGGATATCTATCAAAAGTCACAAAGACAAAAGAGTACGTGGCAGACACAAAAAATATCACCACTAATGTAACAAAAACACTTGTCAAAGAAATAAATTGAAGCAAACAAGTGGCAAGAGAAGCACATTCGTCCATACCATCAGAAAGGTCTATAAAAGGCAAACGGAAGAGTGGTGAGAGCCACAATACTCTTCCACCCAAGGAGCTCTCCTTGCTTATGTAGCTTAGTGTCTTATCTCGAAATTATCCTCCTTACAAAATTTCCAAGTCTTGTAATCCTTCCTCCACTTCACATATATTGTAATTTTGTCTATATAGTCATGTGTTCTTAGTTTCCACATATTTTCCGAGTGCAAACCCTCCAGTTGCCAATAAAATTTCCATTTGTGTGATCAATTGTGTGCATATTTTTCCCTCTTTTAATCATAATCAAAGATCCTTTATTTGATTACAAGAAAGATCAAGGAGATTCCTAAGCATCAATGACGTTCCCGACGATCACTCAGTAGGATGAACGATGTGCTCTGCGCCAACTGTAAGTTCCCTAACATTATTTAATTAATTTTATGCAAGCATCCTCCGTTCACCCTAAAGGAAATTATATAAACATTATTCCTTACATCATAGACCCTAATCTACCTCTAATCACCTTAATCATCAACCCTAATCCACCTCTAATCATTCACTTCTATCAATTATCCAAACGTAAATCAGCCCTTCCTACTCCACCAATTATTTTGAAACTCCACCAATACTCCAACACCGCATTCCACCAACTCTCTACCGACCAACCACCAAAATCCTACCTTCCACTATATATATATATATATACATACATACATATATATATATATCTGTGTGTGTGTTTCATCTCTAATTTTGCTTGTTTTCAGTATATTTTTCTCCAATTTTCTTCCATTTCCTAACAAAAACCATCATGCTAACAAAATCCTATGTCATGACTACGTGGAAAAAGTCAAACATCACAACTACATGTGGATCTTAAAAAGTAATATAAACTCTTATTTGTTTAGGAAATTTCTATACTGAATTGAATCTGTGTTATGTGCTTTGGCGGATGTTGATTTGGATCTATGCCATTTAAAGTTGTGGCTATGGAATGTCTTAGACATTTATTTTTTCCAACTTCTAATTATAAACTACAAGAACATGGATGTATTTTTAGTACGAACATTCCATCTTATTTTTTCAAAAGAAGGCTAACAAACACACATCAAGTCACATCTGCTTCATAGCTCAATGATAAGAAGTTTATCTATACATACTCGACCAACTTTATATATACACCAACGAAATCCTTTTACTTAGCTTGATAAATTCTATATAGTGGTCCCTAGATAGAATTTGATCACATATGGTTGGTTTAAAAGTTTTCAAAAGCAAAACAAAATCATTCAACCACAGGAAGAAGAACCAAGAAATTGGTTCAATTTAGTTTAATGGTTTGTTCAATCTTATATTCAACCTTAATCATGGACTTTACCTTAAGAACAACATGAACATGTTTATATCATAAAATGGATCAATGCTACTAATAAGGATTTTCTTCAAAACAAGATTCACCCATACAAGACGGCCCACAAAATTGGATTTAAAAAGACATATATCTCTTTGTGTTTCATCTTTATACAACTTTGTACTCTCATTCTCTATCCCTCGTGATATGTCCTGATGTGCTCACAAAATAATTTTCAAAGCCAGTTGAATACACCCACACCTCATGATATCTCACAAAATTATTTATTTGTCCTCTATCTAGTCCAAAAACCTATAGGTTAAATGATTGTAGTGACATCTAGAGTGTTAAAAGTAATTGTTGTCTTAGTAAGTAATTTAGGATTGAGAAACCTTGGCTTCCATCTTAGTAATATAATTTGGCATGCATTATTTTGCTTAGTTTTTATACATATATTCTAGAGACAAAATGACATCATTGGAACATTGAACATTCCAAAGCAAGATCCTTTAACGATTTAAAGAATGCTAACTTTCTTTAGTTCATAAATGGTTTTTTGGAAATCTGTGAAGGAATCCATTGAACAAAATCATGCTCAGTCATATGGAAACATCATATTAAATTAGTAACGATCTAAGGTGAACAAGATTTTAGATGATTGGGGCCCTAGGTAAATTTATTGATCTGGATTCTATCCACTTCTTGTAAATGTTGATCTACTCCCACAAGTTGTTTGTACACTAAAAACTTTTAGACCAACCCTTCAGAAAGAACACTCAGTGTTGTATATGTCAATCAAAATCAAATTATTTCCAACCTAGTAAGTTTGGTCCTCTAGTGGGTATTTATGGTTTTCAATACCACCTACATGAACACAACACGTGCACATGCACAAGCCCACAAACCTACCAGCAGATATCACAACTATTTGACTACAAAAAATAATAGTCGTCAAGATGGTGAAAAATGAAGGTTATCTATTTTGGAACTTTCACCTTGATTGTTTCTTTTCATGCCATTTTGTTAGGTTACATCATATAAATGCATTTAAGGTCTATGACTTCTCCTGATAATTTCCCTTTTTGCATTAAAAATCTCCACACACTTATTTTTTTATCAGTTGTTGGACTAATGGTTATGCCTTATATAATACAAGCAGACATCCTACATCATTTGTAATGTATCTTACTTTGGCATCACTACTATATCAACTTACCTGACATCCCCCAAACCCACAAACCAAGGTTAGGGACCATCAAAGAGGGGTTATAACTAATCAACCATTTTACTATATGATATAAACCACCTTAACTTTTTCCTTTCATTGCTCATAAAGAAACTTAAGGAAACATATATATTTCAACTAACAACCGACACAACAAGAACTAACTAATACAACAAAGTTTGACATTTAATATATGATGAATGCACATTCATCATGGTCACAGTCGCCATATTGGGCCCTATTTTGCTCTGATTAGTCATCTTTATTGGCTTTATCTTCTAATATGTGCATTGACTTGGCTTAATCGAATTTATCCTTGTTTTAATTCAATTTATACACCTATTTGTATGTCTAATTAAGTCCAAGAAGTCAAGTTTGGGCACAAGCTTCTCGGCCCATATCGCTAGTCGCACCCCTTTTCTTCTTTATTCAAGTCAATAGCGTCGAGGGCTCTCTCCCTTTCTTATGCCTCAACCGGGACCTCCACTAATCAACGACCCCCACCACTCTCAAACACCACGACCCCTCCCTCAAACCGTGATCGTGGTATTCTACCCTAACAACCGTGACCAATGTCACCTACAGCATAACCGTGACCTGGGGCAACCTCCCTCCCGCTCGCAGCAACACCTCCAGTTCGATAGCAATGCCTGCACCTCCGCTCCACGGCTTGAGACCGTGACCATCTAACACCTCGACTTCTAGACTGTGGTCCCTTCTACATTGTACATGAGGTCTTCTTCTCCACCGCGATCATCTGCTACCTCCAAAGTGTGACCATCACCCTAACCACGATCGCGGTTTTCAGTCTGCGACCTATGCCACCCGATCGCGGTTCCCGCTCGACCTCCGCCACATCCAGCAAACCACGGTTCCACACCCACCAACAACAGTGCCCGCGGTTCTCTTCTCCTAGATTGTGGTTTTCCTTCTCCCTCTGCTCTCTTCACTGCCCGCGAATCTGCCCCCTCATACCACGACCGCAGTCATCCCTTCTAAACTGCAACTAGCACTCTAGCAGACACCACGACCGGGTGTGAGTAACTGCGACCGCGACATCTCCTACCCCAGTAGTGAACGACGTTGCCCTATCTCCAGCTCATGGTCATCACCATCCCTCTGCTGTCCAAGCTCCAGTCATGTCACCAAGTCATCAAGCAGATCATGATCTCAAGCACATCCAAGACCTCGGTCGCGCCACCTCAAGTTAGAGACCACCACGTCCAGTAGACCACACCTGTGGTATGTGATACAACAACCGTGACCATTCGCAGAAGAACAAACCGTGACCACCCGAAAACAAGCCACGGCTATGGCACTTTGCACAGTGAACAGTGCCCAACCAAGCCTATGAATAGGACCCTACCCCCAGCGATTCAAGGCACCCTCTCCAGATGTCGTTAGGATACATGTTTGTCCTCAGCCTAAGGAGATGGTCTCCTCCATAGCCAGGATGTGCCTAAGAAGCATTCGACCCCTGGTGCAAGCCACTCCATCCCATCCAGACCTAGATCTGTTGCATCCATCTATCCATTCCATCCAACCCGTTCCTCCAGATCTGAGGTGGAAACCCAAATCTGCAGTCGTCTTCATCATCCACGTCATACTTATGCTTCCATCACGTCCATGAGCTACTACTCCTACTGGGATAAAGGACTACAAGAATAGAGAGAAGGTGGAGAAAGAAGATTTGCCCCGTCTGTCGTGGTGTTCTTCCCTCCTTGTCCAGATCTGCCCTGACGTTGTGTAAAAGGTTGTCTCTCCACCGAGATGCGATCATCTTCTTCACCATGCTCATGGTGGAATCTTCCCTCTCTCTTATTCTTCTTGTTCCTCGCATCATGAGTGAGTAGTTCCTTTTCACTGGGGTACAGGGACTAGCCCCGCTGCTCATGTTTTCATGTCTTTTCATTTAAACATTCCAGGGCATGTATATAACTTTTCATTTTGTTGTTAATCATTGATGTGTGCTTGCGGATTAATCACATGCTTGTATTTATCTTATTTGTTCTGATGTTGCGAGAACTTAAATATGTAGGATTTGAATGTCGATTAACGCGGTCGACTCCCTGACTAGAAATAGAATGAGATTTCCTAAGGTTGTAAGTGAATGATCCGTTAGAGGACGAGCCATATAGCCCACGATGACGCTTCTGTGTGCCTAACGCCTATATAGGGGGCCCACAGCTTCAGTTGGATATCTGTATCTTTGAAACCGTAAGTGCATGATCCGGATGGCAATGAGAAATCTAATGCCTAAGGTGATGTTTACGCAAACCTAAACATCCTTCTGGGAGAGTTCGCAGCAGTTCTATTTGGACAGTTAGATCTTGCCTGGATGTTTGTGTTTGGATGTGTTTGCATGTGTAGCGGTGGTGAAACCCGATACCACCCCAGTGATCCCCATCATTAATCTTTAATCAACTTTTAATCCTGCTCTTTACTTTCCTCACATTTAGTTTAATTAACCTCAACCCAACCTTTGTTCTAAATATTAGTCTTGATTCAACTAGATTCGACTAATAAAAGATTCTTAAAAATGTTGTCCCTTGGGATTCGAACCTCAACTATACTACGATAAGACCTGTCAACTTGTGGGTGGTATTATTGCACAAGGTTTTGGTAAAACTCAGGGATCTCAGCCCTGGGTGAGTTTGTTAGTGCGGTAATATCCACATCAAATTATGGCGCCGTTGCCGGGGACAACAGAATCATCTCGTCAAATCTAGTTCTTTTGAGGCTAATCTAGGATTTTCTTTTTCCTTTGATACAATCAATCATTCACTTGAATTAATTTCTACTCCTTCCATCTCACTTCTGAAAGATCTTTCCATCCCAGGTACCCCCAAAGACTAGTTCATGCAGTGCTCGAATAGTTCTGGACTCACTACTAGCTTTGACCCTGAGATAGATAGAACTTTTCATTGTCAGAACGGAGAGAACCAAGAAAGTATGGCTCAAGAGGAGGAAATAGCCCAAAGGGTCACTCAAGCCCTTAATGCGCAAAGAGAAAGGCTTATGCAAGAAGCCAGAACTACAGTTCAAGAAGAAATCCAAGCAGTACAAGCAACAACGCAAGAAATAGAACTACAGAAGGACCTTGGGGAGTTCTCAATCCCTAAAGCTGTTGACGTTCATCACCCAGTGCAACCTCCTCCCATCAATGCTCCAAACTTCAAGATCTGGGCACATTGGATAACCTTGCTTCAAAACAGCCCATTCAATGGTAAACAATGAGAAGATAGTCATGAACATCTTCTAAGGTTTATTGATCTATGTGCTATGACAAAGCAAAATAGAGTATCCAACGATGCCATCCAACTCTGTCTCTTCAAGTATTCTCTTGCTGATAGAGCTATAAGTTGGTACAAGTCCTTGCAATGAGAACCCATCATCACCTGGGAACAACTTCAAAATGTCTTTCTGGAGAAGTTCTACCCTTCTTCTCTCACCTATGAAATTAGGAGCCGAATAACACAGTTCACTCAAGTCCCTGGTGAAACCCTTGCAGAAGAATGGGAAAGATATATAGAACTTCTACGCAAGTGTCCACACCATGGCATTCCTAAGAATCATCTCATCGAAATCTTTTATAGGGGTGTGGATGATGATATCAAGATTTTTTTAGACTCCTCATCTGGTGGAAACTTCATGTGTCAGAGTTATGACATCGCATGGAAGGTTGTCACCCTTGGAGCTGAAAATCAAGCTAATTGGGGTAGATCTGTAGGCACAGGAGTGTTGAAGGTAGCTATGGCTGAAGTTATTCCTGAATACAAGTCTATCGTTGAATCCCTCAAGCTCTTAGTTGTCAAATAAGACCATCTTGAATCATCTCTTGGTGTCTATGAAAGAAGATGCTCACCCCCACAACAACAAGAATAGATAAAGTATGCTTCACTGTTCAATGAAGCATGTAAGGGAACTGATCACTCTACTTTGTCCTGTAATGTTCTCTATGATGTTGTCCTCAGCAAAGTCAACGAACAAGGAGATAATGGCCAGATGAAAATTCTGAATGTTGTCAACACTATCCCTGGTCAAGGATACTATAACCCGAATTAAAATAGGAACCATCCCGATATTCAGTATGGAAATCCTTCAGGAGCGGTAAGCTCACATCAATTTGGTTCAAACAACCAATAATAGAATTTTGGGAATCAAGGGAACTTTAGGGGTAACTTTTAGAACAGAAACTACAACAATTACCAGAACAACCCACAATTCCAAGACTCCAATCAAGTCCCTTACCAGAATCAACAACAAGGGCAACAAGCTAGACCCATATCTCCTGATGATAAACTGTCGGCCATTGAGAAGATGTTATAGTTGCAACAAACATTTATAGCTCACCAGCAAGCACACCAGCAAGCACACCGGAACTCCATTGAATCTCAACTAGCTCAACTTGCAGCTAGCCTCAAGCCACCTGCTGGAGATTTAGCTGGGCAACCAGAAGACAATCTGAGGCACGTGGAACAACTTAAATCTGTGACAACTCGTTCGGGCTTTATCTTACTAGAACACACGACTCCTGTCACCGTGACAAATGTCTAAGGTGTTAAGCATGGTGCAGGTACCACTCAGAATGATAAGACTGACAAGGCAAGTTATGAGGAACCTATTGAACTGATGCAGAAGACTCGCCTGAGCCAGTTGTTCCAGTGTACAAACCTTGTGTGTCATTTCCAAATCGACTGAATTTTACCCAGCTCGATACTAGGTTCAACAAATTCAAGAAAATCATGAAAAAGTTGTATGTCCATATCCCGCTCTTAGATGCCATGGCTGAAATGCCCCAATGGACTAAGTTCTTCAAACCCCTACTCAGTTGAAAGTACAAAACTAAAGAACATTAGATAGTGACATTGGCCAGAACATCATCTGATTTAGTAATTTTTAGGATGCCTCACAAACATAAGGATCATGCCTCTTTCAGAATTTCCTGCTCGATAAGTGATTCCATAAACCGACCGCGTCTAGCTGATCTCAGAGCTAGCATCTCCATCATTCCTCTTAGCCTATGCAACAGGTTGGGCCTTACTAACTTCTCACCCACTAGAATGTCCATCGAGCTTACTGACTCATAAAGGACATCCCCGTAAGGCTTGGGAATCTATATGTCCCGTGTGATTTTGTAGTTATGGACATCAAGGAGAATCCACACTACCCCATCATTTTTAGAAGACCTTTCCTCTCCACTGCTAGAGCTCTAATTGATGTTGATGCTGGAATTTTGACCCTAAGAGTGGGAAACCAATCTTTTGATTTCTATGCATCCAAAAGTGTAAAGGAACACACTGAAGAAGAAGAGGCATATTTTGTTGACTGTGTTAATCAATTTACTCAAATGCAGCAGCAATTCCTTTCCTCAAAATCTGATATTCCCTCAGAAAAATGCCATGATGAAGAGAAGACTGAGAGTGAACCAGTCTATGTAGAGACAAAAGAAATGTCATCAACTATGGAGGAGACACCTCTCAACCCTATTGTTACACATACTGAACCTTTTGCAGGTGTCCATGAGCCTCATCATCTAGAAACAACCATCCTCTGGAATGCACCAGTAGCCCAACAAACAGAGACTACTGATTTCATCTTCCCTCTGCAACAAGATTTGGACTGCGGTTTCTATCGAGAACATCCCCCAGATCCATATCTGATTGACATCATTGATCATCATTGCTATGATGCAGGGATAATGCATCAAAAAATGAACTTTTCTTCCAAGCCTCAAAAACACTACTTTATCAATGAAGTCATTCAGATCCCCTACAACTATTCTCCACCTTAGATTGAGAAATAGAGAACAATTCAACATAACTCAAGTTGTTTCCCTATGTGTTCTGACAATGCTCGCTCTTTATGGGGAAGAATACAAGAGGCCAGAATCATATCAAAGATTAATGAATGGATGAGAAAGAAACCACCAAAAGAACATGTCAATCTAGCTCAAGCTCCACTTAGAGCTCCACCATGGTGATGATATCAGCATGTCGAGCCATCGACATAAAACAACGGCGCTTGTCGGGAGGCAACCCGACCCTTACCTTAGATTTTTACTTTGAGTTTTAGTTTTAGACAATGCATCGCAAGATGCAATCTTAATTCCTGATAATTTTCATTCTTAAAATTTCAGATGGAGGACACATCGTCGAAAGGAATGAAGCCACATCTGGTGGACCAACCAGCACGATTTTCCCCTCCATATCAGATTTAGAGTTTCCTCAGGATGAGAAAATTCTAAGTTTGGGGTGGAGGGTGGGTGGTACGTACTTACTTTCCACCCACTCCTATCTGTTTCAGACTTAAGATATCATTGTTGCAATTTTGAGCAAAAATTTTCAAAATTTTCAAAAAAAATTCAAAATTTTGAAGTTTTCAAAGTAGTTTGTATAGAAACTTGATGAAGTTTTGACACTTTTTGTTTCAATCAAAGCAATTACCTAGCCGGATATCCCATTTTTCCATGAAGTTTTGAATCATTATACCCTCCTTATTTGAAGCAAAACCTCAAGGGGGACAATTTCTGAAACTAGCCAATGGTTAGAAATCACCGTGTGAAGCTTATGAATCCTAACCTCATGATCAGTGAAAATGGCAAGTATCTATCGAACTGAGAGGAATCAAACACATTGTGCTTCCTAACTGACTAGTGGAATAATAGCATGGAATCTCCATCAGATTCTCATCAAGTCATTATTTGAGCAGAGTATGATAAGGAGAACAACCCGATGCAATGAATTGTAAATCAAGTTGCATTCTAATCTGAACTCTCTTCTACACTTCTTCTATCATCTTCTTACCCCTCCATCTATCAAAAAGAAACAAAAATTGCCAAAATAGTGCCAAACCCTAAGTTTGGGGTGGCACACCCTCTCTCTCTTTATTCACTTCTTCCATACCCCTCGCTATGTAATAGGGGCGTACCACCAAGAAAAGATGCCAATGTGCACACAAAAATGCAATCTCGAGTCGAATAGAGGAGAGATTCACACAAAAAATATAATAAGAGTTGCAGTCAATGAAACTGCAACCATATAATAAAAATATCGAGTCGAATAGAGTAGAGATTTATTTCTTCCTTCCATACCCCCCTTCACTCCCTTTTCCACCTTCTGGCACAATGAATGCCTACTTTGCCAATACACTAGTGTCAAATCAGGTGCACATTTGTTGTTCTGTAGGTGTCTTTGGACTCTTACGAAACTCTTAGACATGCTTGATGTTGGAAAAAGTAGGGAGGAAGTGATGTTGGAAATGAACCCAGGAACAAAGATATGGTAAGATGTGTTCAGTGGCCTCAAGAAGTTGAGATGCTTAGTCATACGGAGCAGAAGAGGAATAATCATGATATGAAGATGAGGCAATCACATGAGTTGAAAGTATTCGTTTGGTGACTGTTTCACATTTTGTGTTACTCGAGGACAAGCAACGTTTAAGTTTGGGGTGTTTTGATGAATGCACATTCATCATGGTCACGGTCACCATCTTGGGCCCTATTTTGCTCTGATTAGTCGCCTTTATTGGCTTTATCTTCTAATATGCGCATTGACATGGCTTATTCGAATTTGTCCTTTTTTTAATTCAATTTATACACCTATTTGTAGGTCTAATTAAGTGCAAGAAATAAAGCACTCGCCCGGCCCGCGTTGCACCCTTCCGCTCCGGCGATTAGGGCTTGCACGACGTGGTCGTCTCTCCCCCTTAGATTAGGGTTTGCCCTTGCAGGTTCAAGCGTGCTATGGCAGTGTTTTGGGTCATGGATTCATGGCAGCGGAACTGGTGGATCGGTATGCAGGTCTACGACTGTCGGACGAGGAAGAGGAACCTCTTGACGTCAATCCAACAGGGGGCGACGAAGGGGAATAAGACCACACGGAATTGGCCCTGGTAGGGCGACTGCTTACGGATCGAGCATATAACTTCAAGGCGATGGAGAGAATGCTAACGCAATCATGGAACCTGAAGGAGACGGTCGATTTCAAACAACTTGAAGGCAACGTGTTTGTGATGCAGTTCCTCCATTGGTGGGACAAGCAAAGGGTCCTGGATGGAGCACCATGGAATTTTTATGGCCGATTACTGTTGTTCAAGGAAGTGGACAAAGAGGATCAACCGGGATGACTTTCTATTAATCAATCTCCCTTCTGGGTGCGATTATATGGATTGTCGTTGGGCTACAGGGAGGAGAATACAATCCAAGAGGTGGCAGGTCGTGTTGGTTCGGTGATTGCTATGGATAGAGATGTATCCGGTTGGGACTCATCCATGAGAGTTCGAGTCCTATTGGACATCACTCGTCCGTTGAAGAGGGTGCTGAAGATTAGGGTGAAGAGTGGCGCTATCGTGGAGGTCGAAGTCAAATACGAACGCTTAGTGATGTTCTGTTTCAACTGCGGTCTTCTGGGACACATCGACCGAGATTGTCACCAGTTGGAAGAGCCCGAGGAGGCCAGGCAACGGTGGGGTGGGTGGCTGCGAGCATCACCATGGAAGCAAAGGAGACAGGAGGAAAACCGAAGTGCCGAAGGTGCAAAACCTAGAAGGAAACTAACATTCAGGAAGAGCGGGAACTCGAGTGAGGGTGGCTCGCGAATGATAGAGGAGGTGGGGGAGAACAACACCTATGGAGGGGGAACAAATCGGAGAGGAAAGGCGGGAATTAGGGACGGGGAGTAGAAGATAATGAAGGATAGCAGAGGGGAAGAGGAGACGTGTGGGGGACCTGCGGGGGGCGGAGACCAGGAGGAAAATAGCGCTAGCGTGGGGGGCGGTGGGGAAACGAGAGAGCAGTGGCGGGGGAGTCGGTATGGTGAGGGAGAAGGGTAAGGGACGGCGCGGGGAAGAAGAACGGGGGAACGAGGTGTGGGGGGTAGGGGGGAAGACACATATGTGCAGGACGGAGATGACATGAGGAAAGTCAAGCAGGTGGTTTCGATGGGAGAGAATGAGAAGCTGCATGAACGACGAACTGTCGTATATACGGCGGATGAGCTGCGAGGAATAAAAGAGTCGATGCGTATTGCGGAGACGTCGGAGGAGGAACCAGAAGATAGGGATGGTGATCAGCTTAACCAGGCCATGGATGCTTACTCAAAGATACAGTGGTCGACGGAGGTAGAAGGAGAGAGATCAAGGGACCATATGAAGCAACCAGAATACAACCTGAAACGGGCGGAACAAGGCAGTATGCTGAAGGAAATCGGGCCAGAACTAGAGCACAAAGAAAGGAAATAGCAGCGAAAAAAATAAAGCATGGATCGAAAGGGAACAAAAGCAAAAAGAATCATCATCCTTGGGTGTACAAGATAAGCAGAGGTGAACAAATGGGCATTCCAGAAAAGGAGGTAGTATGGGAACAACATACGGGGAAAAGAGGGAGATGCATGGACACATGTGACATGGACCTGGATGAGCAGAACCCACAGATAGGGGAGGAGAAGAGACAGAGAAGAGACCTAAAGATGATAGCAGAACAGGGGATCGACAGGATCCAAGTAGCGGAGATTGGCGGAGTCCAATCCCGCGAAGGGCAATGAAAATCTTCAGTTGGAACTGTCGGGGGTTGGGCGACCCCGATAGGTGTAGAGCTCTCTGGTCGTGGATATGGAGAGAACGTCCAAACATAGTCTTCACAATGGAGACTATGATAGCTGAGAGGAGACTTGAGGAAGTCAAAAAAAGTTGTGGCTTCACGGATGGGATGTGCATCTCAAGCGAGGGAAGGGCGGGAGGACTAGGTTTTTGGTAGAAGGACATGAAAGTTGAAATCCAAAATTTTTCTCAAAGGCATGTAACAACTATTATACGGGAGGAAGAAAATGATAAATCTTGGAGAGCGGTGGGGCTCTATGGGTGGGCGGATCAAGCAAGCAAGGTGAAAACTTAGGAGCTGATGAGGAAAATAAAAGGTGAGTCTGAGATTCCTATCATTTTCTTTGGCGATTTCAATTAGATAATTTCAAACTCCGAGAAGCAAGGTGGGCCTCCCAAAGATGTAAGATTCATATGGAACTTCCGCGATGTCATTGATGATTGCGAGCTTGTGGATGTGGGGTTTGAGGGCAATATCTTTACGTGGAAAAGAGGTTTGACGGAGAAAACCTTGGTCCAAGAATGTCTGGATAGATTTTTACCTGATCTTGAATGGAGGAATTTGTTTAGCTTCTGTAAGGTGTATCATCTTCCTATTCATGAATCGGACCACGCACCCATTTTTCTGAAGGATGATAACAGGCGCACCCAGTCAAAGAGGAGGAAAAGACAGTTCATGTTTGAGCAGATGTGGGTTGGAGAAAAGGGCTATGATGACACTATCAAGGAAGCATGGAAGTCCGCAGAAGGTGGGATCCTTAAAACAAAGCTGCAACGATGTAAAGAAAACCTTAATGAATGGGCAATGGAAAAGTTTGGGGAACGGAAGAGGAAGATAAAGGAGCTGGAAAATGAACTAAAAGGCTGTAATCTCTACACCCGATCCAAATAAATCTTGATAAGGTGGAAGAAAAATCAAGGGAGCTCCAATGCTGGTTACAAAAGAATGAGGAATATTGGACGGCTCGGGCCCGGGTGAAGGAACTGCGTGAGGGGGACAGGAACACTGCTTATTTTCACCAAAAATCAACGAACATGAAAAAGTGAAATCACATATCCGGGCTAGAGGATGAGCATGCGGTGATGCATAAAGAGGAGGGGAAGATAAAAGCAATCATTCTGAGTTATTTTGAAAAACTTTTTCAAACATGCTCTCCTACGAGCTTTGAAGAGGCAACAAAAGGGTTGCGGCAACTTGTTACATATTCCCAAAGAGAGGAACTAGAAAGGGATATTGAGGATGAGGAAATATGGACAGCGCTAAAACAAATGCACCCTAGTAAAGCATCGGGACCTGATGGCCTAAAGGCAATGTTCTATCAACAACATTGGGTGACGGTAGGGAAGGATGTGGCGAGTTACATTAAAGGCTGGTGGAAAGGAGAAAGAAGTATAGGGGAGTTCAATGAAACGCTGGTTGTGCTTATTCCAAAAACCGAACAGCCCAAATCCATGGGGGAGTTTAGACCTATTAGCCTATGCAATGTGATCTATAAAATTGCATCTAAAGTGATGACAAACCGCCTGAAATCAATTATGGATGGGATCATTTCTGAAAATCAAAGTGCCTTTGTCCCGGGGAGACTGATAACTAATAATGCCCTCATTGCTTATGAAGTGTTCCATTACATGAAGAGAGATAAGAGACAGAAAAAGGGTAGCTTGGCGCTGAAGTTAGATATGTCCAAAGCATATGATAGAGTTGAGTGGGATTTCCTTGATGAGGTGATGAAGAAGATCGGGTTTGGGAGTCACTGGAGGAAAAAAGTTAGAGACTGCATATCATCCGTCCAGCACGCATTTGCCGTAAATGGAGACAGGACCCAAAGCACAACGCCATCACGTGGACTATGCCAGGGTGACCCTCTTTCCCCTTTTCTTTTCATCTTATGTGCTGAAGCTTTTTCTACGTCACTTTCCACTGCTACCCGTGATTCCCTTCTACACGGGATCCGCCCGTGTAGGGGAGTGTCGTCTATCTCACATCTTTTTTTTGCAGATGATAGTATTCTTTTCGCTAGAGCCACCAATGCAGAGCGTCTGAGGATAGCTGAAATTATCAGCCAATATGAACAGGCATCGGGTCAGAAGATCAATTTAGCTAAGACAGAGGTGGTGTTCAGCAAGGGAGTTCCAGCGGAAAGGAGGAATGAGATGAAGGGGCTTTTGGGTGTAAAAGAGGTGGACTGACATGCTAGTTACTTAGGCCTACCAACAGAGAAGCAAGTGTTCAACTTCATCAAAGAAAGGATATGGCGGAAGCTTCAGGGATGGGCGGAAAAACTACTGTCAAAAGTTGGGAGGGAGGTCCTGATCAAAGCAGTGGCGTAGGCCATACCCACGTACATTATGAGCATTTTCCAGTTGCCAACAGGAACTATAGATGATATTCAGAGAATGGTAGCTAGGTTCTGGTGGGGGGCAAAGGATAAAGAGAGGAAACTAGCATGGATGAGTTGGGAGCGAATGTGTAAGTCGAAACGTCAGGGAGGGCTTGGCTTTAGGGACTTCCAAACCTTCAACCAGGCTCTTTTGGCACGTCAATTATGGAGAATGATCACTCATCCAGAGGCGTTAGCAACTAGAGTTCTAAAGGCCAAATATTTCCCAAGAACGTCCATTTGGGAGGCTAAGAGAGGACATGCACCGAGTTACACATGGAGGAGCCTTTGGGGAGCAAAGGCACTGCTTAAGGAAGGCACGCAATGGCGAGTGGGAGAGGGGACAGATGTGAGCATATGGAAGGATATATGGCTGCCTGAGACAGACGGAAACGCTGGAAAATTACAAACAAGAAAATGGCCCTGCTTATGAAGTGGTCCGAGAGCTTATGACGGAGGAGGGGCACGGATGGGATGGTGACCGAGTCCGGGAGTGTTTTCCGGATGATGTAGCCAAGAGAGTATGTTCCATACAGCTGAGCTTGCGGAAGCCCAAGGATACATGGATGTGGTGGCCTGCAAAGAATGGTGAATTCTCAGTGCGATCTGCATATTGGCTAGGCCTGCTAGGGATAGAGGAAGCACGACGGTACCAGAGCCGACAAGATAACATGCTGTGGAAGAGGATATGGAAGGCGGGATGGTGTCCAAAGATTGCACATTTTTTATGGATGATATGCACGGGATGCCTAGCGACGCGAGGTCGGCTGTTTGATAGACACTGCATTGATGATGGCACCTGCAAACTATGTGGTTCGGAAAAGGAAACCATTACCCACATGCTATTCCGCTGCCTGAGTGCAACTGAAATATGGGAGCAAACATCATGGGAGATCCATGAGCTGATGGAGGAGTACAGGGACGTGGAGGTAGGGATTATGATGGAGGCCATGCTAGATAGACCTACCATGGGGGACACGGAAATTGTGGTGGCTGCTATGTGGGCTGCATGGCGGGTGAGGTGTAAAAGAATTTTCCAGGACAATGGTTTTCAAAGTGGCTATATATACCGAGAGGCTCTTTCGGTGGTGAAGGAGGGACGTGAAGCAAACAGCAAACAAAGGACAGTAAATGAAGTAGCTCGGTCGACTACACACCCAACGGAAGACAAGGTGCGAGTGGGTATCCAGCCGAGGGAAGCAAGGGAAGAGGCGTGCGCGGGACCGTCGAGGCACAGGCAGCTGAACCAGCGAAGGGACGGGAGCGAGGCCGAGGAACAGCGGTGCGTGGAGGCGAGAGATGATGGAGCGGACAGCAGTAGCAGGCGCAGCTAGGTGAAACCGGCGAGAGGGAGAATAAAGCTTAATACGGATGGATCGGTAGGGGAGGATGGGAAGGCTGGGGTCGGGGTGGTGGCAAGGAACGATGAGGGCGGGCTGCTGGGAGTGTTGGGGAAGAAGGTAGAATGGGGGAATGACGTCGCCACTATTGAAGCGTTGGATGTTCGTGAAGCACTGGTGTGGGCGAGGGAGCAAGCTTTTGATAGAGTGGAGATAGAAACAGACTCCATGGACATAGTCTATGCATGCAACAACAAAAAGAAGAGGCGGGATTACTTGGGTCTTTTGGCTGAGGATATTGGCTCGTTAAGTAGGATGTTTTCTTTCTGCAGCTTATGTTATGTCAGTCGTAAGGGTAATAGGGTCGCCCATGAGGTGGCCAACTCTGCTCGTAGAGGTCTAGATGATAGTTTCATTTTTTATCAGTCTTTCCCTTCCAGTCTTTTGTACTTTGTAAACCTTGATTTATGCATTTAGTAGTTTTTTTGCAGGGAGCCCCAATCATAGGGCTTCCCCCCCCTAAAAAAAAAATTAAGTCCAAGAAATCAAGTTTGGGCACAAGCTTCTCGGCCCATATCGCTAGTTGCGCTCCTTTTCTTCTTTATTAAAGTCAATAGCGTCAAGGGCTCTCTCCCTTTCTTGTGCCTCGACCAGGCCCTCCACTAATCAATGGCCCCCACCACTCTCAAATACCAAGACCCCCCCCTCAAACCACGATTGTGGTATTCTACCCTAACAACTGCGACCAACGTCGCCTACAGCATAACCGCGACCTGGGGCAACCTTCCTCCCACTTGCAGCAGCACCTCCAGTTCGACAGCAATGTCTGCACCTTCGCTCCACGGCTCGAGACTGCGACCATCTAACACCTCAACTTCCAGACTGCAGTCCCTTCTACACCGCACCCGAGGTCTTCTTGTCCACCGGGATCATCTGCTAGCTCTGGACCACGACCATCGCCCTAACTGCAATCGTAGTTTTCAGTCCGCGACCTATGCCACCTGCTTGCGGTTCCTGCTCGACCTCCACCACATTCGGTAGACCACGGTTCCTCACCCACCAACAACCGTGCCCGTGATTCCCTTCTCCTAGATTGTGGTTTTCCCTCTCCCTCTACTCTCTTCACTTCCCACGGATCTGCCCCCTCATACCGTGACCGTGGTCTTCCCTTCTACACCGTGACCAGCACTCCAATAGAGACCGTGATCGGGTGTGAGTAACCACGAACGCGGCGTCTCCTACCCCAACAGGGAACGATGCTGCCCTATCTCCAGCTCACAGTCATCATCATCCCTCTTCTATCCAAGCTCCAGTCGCGGCACCAAATCATCAAGCAGATCATGATCTCAAGCACATCCAAGACCTCAATCGTGCCACCTCAATCAAGCGACCACCATGTCCAGTAGACTGCGCCCGTGGTCTGTGCCACAAGAACCGTGACTAGCCTCTGAAGAACAAACCACGACCACTTGAAAACAGGCCACGACCGTGGTACTTTGCACAACGAATAGTTCCCAACCTGGCCTATAAATAGGACCCTACCCCCAGCCATTCAAGGCACCCTCTCTTGACGTCGTTAGGCTGCAGGTCTATCCTCAGCCTAAAGAGACGGTCTCCCAGGTTGTGCCTAAGAAGCATTCGACCCCTGGTGCAAGCCACTCCATCCCATCCAGATCTTGATCCAGATCTAGATATGTTGCATCCATCTATCCGCTCCATCCAACCCGTTCATCCAGATCTGAGGTGGAAACCCAGATCTGCAAATGTCTTCATCATCCACAACATGACTATGCCGCCATCACATCCACGAGCTTCTCCTCCTACTGAAAGCAAGGACTACGAGAAGAGAGAGAAGGTGGAGAAAGAAGATCTGCCCCATCTACCATGGTGTTCTTCCCTCCTCATCTAGATCTTCCCCAACGCTGTGTTGAAGACCGTCTCTCCATCGAGCTGTGATCATCTTCTTCACCATGCTCATGGTGGAATCTTCCCTCTCTCTTGTTCTTCTTGTTCCTCGCATCATGAGCGAGTAGTTCCTTTTCATTGGGGTGCGGGGACTAGCCCTACTGCCCATGTTTTTATGTCTTTTCATTTAAACATTCCAGGGCATGTATATAACTTTTCATTTCGTTGTTAATCGTCGATGTGAGCTTGTGGATTGATCACCCACTTGCATTTATCTTGTTCATTCCGATGTTGTGAGAAGTTCAATATGTAGGATTTGAATGTCGATTAATGTGGTTGACTCCCTGACTAGAAATAGAATGGGATTCCCTGAGGTTGCAAGTGAATGATCCGTGAGGAGACGAGCCATCTAGCCCACGGTGATGCTTGTGTGTGCCTAACGCCTGTATAGGGGGCCCGCAACTTCAGTTGGATATTTGTATCTTCAGAACCGTAAGTGCATGATCCATATGGCGACGAGAAATCTGATGCCTAAGGTGATGCTTACACGAACCTAAACATCCTTCTGGGAGGGTTCACATCAATTCTATTTGGACAGTTAGATCTTGCTTGGATGTTTGTGTTTTGATGTGTTTTCATGTGTAGTGGTGGTGAATCCCAATACCACCCCAATGATCCCCATCATTAATCTTTAATCAACTTTTTATCCTACTCTTTACTTTCCTCACATTTAGTTTAATTAACCTCAACCCAACTTTTGTTCTAAATATTATTCTTGATTCAACTAGATTCGACTAGTAAAAGATTCTTAAAAATGTTGTCCCTTGGGATTCAATCCTCAACTATCCTACGATAAGACCCGTCAGCTTGCGGGTGGTATTATTGCACAAAGTTTTGGTAAAACTCAGGGATCTCATCCCTGGGTGAGTTTGTTACTGCAGTAATATCCATGTCAATATACATCAAGTACAACTAACTATAAACGCTTCTCATCTTACTCTCTCCTCATCCTTAGATCCATAAGAAAGATAAGAGACCATATAACTAACAAACTACTCTATCGAGGACCTCTTATTTATACTTGATAAAAACTAGCTTCTGCCTCTTGTGGTGGAGTTGGCCCATTTCTTGAAAAAAAATTAATAGGTTGATGAGCTACTAGCTCTATGCGTAGAAAATAAAAAAGTAACCAATATGTTTCAGATAATATAGTTATCAGAATTAATCATGAAAGGATACAAGCTTGGTGGTATAAGACTATAACCATCCAACATGGTAGTATTTCAATACAAGCTTGGCAATTTAACATTGTAAATCATTCAACTAGATAAGTGATCTGATAATAATTGCAATAAATAAACTAAATCAATTCACAAATCTTTTAATCCATTTATTATGTGTTGGACCCACATGAGGTGTACCACAACATTTGAAAGCATCACATCAAGCTACGATCTTACTGTATAAGACTTAGAAGCATGTATGGGTTCCTAAGCCTAAATCTAAATGCCATATCTGCAGCTGGCATCATCATGTTTGGCTCTTGGTGACTAATGGGAGCGATCCGATATCTAGACTCCTCCTATAAAACTAGGTACTCAGGTAGAGATTCAAAACACTTTGGCTTGTTGTGCATCAGTGGACCCACCGAAGATGTCCACTAACTAGTAACATGGTTACCATCAGCATCTGCGGTTGGCGTTAGATACAACACAATAAGGAATATGCCCTAATGGTCAAGACCCACACACCCTATTGGTACGATCTAGCTTATCTCAAATCTTGACTACCTTCAGTTAGGAAGTTATTTCCTCCTCACAACACTCTGTGAGGCGAGTCAAAGCACTCTAGCTTATTGTGCATCAATCGACCTACCGAAGATGTCCACTGACCAGTAACACGGGTACCACCAGCATCCCTAGTTGGTGTTAGGTACCACATAATCATAAGGAGTCAGCCCTACTGGTCAAGACCCACACACCCTACTGGTACACTCTAACTTACCTGGATCTTGACTACCTCCAGTAAGGAAGTTATTTCCTCCTTACAGTGCAAGTCTTCTTGTGAAGGATTCTACATTGTCCAGGGCATCTATCATGTAATGATAATTAATTTAATTTGATAAAATCACCATTTTTTTTAATCATTACCTTACTTTTGACAATTTAGCATTTATCACTGAAATATGTAACTGAACAGTAACCCTCATAATGATAATAAACCATAATTTGATGCTTTAGATCTGGAATAGGGCATGCTAGGCTTCTTTGGTGCCTCTAATTTCATCAATTCAATTACCATATTGTATAGAAACTTGCACATCAACTAAAAATATAACATCATGACACAAAATACACTTATTGGTATATATATTCTACAAAAATCTACTAAGCACATATGATAATTTTGCAACAATAATTTCTGAGTAATTATCAATACATAAAACAACATTATTTCTAGTTTATTTGATGTAAATAAATGTTAGGACGTTATTTTCCATTCACTCACTTTTGAGCTTGTTGTTATCATATTTGACCTAACTAGACTCGAAATCTAGCTTGGCTTGATCTGATCCAAGCCTTCAGACCTCAAGAACTCGCTCAACAACCTTTCTATAGGTTTATTAGTCTAGAGGAAGATCTGATGGAGGTAGAAGATGAAGAATGAAGATTCATTGTAACCTTTGATTGTTGGACTAGGAAATTCTGAGCAAGGTAAACGAAGAGAAAAAGAGATCTACTACTAAAAACTACTCACAAGAGTTGATCAATGCTAAACCTTCATTTCCTTCCATCCTTACACGTTCATCCAAAAGACCATCCCAAACATCACCATTCAGTTCATGATTTCTGGGGTTTAGGGCTCTTTCTATGTAGAGGATTAAAAGATGAATCCATTACAACAAATTTCATTAAGGTATGATATATATAGTAAAAGTTATGACCATTTTTATGATTGTTTGTGTTGGACAACGGTGCATCTCAAAACCATCGATTTGTGAGTTTGTCAAGCCTTTGGTTTGTGAGTTTCACCAGCCATTGGTTGTTGAAGTTTGTCCAACCATTAGTAGTTGAAATCTACCAAGACATTGGTTTGTGAGTATGCCAAGCCATTGGTTGCTGAAGTCTACTGAGCCATTGGTTGTTGAAGTTTGTGGAGCCATTAGTTTGTGAGTTTGCCAAACCAGTGGTTATTGTAGTCTATTGAGTCACTGGTTTGTAAGTCTATCGATCCATCAATCAGTGAATCTGTCGAGCCATTAGTTGTTGAACTGAAGGTATTTCTATGTGAAAACTAAAATCACCGACCCTCTCTTATTTCAACTCCAATTTGGTTCATTACATTGGATTCATAATTGAACTTTCTATAATTATACAAAAAACTTTAATGAAATTATAAACTATTATTTTATTGTTAATCATTTCCTCAAATGTCTATAATACCCTTTGAAACACATACCTTGATGTATTCTCAACACATATGTTATTCGACTTATCAAACATCAAGTTTAAGCTGAACCAAACATCCAATCAACCAATCAATAATACAAGGTGTTAGTAAAGACGTAATTTACTCTAGAATTAACCTAAATACTTAAACTACCAGTAAGTCAAGAAGGGGGTTGTCACAATTCTCCCCCTCTGATAAAAATTTCATATTGAAATGCCTAGAAGAGGAAAGGATACTTTTTACTCATCTTAGACTCTACTTACCAAGTAGCTTCTTCTACACCATGATTCCTCCAAAGGACCTTCACTAGGGGTATCTCCCTCTTATTAATCTTTTAAGTTCTACGATCTCTAATTTGGATAGTTCCTTCAACATAGGAGATATCATATCTCAAGTTTATAGGATTGGGATCTATGATTTTCTCTATACCTAGATGGCACTTCTTCAACATGGAAATACATCACGCTGATTGGTTAGCACTAAAGGAAACTCAATTTTGTATGCCACATGGACAACTCTTTGAATGATTTGATAGGGCCCATGTATCTAGGAGTTAGTTTACCTCAATTCCCAAACCTAAAGATACCTTTCCATGGGGTTACTTTCAAGTAAATCTCATCTCTAACCTCACATTGAAGTGTTCTATGCCTTTCTCTGCATAGCTTTTCTATCTATCATATGTTGTTTTTAGTTGTTTTTTATCACATATATCTTTTCTATTGCCTCTTCCACCAATTCTGGACCTAGAATTTTTCTTTCTCCCACTGCATACCAATTGATAGGTGATCTACACTTTCTTCCATATAGAGCTTCATAGGGGGCATGCCTAAGCTGGATTGGTAATCGTTTTTATAGGCAAACTCCATAAGATTGAGATGATCATCCCAAATGCCATTGAACTGTAACACACATGCTCTCAACATACCCTCTAGGGTTTGAATTTTCCTCTCTGACTGTCCATCTATCTAAGGATGAAATGATGTGCTAAACTTCAACTTCATTCCCAAGGAGCATTGCAACTAATTCCAGAACCTTGTTGTGAATTTGGATCTCTATCAGATATTATAGAAACTGGTGCCCAGTGCAGTCTGAGTATCTCATCTATATAGACTTTTACTAACTTTGGTGTATCCCATGTTGTCTTAAGTGGCAGAAAGTGAGAATATTCAGTTATTCTATCTACTATAACTCATACATTATCAAATCCATGTGGTGTCCTAGGTAATCCAACCGCAAAGTCCATACTAATATGCTCCCACTTCCACTCAGGAATAGGAAGAGATTGTAAGGTACATGCTAGTTTCTAATGTTAAGCCTTCACTTTTTGACAAAACACACACTTAGCTACATACTCATCCACATATTTCTTCATACCTGATCACCAATACAAATCTTTAAGGTTTCTTTAAATCTTTGTGTTGCCAGGACGTGTTGCATACATAGAAGAATGAGCATCCTCAAGAATATGCTTCTGTAACCATGTCTCTTCTAGGACACACAATCTATCCTATTGATACAACAAGCCGTCATATGTATATTTGAACTATGTTCTCTTTCATTCTATCATGTCGTGCATGATCTGTTGCAATTTTCAATCACTTTGTTGAATCTCCTTCATCTGATCATACATTGTAGGTCTAACATGTTTCTATGTAATGATTCCACCTTGTTCAGACACACTTAAATCCAAATTCATCTCTCTCATCTTCACCAACAAGTCTATATTTACACATGCCATAGAAAACATGTTTGTATACGATATTGAATTCCAACACAGAGCAACTACTACTACATTAGCCTTGCTAGGGTGATAATCAATGGTAACATCATAGTCCTTTATAAGCTCCAACCACCTACGTTGTCTCAGGTTCAGATCCTTTTGTGTAAAAATATACTTTAGACTCTTATGATTAGTAAAGACCTAACATGACTTTCCATAGAGATAGTGACGCCATGTCTTCAAGGAATGTACTACTGCTTCTAGCTCAAGATCATGTAAGGGATAATTGTCTTCATTCTTCTTAAGATATCTAGAAGCATAGGGCACCACCTTCCCTTCATGCATAACAACACATCCCAAACCTCTTCTAGATGCATCATAGAAAGCAAAATAACCTTTATTAGCCTCTGGTAAAATCAACATTGGTGTTGTGGTTAACTTCTTCTTTAAAGTTTGAAAACTTTTCACACATGATTCAGACAAAGAAAAGGCACATCCTTCCTTATTAAGCGTGTGAGAGGTGCCACTAATGCACTAAAGTTTCTCATATACCTCCTATAATATATGGCTAACCCAAGCTTCTAATCTCAGTAGGGGTTGTAGGTTGCTCCCACTGATTAGATTCTACTTTCTTAGGGTCTAAATTGGATCCTTCTCCTGATATGACATGTCCAAGAAAAGAAACTTCAGCCAACCAGAACTCGCTTTTTATGAATTTAGCATAAAGATGATGGTTTCTTAATAATTGTGTGGTTATCCTCAGACATTGATCGTGTTGTTCTGCATTTGTGGAATATATAAGGATATCATCTATGACCACTAATAAGAGTTGATCTAGGTATGGTTTGGAGATTCTATTCATCATATCCATAAATGTTGTTGGGGAATTTATTAGTCCAAAAGACATGACTACAAATTCATAATGTCCATATCATGTTCTAAATCTGACTTAGGTACATCAGATGCCTTTATCCTTAATTGATGATAATGTGGCATGAGGCCTATTTTTGAAAATATTGTTGCTTCAAGTACTTGATCAAATCAGTCATCAAGCCTGGAGAGAGGATATTTGTTCTTAATGGTTACTTATAAACCCCTTATCTGGTAACTCATGTAACTGATTTTATTAATTTCTTTAACTCTACATGTGTCATTCTTTATGCAGGTAATTCAATTAGGTGACTACCGGGTAAGATTTGTATCTCAAAGTCTATATCTCTTTCAAGTGGTAAACATGATAACTCATCAAGAAATATATCTAGAAACTCACATACTATTGGAACATCCTTTGTACTAATTGTTCTTTTCTTTTCCCTAGCATCTACCACGTATGCTAAAAAAGCCTCACACCCCTTTCTCATCATCTTGTCGTCTACATCAACTGATATTATACATGTGGGTAAGATTTTCCCATCTCTAGTAAAGACACATGAAAGGACACCTTGCTGAAAGATAGCTTCTTCCTTCCAGCAATCCAATGGACATGGTATTTATCAAGGCAGTCCATACCCAAAATAATTTAAAAAAATGAATATCTAAGGGTATGCGATTAACTACTATAGCATACCCACCAAAACTCAATTGACATTCTAGACATACTTCTATCTAAACTGGTGATTCACCTAACAGAACTCTTAACAACAACTCATAAGATAAATACTGAGTTAAAAAAGTTAATCCGCTAACTATCGATCTTTGTATGAAAGAATGTATTGCACCAGGATCTATCAATATTGTAGCTAAAATATTGTTAAAGAGAATCATCTTTCCTGTCACAACTCTGGGTGAGACTACACCTTTAGATGGCATCATTGAGAAGAAACGTCATGTAGCTATCCCTCTGATACGTTGCCCTCACTATCCACTATTGGTACTAGGTGCTCCACCTCTAGAACCTGGAGCCACTGAAGAACATTCCCTTCTAAACAGAGTGTATCTCTGATGAGTTAGAAATTATGATTGTGAACCTTATTCTGAAATATATTGAAGATTTGGGCAATACCTTTTTATATGTCTCATCTATCCACACTGAAAACATATTGGAGAATTAGCACCCCAACATTGATCAAAATGTGTCCTACCATAGTTTTCACACATGGTTGCATCCCGTCTATACAGACATGTCACTGATGTTGATGACCATGAAGGCCTTGATAAAGGTGCCCATCTAGGTGGTATATTCCATCTACTAGAACTAGACTTTCCTCCACTTTGTGAGGAACTAGATCCTTGTCATCCAAAACAACCAAGAACTTGTCCAATTTTGGAAAAGAAACCAACACCTCATCTATATCCACCACTACTTTGTCCTCCCCTATTGAAATCTCCGGATCTTTTTGCACTCTTAGTGTGCTTAATGACATTAATTGATTCTTTGATGCATCTTGTTGCTTCCACAAACTCTCCAAAATTTTCTCTATCTCTACTCCTGATAGATGATATGGTATGTCTAATTTCTGACCTTAATCCTTGTTGAAATCTACTGCACTATTTTATTCCATCTGATACAAGTTGTGGGAAAAAATTATCCAACCTTGTAAAATATGCCTCATATTCTCCAATTGACATGTTGTCCTATCTAATATTCTCTACTTGTTTTGTCTTGTCACTTAAGAAGGTAGGATGAAAATACTTAAGTTGAAATTCATCTACAAAGTCCCTCCATATCATTACTATATTCCTCCTCTTATCTTCCACTCCATTCCATTACAACTCAGCATCTCCTTTGAGTAGATAGACAACATGATTAATCTACTTATCCTCTAGTAATTCCATTAGGCAAAAACATTTTCCAGTTCAGAGCCACACATCTACAATAGATGGATCTATTGTTCAGAAAAATTCAGTCCCACCAAGCTTCTTCAACAACTCATAGGATCTCATCAAATCTTTACTAGAAGACGAAGACCTCCTTTCCATATTATATTTCTCTTTTGTTTCTAGGAAGATACAATACATCCTTGTCTCCTCATCCCTATCTTCTCCACCTTGATCCATTGTTTGATAGTCAGGGCCATAATGTCTCTTAGCTTGTTCCTCACCATGTCCATGTCCTCTTCCTTTCATCTGTATATCCATTACATAATACATTTGTTAGCAAATTGCAGCTCAAAAAAGAAAGTATCCTAATCTTATTGGTCTCTTATTACCCCTGTCCCAAATCTAAACTCAATTTATGTTAAACCTATGTTGTGATACCAAAAAGTTGACACAACCTGAACCCACTAACTAGGGTTAGGGACCGTCAAGGAAGGGTTACAACTAAGCAACCATTTTATCATATGATAAAACCACCTTAACTTTTTCCTTTCATTATTTATAAAGAAACTTACAAAAGCATGAACTTATTTCAACTAAAAACATCTGACAACAACAAGCACTGACTAATACAATAGAGTTCGACTTTTACATAAAGAAAGACTTTCACATTTAATGTACATCAAGTAAAATTAAGTACAAACTTATCTCATCTTCCTCTCTCCTCATCCCAATATCCAGAAGGATGATTGACCATCTAACTAACTAACTACTCTTCTTGGGACCTCTGCTTTATTATTGATTAAACTAGCTTTTGCCTCTTCAGTGGAGATGGCCCTTTTCCTTAAAAAATTAGTAGGTTGATGAGATACTAGCTCTATGCGTAGAAAATCAACAAGTAACCAAGATGTTTTAGATAATATATTTATTAGAATTAAGCATGAAAGGATACAAGCTTGGTACTATAAGGCTATGACCATCCCACGTGACAGTATTTCAATACAAGCCTGGTAGTTTAACATTATAAATCATCCAACAAGACAATCGATCTACTAATAATTGTAACAAATAAACTAAATCCATTCACTAATCTTCTAATCCATTTATTATGCCCTGGACCCACATGAGGTGTACCACAACGTGTGAAATCATCATAGCAAGATACAGTATCATTGTATAAGACTTAGAAGCATGCTCGGGTTCCTAAGCCTTTAATCTCAATACCACATCTGCATCTATCATCACTAGGTCTAAATCTCGATGGCTAATGGGAGCGATCAGATATTTGGACTCCTCCTCTAAACCTGGATACTCAGGCAGAGTGTCAAAGCACTTAGGCTTGTTATGCATCAGTGGACCTATCAAAGATGCTCACTAGATAGTAATACATGTACCACCAACATCCCTGATTAGTGTTGGGTACCATACAGTCACCATGGAGTCTTTCCTATTGATCAAGACTACTAGTACGATCCAGCTGATCTCAATTTAGACTACCTCCAGTCCGAAAGTCATTTCATCCTCATAGTGTAGTTTGTCCTGTGAGGGATTCTACATTGATCGTGGCCTCTATCATTTAATGATATTTTATTTGACCTGATAAAATCACCTTCTTTTCTAATCATTACCTTACTTTAAACAATTTGGCATTTAGCGTTTATCACAGAGACCCTATGACTAAATAGTAAGTTTCATCATTATCATAAAATCATAATTTGATCCTTTATATCTGAAAATGGGCAAGCATGGCTTCTCTGTTGCCTCTAATTCCACCATTTGTTTACCATATTGTATAGAAACTTGCACATCAACTGAACATATAACATCATGGCACAAAATATAGTTAATGATATATTTATTCTACTAAAATCTACTAAGCACATATGATAATTTTCCAACAATAATTTTTTATTAATAATCAATACATAAACAACATTATTTTTTATTTATTTGCTGAAAACAAGGTTAGGAGGTTATTTTCCACACACTTGCACACATTCTAGGTTGATGATTTCATATTTGGCCTAATTAGACTCGAAATATAGGTTTTTTGTTCTGATCCAAGATTTAGCCCTCAAGAACTCTTCCAAACAGCCCTGTAGGTTCACCATGTTAGAGGAAGATCTACTGGAGGTAAAAGATGAAGAACGAAGGATAATCAAAACCTTTAGTTGTTGGACCAGGAAATTCTGAGCAAGGGAACACAAAGAGTAGAAGAGATCTACTGCTAAAAACTACTTACCAAAGTTGATTTATGCTAAACCTTTGTTTCCTCCCTTCTTTTTGCATTATTCCCAAAGATAGCCCCAAACATTACTTTAGAGTTTGTCTTTTCTGTGGTTTAGGGATCTTGCCATATTAGGGTCAAAAGATGAATTCCACACAATAAATTTCATCAAATTTTGATATATATATATATATAGAAAAATTTATGTCAGTTTTCATGATTTATTATTTTTTACCACCTAGTGCAGCTTAAAACCATCGGTTTGTGAGCCTGCCAAGCCTTTGGTTTACAAGTCTATTAAGCCATCAGTTGTTGAAGTATGTTGATCCATCGATTGCTTGAAGTATGTCGAGCCATGATTTTGTGAGTCTATCAATCCATTAGTTGTTGAAGTTTTTCGAGCCATCGGTTATTGAAGTCTGTCAAGCCATTGGTTTGGGAGTTCACTAGCCATCGATTGTTGAAGTATGTTGAGCCATTGGTTATTGAGTTTGCCGTGCCATGGGTTTGTGTGTCTGCCAAGCCACCGTTTGTTGAACCGAAGGTATTTCTTTGTAAAAACTAAAGTGACATATCTCTCTCATTTCAACTCTAGTTTGGTTCATTATTTTTGGAATGGATTCATACTTGAATTTTCTATGATTCTACAACAAACATTTGAAGAAATTATTGATGAATATTTTACTTGTTAATAATTTTCTCATATTTATACAATACCCTTCCACACACGTGTGGGTCATTACCATATCAACTAGGATTCAAACTTTACGTATTCTCAACACATATTTTTATTTAACTTATCAATGAACAAATTTAAGCTGAATCAAAATATCAATCAACTGGTCAATAATATAAAGTGTTAACAAATATGTAATTAACTCCAAAATTAACTTGAATACTCAAATTAATAGTAAGGCAAGAAGTGGGTTGTAGCATTCCCCCCTTTTATTCTTATTCTTATTCCTTATTCCTTATTTTTTATCTTTTCATTTAATTCTAAATAATAGTAGCACCAATAATTTGCCAATTTCATATTCTCTTGTGGCTAGGTTCATGAATTGTACTTCATACGCTCTTTTATGCCATATCCATCTTATAAAATTTCTTAAAGATCAAAACTTGTATGTGTGAGCTTAACTTTCTATCCCATTATTTATAAGGTTACCTACAATAGCTATCCTTTCTTAATTTTTTTCTTGTGGCAATTTATAATATCCTTATCTTCACACATGTGCCGCCTCAGTTATCATATCAGACACCCTTCACATATCACACTTCCTCTCTTGCTTACAATCTTTATTCTTCTCCACTCAACTTTAGTCATCAACTATTATATGGCATTTGTTGGCAGAATGTAGATAGCCACACATGCTAGTGTGACTATTATTTGTTGGGATCATCCCAGAGGAGGAGTTAATGGTGAAGATAATGGAAGGTGAAGGTTAATGGTTGGAAGAAGGACTGGCTTATTTTTTATAAATTTCAACTTAGTGTTATCAATATATTGTACATATATGTCATAATTATATGGACTGCATATTATATATATATATATATATAGTTTGTACTTAACTATCATTTTCCTCTTGAATTTTTGCCTTTGAATCTCTTGTTATTTCATGTCAATCATTGAACATTGTTAGTTGGTATAGGAAAGTCTCCCAACTAAACATATTGTGGTCATTTTATGATTCATATGCTTGTTTCATTTATTTATTCGAATTTTACTAGATATTTCTTCATGTGATAGGGGTATCATAAGAAAGTCAAGGACCTTTTCCCTAAAATTGATTTTTCATTAGTACACCTTTTCTCCAATCAATCTTTTCTAGATAGATTTGTGTTTATGAAACTATACATGTAATTGTATCTTTTCTTAGATAGTAAATGATGAACATGTATTTTGAGAAACTGATAATAAGAGAGTTTGATAAAGTGATTGCTAATGGGGTAGTGGATTTTCTTGACTAGTATCCTAATTTTATCTAGTCATTCTATTTTATTCAAGAAATTACTAGAAAAAATTTCTTGGATGGATCATTACCATACTTACTGTTGGTGAAATGTCTTGAGAGCCAATCACACGATGATTGTAATGTCATGTCTTGTAATTTATTTGATTATTAATAAAGGCAATTACGATTATTATGCATGTTTCAATATAGAAATGTGAGTTCTGATTGAGGATTTGAATATGAGATCATGTGTATGTTAAGAGTATTCATCTTGTCTTAGTCCCTAGTCAGGTATTATTGTGTATATAAGGAAAATAACAATACATCAAGACTAGTATGTGTGTTGATTGATGACTACATCTCATTAGTCATGATATTGGAAATCACAAATCAAACACATAGGTACTTGTTATTGAAAAGTGTATTGGACATATCCACCTCGAGTGTGATGCATGGAAGCCAATAATGGAGGTCAGAATCACATCCCAGTGTGGCAGTGGTGATTGTGGTCCTTAGACCTGAAGTCACTACAATCATTGCATGTTGTTCAATATGCTTTAACACTACTCAATGTGACCTTAAAAGGGGTTGTTATACAAGTAGTGCTTAGGTTCATTGTGACAAATGTAGATTACTGTGAGTAATGTAGATGTAATATGTCCCTCCCATTGGGGTGATATTCTGGACACCTTGTGAGTGAGACTATGAAACGGATGACCATGTTGATGTGAGTCAATATATGATATTGAGCTCATGTGTATCTCAATAGTCTACTCTGGATCAAGGAACAACGATTGACCATTAAGAAGATGATATTTTCATGCCTCAGACTCAACATGGATATTAAAGTCAAAGGGATTATACAATTACTATAACACTAGCTAGTCACAATACTAGGTTAAGTTGTTCTCTAACTTCTCCAATTACTTGGATAGAAATCAAGTATTTCTAAATACCAATCATTGCCTGTGAAATCATAATTTGATTATGAATAACACTACCAACGTAATTTGTAGCCTATAGGATTACACACATAGGATGTATTGGAATAGGAGTATAATTGTGAACATAATTGGAAATGTTTTGAGTCAAATTGATTACTAAAATGTTTAGGCAACCTATTAGAATAATATTAAAATATAATATAAGGTAATTGGTTAAAAATATATGAGTCAATTAATTGGATTTAAATTATTAAGTCGACCAAAAAATCTTGAGCAATTGACTAGATTTAGATGACAAAAAATTAATTGATCAATTAATATGATGAGTTGGATAATTAATTGATTTTATAATATTCTAAATATCTTTTGACAGTCTACGAGTGGATCTTTTTAAACATAGCCTCAACCTTTTGTTTCCTAGGGGTTTTGGAAAACTCTACTTCCTTTCCTCTCCTATTTATAGGGGCATGGTGGCCAGATTTAGAGACACAGTCTTATACGTGAACCCTAGTCGTCATCTTTCCTGAGAGAGAGAGAGAGAGAGAGAGAGAGAAATAGAGAAAAAGAAGGAGATTGACCGTGACGCTGGCACGTCGTTAAGAGAAAGGTTGCTCCTTCTCGCTGGCTCAGGCAGCATGACGAGGAGTTCTAGTCCATCCTCATTGACTACGTAGAGGCACATACACTGAGTGCCTACATTTTGAGGACATCCACAGGGACTGCCTGTGCATATGAGGAGTGATACACACCATCACCTAAATGGAAATCACTAGATTTACGCCACGATAAAGTATACCTCACACACCCTCTTTCCAAATACATTGTTGTCGGTGAGATCCGCTAGTACGATACATGGAGAAAATTGTTTTTTTGTTTTCACTATGCTTTCTTCCTCCACAAAACCTAACACTTACAAATCCCCATACCTCGCCCAAAATAAAGTATGAAAAGAAGAAACCTTCACACTTGTTTTGTTGGGGATAATGATCTTGCAATATGTGATATTACCACTACAAACCAAACAAACTCTTAAAACAAAGAGCACAAAACCTCTCAAGTGGTCCCTAAGATCTCAGACTCTTCCTTTTCCAATCTTCAATGTTGCAAACTATGATCACAAATTACATTTACACCTACTTTAAGCAACTTTCTTATGTTTGAAGTGGATAATCTGAATCAGAACCCTCAATTGAAGCCCTCTTTGTCTTGCCTATTACCAAAACTATCAATAATAATCAACATTCTAATACAACCCATACCTTCCTACCACTCCCCATTCTAAATAAGATCTCAATGTCCATAGGATGGTCCACTATCTTTCCATCGAATATCTTTCCTTCCTAGTCATTATCTAAAAGAAGAATGACACTGAACTCCACTACCGGGACAAAAGTTCTAGTCCAATAAAAATTGCTATCTTTTCCAATACAACTTCACTTTTCCAGCAATACAAACTCCCCTTTTTAGTGTGTCCTCTTTACCTATAGTTTCCTAATACTGTCAGGCTAAAGAAGCTTCTCCAGGTCTTGGAAACATTTAGATCACAAGTCCCTACCAAATATCTATGGGTCATCTCCACTCCTATAGATCCACACCAGGTGTAGGAAGGATATGCAATTCCCAAGGAAGTAGCTATGGGCTAGAGTAAAACTCCAATTAATGAATTTGCTTCTCTATGGATAAATCTTCCCACAACACACACATACACACAAGTGATGTCCTACAATAGAGGCTTATATTCAAAATATATATATGAATAATTGCCTTCTCCTATATCGGAGAATTATCTGTTGAAAAATAGAATGACAATAAGACATTCAAATAAGGTAAAGGAAATTCTTTATATCAACATAGAATAAGGAAAGATGGTTTCTAAAATTGAAAATGAACGAACTATGTGTATCATCATAGAAAAACCCCATCCATAGAGACACAATTTATTTGAAACATATACATTTTACATTCTAAACTTGTTGTAGAATATGTTTTTAGAGACAAGAATACATACAATAGAAGTATCTCATTCAATACTCATTCAGTTCACTCAGGGATGGTATTATTTTCATAACACAAACCTAAAATGAAGGCTAAGTTGTCTCAAGAAATATTAGTGACAGATTAAGACATAATGTAAATCGATAATGCATCCTAAGTTAAAATCCCTTTAGAATCATGTTTACTTCCATTGGAATCTATGCTCAATATAGGGTATGGGATTATATCTAAAACATATATGATTGCTCAAAAATAAATCTTGAGTTGGTATACTAAAACATACATGTTATACTACAAAAACTGTAAGTATAGTGATGTAGCAACACGTTCGCTAAGGTGAGGTCATCTTCGGATTGAACACACCAGACTTTCAGACTAATTTCTCGTCTTTTGAACGTTTTCCAATTTTATATTGGTTTTCAAAAACTTTATGTAGATAAGTATTGTCCTCATCTTGCATATTTTATATAGTTTCATTTGTTTGAAAACATTGTAACATTTTTGGCCGTGTCATATCATCCTACAAATTGGGCTTTTGGTGTCTAGACAGTCCATTAACAACCGCGAGTTCATAGAGTTCATACTCAACATCGGAAGTCCATCAAACTAACACTTACACATCTTTTTTGCAGGGAGGCCAATTGGTCCAAGTATCTGCCAGTGCATGTCGTCATGGTTATAATACCATGCATGTTCGGAGTGAATTGGTTTCACAACCATTAGGCAGCAATACGACAGGGCAATCTAGTATACATTCTCCTAAGTTCAATCCCACAATGACTGACCAGGCTGCTAATATCTACCAATAGCTTTAATAAGGATAACTTCTCCAATAACTTTTTTCAATAAGGTTGCTAATATAATACGTGGTAATGCGGTTTTCTGTGATAAGATAAAGTATTTATGTGTTATTAAAGTGATTCGAATAGGACGCATCCTCTTGGCTGCATATAAAATTGTTTACTTGTGTTGTTCATGCATAATAAGCCTGTGCATTTTTCTTCTACTTATTGTTTATTATATAGACATCAATTTTTTAACCAGTGATAGGTATTTTTGTTCTTAGACAGTTGTTCTTCTATGTTAGAAACCTTGCATTTGAGACGTCATGTGGACTTGCTGTTTTGTTGCATTTTGTTTGAGGCAGTCTGCCTTGTGAAACATTACAAGCTAAACAATACTACCACGCATGTGATAGAAACAAGAGGGGATATATTGCATGGAGTTTCTATATCTACAACATGCTCGAAAGTCCCCTAAAACCCGGCGGCTGCACATTGATGGGGCCCGTTACTGGCTCGGCCTTTCGTTTTGTGGGACCGAGAGAAAGTACACAACCCAGAAAAATCTGTGGGTGAGGCCGGAGAAGCTATATCCATTCCTTTCGTCTGCGAGGCGGTTTTGCAAAGAAAAATTCCTTCCGTCGAAGAGCAAGTAGTGGTCAGGAATTGCCGTCTAGTCAGCTAAGAAGAAGCGGGGTCCAGAAACAACGACCGCACTATTTCTTTTGAAATTATTTTTCAGGTCTTCCTTCCGTCGAAGAGCAAGTAGTGGTCAGGAATTGCTTTTCCCAGTAAGCTGATGGCCTCGCGGCGCCAGACTTGGCAGTGCAAACTGCCATCCATAAGAATTGGCGTTGGTTCTGACATAGAGTCTGGAGAACGACATATGCCTCCGCTTTGACAGTTCAGGATTGAGATGAGCAGGGTGGATATTTACAGGGTCAAATATGGAATGATAATAACAAAAATGCCGCCCCAGCTGAACATGGAGAAGTGGGCGGAGAAACATATTGACAAACTCAAATTTATTTGAATAATATTACGTGGACATCATTTTGAAATCTGAAATCCAAGTTATGTCATATTCATCTTGATAAATTACTCAAGATTAAGATTTGTGTGTGCAAGCTCAACTTTCTATCCCATTGTTCATAAGGTTACCTACAATAGCACTCGTTCCTATTTTTTTCTTATGGCAAGTAAAAATTATCCTTATCTTCACACATGTGCCACCTCAGTTATCGTATGAGACACATCTCACACTTCCTCTCTTTATTACACTCTTTAATAGGGCTGTAAATGGGTATGGGTAGATCCGCGGACCCACACATTCCGATCATTTAAAAACCCGTCATAGGTCAAAATTTTTGGACCCGCAAAATCGTGGACCCGCATATAAGAGGGTCTACTATTGGGTATGCTAAGAACCAAACCCGCATACCCATTATACGTAAATAACCACATAGATAATTTGTGATTATATCATATTTTACTAGTCTTATATGGATATAACATATGACTCTAACTATAATAAGGTTAAGGCCAGTAATGTAACTGAGAATTAACTATTGTAATTACAATCATGAGCAATATACGTAAACTTAAAATCAAAATCCTTACATGATATGTTACATAATTAAAACACTATGATGATGACTACATATATGTAAATAATTAACTCAACTAATCTTTGATCTAAAATATAATATATTATTTAATATAACTATTGTATGTCTATATCCTATATATTAGCAATATCTTGTTGTATTAGAATATATAGAATATGCATCAAAAACCACTGAAGGTTCTATCTCCCGCAAGGGTCTGGCGATCGCGGAAGCAAACTAGGGCTCCCGAGCGCTCGACTGCGGCTCAGGGGAGGAGGTAGGTTGCCGTTGCGTAGCCACCCTTTCCCCCTGGGCTTTCTTTCAGTGCCTTTTCTCTCTGCAAATCGTGTGATCCCTAGGTTGCGGCCGGTTGACTCTCTCCTCCAATGCCTTGTCTTCGCCCCTTTCTGGCCGACGGGTCTGGTCCCCTCGATCTTATATCTAGGCTTCAGGGTCGGAGGGTGGCTTCATTCGATCGGGGGCTTCGTCTCAGTCACAGCTACTGCTTGGTGGAGTTGTGGAGGCGGCCGCGGCGACACCTTGGGCGTGGATCTTCTGGGGGGCTAGCGACTTCTGGCGGTCCTGTTTACCGCTTCTTCTCAATTTTCTATTTCCTATTTACACTGCTCTTGGTTTCAAGGCAGTTCTCTGCCAGTTACTCGTCGTTCTTCGGCGCTTGTTTAGTCCCTTAGGGGCTTGTTCGTCTCTCCGGTTGTGAGAGTGAAGAGATCTCAGGTAGGTCTCAACTTGTCTCAGTTTCGTTGTTGCTCAAACTTCCAACATTGATGGTAGAGTCATCATTCTATTGGAATACTGGTATGGGCCATCCCTTCTGCCACTGCATCATGCTCAAGTTGAAGGCATCTCTCATGGAAAGCTACTTAAGTCAGCATCATAGAAGAGAGATCTATATAGAAGTGTGTTATTCTCTGTCAAATATGAGCTGTAGTGGTTTTAGATCTATGTCTTTGAATGTTGTTTGTTCCTTTGGAATTTTCTCTCTACATGTAGATGGCATATGGCTTGAGTAATGAATGAATATGTTTTCTCTAAAAAAAAGAATATATAGAACATATTCATAATTTTTTTACATAAATAATATGATGTTTATATAGAATCTCTTACCTGCATACTCACACCGCAAACCCGCTATTATTACGGGTATATTGTTGGTCTAGATTTTTATTATGCGGGTCCAAAACTGGAATCGGATCTGGTAAATTATAACGGGTATATGTATGGGTATGGCCATAATGACACCGTACCCGCACCGTTTACACCCTTATTCTTCATTCATGTCAACTCAACTTTGCTCATCAACTTTACATGCATGTGTTGGCGGCATATATATAACTACCAGTATGACTATTTTTGTCGCGATCAACCCTGAGGATGAGTGAATAGTGGAGAGAGTGGAAGGTGAAGGTTGATGGTTGGAAGAAGATATTATCTTGTTTTCTAGAATTTTTGACTTAGAGTTATCAATATACTATATATATGATAGAATTATATGGTGTAAAGAGTAGGACCCGATAAGGGATCCACTCTTTAGTTAACTGAAGAATAAGACCATCCAATTCCAATTAAGAAGGAAAGGAGGAAATTCATTCATTTATCAAATGGTATACATATCAAAGCTTGAAGTTTACAAGTAACGGAAATAAAACTATTACAAAGTTATAGTATGTATCATTTTACAATTTCTCATCACCATACAAGGTGATATTACAACAAAAATTGAACTAACTACAGTTAAAGAAAGTAGTAGAGAGTAACCTAGCCATTTTAAGAAATCCTTGAGTCCATGCTATGTAGGTGATCTTCTGGAGTCTTTGTCTTCTAAAGTACCTAAACCTGGGTGGAAGGGAACATCACCCAGAATATAGGACAACATAAGGAAGTCAGCAAAGAGATGAGTATGTACATATAATAAACATTTTGGGCATTATATAGGGTTATAAGTGCAAAAGAGATGTTCCCATAAGAAGGGAGCTATTCACAATTAGGTAAGTTCAAAAGAAATATAACAATAAAAATGAGACATAATAAAATTCAGATTACAAGCATGGGAAAGAGTGTCTTGCCATAACAGTTATCAACAATCTCAATATAAAATATTAATATAAAATATTAACTTTTACATGCATAACAATGTAGACTAAATATACCCAAAATAGGGTCATAACACTATAGGATCATGGCCTAAAATAAATAATGGTAGAAACACACACCCCGGGAAGAAACACACACCCTATATAAGTATGGTTGTACATAAGTACTACTATTCTAGATATACTAGTCAAACATGTAGCATGCATAAAATAGAGAGGCAAGACTAGCATTTCAGTCAATTTTTCATAAAAGGGAAATCATAGCAAGGGGGTCCAAGAACCCATATAAACAAGGTAGTCCAGAAACTACATGGATATAATGAGTCAACATCAAGAAATATAAATGTCTAAGAAATTGGATTTTCATTAGGAATAACAGTTCAAGAGATGCCTCATTAAAAGAAAAGTAGGTTTTAGTCAAATAATGCCATTAATAAAATAGAGGATGTACATACTTGATGTTCACCATTAAAGATTGACTCAGTCTATATACTTGGTCCACGAAGTTGAGTTTTCATCCTAGGGACATATCAGGTATGTTAGTCAAACCAAAGTGAACATATGTACACATTGCTAGTGTAGCTATACATATAGTTCTTAGCCTGGTTTTGGTCACCTAAGGGCACATTAAGGACTTTAATCTTGTTAAGTGAATACGTGACCTATTATACATATATAAATGTCTAGGTTAGATATGTATGTGAAGCATGAGTAATAATATAAATTTCTCCCTTTAGGTCTAATAATCTTAACCTATATCGATATAGAATATAGTTTGAGTTTAGATAGCTATGTCCACATACACACTCCACATTATGATCCTTTGATTAGAGTCCTCCTTTACAAAATTCATTTGAATCAGATTGTGAATATAGGGATTTTATTTGACTCATTAGTTTCCATAAATTGTTCAAAATACACTTGTTATCTATATCTAGGGTTTTAAGGCCCTAACATCTTTGGTAGTTATAGTTTCTCATTAGGATTCACTTAATGATACATATAGGGTGTGATAGATGAATTACCTAACCACGTATATATTTCATAACTTTGGTAAGAATATAGTATAATCATTTTACTCATCACTATATATCACATTATTGACTAATCATGTATGTCGGGTTTATAGGAAAGCCAATGTTTTATACTAGTGTAAATACCTGAATATTATATGCTTATACAGATTCAATTGGTAAGATATAATAAAATTGGATTATAATATTTCTAACAACCAATATAGGTATAGATCCATATATGTATATGTGTACCAAGTGATTGAGACCGTTTGGATTAATATTGTTGTTATTCCCTAATGCACTTATTATTATTGGATTAGTATTCTTAATGTACTTACTACAGCCCTACTAAAAGATGAACAATATGCTTACCGAAAAATAGTGGACACTTCTTCTGATGACCTACAGATTGGTTTCATGGATGAGTTCTGACTTCTTTGTTTATATGGGTTCTTGGACCCCCCTTGCTATGATTACCCTTTTATGAAAAATTGACCGAAATTCTAGTCTTGCCTCTCTATTTTATGCATGCTACATGTTTGACTAGAATATCTAGAATAGTGGTACTTATGTACAACCATACTTATATATGGCATGTGTTTCCACTCTGGGTGTGTGTTTCCAAACTTATTTCTTTTAGGCCATGATCCTATGTTTTAATGGCCCTATTTTAGATATATTTAGTCTACATTGTTATGCATGCAAAAGTTAATATTTTATATTGAGATTGTTGATAACTGTTATGGCAAGACATTCTTGTTCTCATGCTTGTAATCTGAATTTTATTATGCCTCATTTTTCTTGGTATATTTCTTTTGAACTTACCTAATTCCGAATAGCCCCCTTCTTGTGGGAACATCTCTTTTGCACTTATAACCCTACATAATGCCCAAAATGTTTATTATATGTACATACTCTGCTCTTTGTTGACTTCCTGACCGACCTAAATCGCGCATCTAGAAATGAAGCCGGATTTGAAGTAGTCGGACTTTTACATTTATAATCCTGAAACCTTCTAGGCCCCCACAACTTTGCTTACGGGGTCAAAGTAGATATACAAAGTCGAACAATGGGACAAGGGTGATAGTTTGAGAACTCTGAATCGACACGCTACACCCCGACAAGGATAAAGAGATAGAAAAATTCCCTAAAGGGAAACAACAAGATAAGATCATCAAAGTAAAAGAAAACTATCTCCAACTGGAGCTACGAGTGAGATTTAAGGTTTTAGGCATTTATCAGTTTTAGGGGTTTTCATGCAACCGAAACAGAGAGATAATACTAAAGCTAAAGCAAGGTATGAAGGAGAAAACTTTGGTAAAACAAGCGGAAGTAGAAATGTCATGTACCCCTCCTCTCAGAGCTGGTACCTCTAACCAAACATCAACACTCCTCTCGAGGTTGCTGGACTTAAATTAGAGTGGAAAGGATACTGAAGCAACTCCAATTCCGGGCACTCTCGTACTCCAGAATCGGACCAAACACTAGAGCCACAACACCTCTCTCGAAGTTGTTGCAACCGAAAAACACGATTCAGTAGCTAATCGAAACGCGATCCAAAATACAAGCTAGAGTTCAGATATTAAACATAGCATCATCCAACAAATGTACCAAACATACAACAACAGGTAAATAAGCTCTTCTATTTCCATAAACAAATAAAGGTTTGTTTACATTGCATCTGTAAAGAAATAAATGGCTGAAATAAAGATAGATGTCGCCTTCTTGATATAGAAGGACGACAGACTACAATGGACCCTCCATCCCGATACCGGGCAGGAGCCTAGCCTGATACAGTCGTGTCTGGCGGCACACCCTGTCGGGCGACACGCTGTGACGGGCATTCTGTATCGTGCGAGACGTCCTATCCCAATATGATCATATCAGGCGGCACCCTCTCGGGCGACACGCTGTGACGGGCTATGCGTATTGGGGTTCGGTATCGTGCCGGACTAGAGTGGTGCATCTAGTTTCGGTCACTTATGTCAGGTATCCTCGTCGGCCGATATCAGCCTGCAGTGGTGCCCGGGATGCCCCTAAGTGAACCATCCCCTCCCTCTCGGGATGGGGAAGTGCTCACCTAGGATTTCCCGACACGATCACTTAGGCACAATACACTCACTCTTTACAGCTTTCCTGAGAAGACTTACGCAGGATTCTGACCCATCTTTTCGGCTTCCTATAGCTGCTATTTATAGGCAGCGATTGGGGAAGTTATGGTGCTCAGGGCGCCACGTATCCTCCTTATTATCACGGAGTCGGCTGATATTAGTATCGCCCGACACAAGGATGTCGGCTGTCGGTGGACGTGATGAGCGGCGCCTGCCGATGGGTGGCCTGTGTTGCGCGACAAGCTTCGGTGGTCGTGGCGAGCCCGACTCCCTGTCAGGTTGATAGGTGTATCATCCGTTAGTCCCTTCTTGCGCGACATCCTCATGTCGCGCGTCCGTGTAATGCGCTACACTACCGGGAAGTGTACATATCGGCCAGTTGGAAGGCCGATGTAAGTGGAATCATGTTTGTGGGCCGGGACGGCCTTATTGATGATAAATGTGTCAAAATTGGAGGAAAACTCTGTAAAAGATGGAAATATTGAATTAAGAGTGTCGTTTGGCCTGCTATTGCAAAAGTACATATAAAAAGAGAGGAAAAAAGTTTAAAATGGAAGTTTTGATAACAAAATAAGGGTCAAAAACATCACAAAAATTGGTGTTATCAACTCCCCAAACTTAGTGTTTTGATTGTCCTCAATAAATATTTAAACTTTATTTTGTGATGCTTCTTCTTGCTTGGTGTAGTTTTCAGTTCAAGAGGTAAGACAAGAATCGCGATGCCTTTAGAGATAATACTGCCCCACTACGAACAAAAGACCTCGCATTTCCTGCCTTATTATTTAAGTAAAAAATTTCTTACAGCTTCAGTGAGACTTTGATGTATGATTCCAAAGTTAGCTTTCACATCAAACAACTTTAGGGGCAGAAAGTTGTGTATAGGGAAGGTTAAGGCTTTTTGGGATTTTTCTTATTTCCCATTAGTTCATCCAGGTAAGGGTCTGTTAGCGGGAAGTCGTCCATGCATTCTAAGCCAGTTGGCTTTAGAGCAGTGCTTTCACATCCTACATACCACTGCCCCAGATCTACCATGCCTAAAGATGCGTACTTTTGGAAAACAAGTGTGTACATATTTTTTTCTTTTCTTTTATTGGGCACAACTCTCATGCTTTTATTCATTCTCATAAGGCTACTTTCTCTTTTTGGGATTTTCGTTGGGTAAGGGAAAACAAAAGAGATTTTTGCTGTTTGGGCAGCTTTTTCCTTCTCCATACATGCCTCTTAGCTGTAGCGAGATTTTTTTTTGAAATATTGGCGTGGATAGTCGTTGTCTTTTTTTGTTTGAGACAACATTATCAAAAAGATATAACAAAACTTGCATCATCTTAGGTACATAGAAACAAACTGGCAAGAAGTCGCATTAGGTTTTTACTATACAGTGTTTTTGTATATATGTATGGAGATAAGATAAAAGAAAATTCAAAATTTTCGTATGAACATATATATGTGTACACATGATAAAGAGAAGAACAAAAGAATAAAGAATTTGAGACAAAAGAATGCAGAATTTGAGTCAAAAAATTCAGAAAAAAAATTTATACCTCCCTCACTCGTACATGGTACCCCCCCAAACTTACTCCACACTCTGTCCCAAAGTTGTGAGGTAGATAAGGTGAGGTAATGTTACTCCAGTGAGGTTAACTGGTGATTGCGCTTGTGCCAGAGAGAATCTCCCACACATATTCTCCTCGTTTTCTATGATAGTCAATGTGGTGGATCCGGTCAGGCGTCTCTTCATTTGCTATCCATTCCAGGATGAAGATGTCACAATCGTTGGATTGGGGAATTTACTGCGGATTGCGGTGGCAAAACTGAAGTGTGTGCCACTTGCTTGCTTGTGTGTCCAAGAATGGTTGGATCATCTTTGACACCTCATCGTAGAATTTTCGAACTAAGCGTTCGACGGGTGTCAACACTTCTGATGTACACGACACTGGATGGTCTTTGTTGTTGTCCGAGCTGTTGTAGAAGATTCTTGCTCGTTGTCGAGTGTACATCATCAGGAGCATCCGATGGTTATAATGCAGGATGGGCAGGAAGATTGTGTGTGGGACTTCGCACTCCAACTCTGCCAGAAATGCCTGCTTTGCTCCTGTTTCATCGGCAAGGCAAATGTCATTGAACATCATAGGATGAGCTATGTATGCGCGTTTGAACCTTGTTGTATTGTTTGGATGTAAGAGGCCGTCACGGATAAAGCCAAGCATCCTCCTTCTTTTAACATGTCCCTTAAGTCACCGAGCGGGACTACGACATTTCCTGCCTCATAGATGACATCCGTTGGGGTAGAATCAACCAACTTCAGAAGGATTTTGTTGACCCGCTCCTGCATCAGAGTAGCACACGAGAAGCGGTCAAAATTTTTGATCAGCCCTTCTGCAGTTCTAGGTGAAGCAGTGTCTTCAATTCCGCGCACTTTCTTCAGGATCTCCAACTGCTTGCCTGCCTCATAGGTGTCGGTTGCCATCTCAGCTTCTTTCTCTGGGGAGCTGCTGCGTTGTGAAGAGTCATCTTCTTGGTCGTTGTCCAGCAGCCCCTCAGGTACCCCTACGTCTCGGAAATAGTGCTTGTCTTTGATCAGCAGAAGGGTGTATGTGCTCCTGCAGTGATAAAAGCATGTGCCCCTAAGGGCCCCTAAGTTTCCAATTGTATTGAGTACCTCCATGGCCCTCAAGACGGTGAAGGCACTGTTTCCTCTTCCCCCTTCTGCCTAGATGGGGAGGTCTCGGATAGAAAAGAAGTGCCAAACGCCGCTGTGACATTTGGCTCCTCGCTTTATATCTCGTAGAATATGCAACGGCAGGAGCCTCAGTTTCTTGTCCTCCAGGCGGCTGAAAACATTCTCGGAGCATGGCACCTCATCATTGCTGCATCTCAACAATTGGACGTCGTGGTTCCTGAGGTTTGCCACACAGAGGAACCACACGTTGCGGTGCTTATAGGGGGCCAACATGATGTTTGGTATATGCTTTTCGATGTAGTGCAACATGTCGGTCACCGCACTGGAGTCTGGAACTCCCTTCATCAGTCTTCTTGCCAAGGTCGGGGTGGCGTTGTATATTGTCTTCCGACCTATCCTGCTGTCGATATTTTCTATTATTGCACTTTCAAGGACCCTAAACGGTCTTTTGCCGATGACGTCTGGTGAGCGGAGCATACTTTGAATAGTTCCCCATCGTACGGAGATGTAGTCGTCACTCCAGACGATGTCTTCTTCATCTGCCTACGACCTTAAGACCTTGTTCAGAAAATTCTAGTCTCTGATTGTCAGGTATCCGATGGCCATTCTGTCGAAGTCAGCCATCTCAAAGGAAGGTATCTCGGATGACTCACGGAACCTATCCACCATCGAGCATCTTCCTCGGGGGAGGTGTCTTTCATTGACTCCATAAACGTCCCCCTTTTCTCCCTCTGATTCATCAGAAGAGTCCTCACCGACGTTGATGTCTTCATTGTCATCCTCAGCTTCGTCTAGGGGGGATTGAGGGATTTTCTTCTCCCAGGCTTAGGGAGCTCTCCTTGTCCTGCTGAAGGTCCGTAGGTCGATCTAGCTGGTGTCCCTCCTCAGGCGTTGTGGATCACCCACTGGGGGAGGAGGAGGACCCCGATCTTGAGGAAGATATTGACAAAGAAGGTGGAGAGCCTGGGCCAAGGGGCGACAGAGACCTTCTCAGCTGCCTTCGGTGCGGATGGTCGTCTCTACTGTTCAACCACTCCTCGATATCATCGAGGCATTGGAGGTCTTGCTGAAGTGTTGCGGTTCGAGTCTCTAGTTGGTCGGGAAGGCTAACTAGAGTCAGCAACTCTCGTTCTTGGCTATTCAACCTTTTCTGAAAAGATGAAAACTTGCGGGTTAAGGAAACACAGGTAGCTGAGTTGTTCTCTGTTACCTCTCTCAAGTAGTCGAGCTCGTTCCCTAGCATCTTCCTGAGTGACGGAGGGGTTCCTGCGGGTCTCTCCCTCGTCCTCTGGATGTCTTGCTTGCGCGATGGTCTACCAGACGAGGTAGAGCCTATCTCAATTGTTCATGATGCAGACGCATCCGGGAGAGGTGCTGACGCTCTTGGGGTCGTCACCGCCTCACCTTCTCATCATGGTGGAGATGGTCGTGGTGTGGTTGGATGCTGGTCCACCTCTACACTAATGAAGATCTCTTCAGCAGTTGCAGCAGAGGACACCGGCGGAGGCATCAGTGTCAGTTGTCCACCTTCGAGCTATATCTTGAGGACCTCAGTGCACACCTAATTACTGTTGTCCGACTGAGGTTCCTCCTCTGCCTCTATAGGCATTACAGGAATCTCGAGGGTTGTGGCTGCCTCTTCTGCGACAGCTCCCGCAGTTGATGTTTTGGCGACCTCAACGATCGCCGGTTCTTCCTCAGCCACACTAGGAATTGTCGTGGTAGTGGCTAGTATAGAAGGAGCGACGACAACTCTATCAACTGTTGTCGTCGGTAGCTCTAGAATCACGGCTGGCTCGACGCGGGTCGTTGAAGCTTTTTCCCGCCTTGGGTGGAGAGGAATCTGTTCTCCTCTCGTGGCTGCCCTTACCTGGATTCTGGTGGTGGCGGCGTAGGCTGCATCTACCGCCACAACTTCACTCTCTGCGGCAGTGAAGACCAGCTTTTCTGCGTCGTATGTGGCGTAGCGAGGGAGCGAGGGGAGGATGTTCGTCCTTACAAACTTGTAGAAGTAGTCCCTTCCCTCCTTCTTTATGATGCTAGTCCTCATCAGGTATTTGACGTCGATCAGCTCATCGCCCTTCATCCTCGAAATGTTGTGCGACTCTTTCAGGTACCCGAGCCCCGCCTCAATCAAGTTGATGATGCCACCCATACAATATTCTTTGGTGGAATCCTTTATTGGGTGCAGTGTGTTCTAGTAAGAACCGCCCAAGGTTGATCGCTCGTCCCTCCATCATGTGCCACATGACATGGAGTTCTTCTACGTAGATATTGCTGGACTCATTCTCACTGAACAGCAAGCTTGCCACCAGTTTGTGCACTATCCTCCAAAAGTAGGAGTGCACTGCCGCCACCTTGCTTCTCAGCTTAAATGATGACTCACCGGTCAGCCTATTCCAGAGCTCCACGGGGTTGAACCCGTCCCCTTTGGTGATTCTCTCACCGTTATTCTTCAAATTCTTCTCCTCCTCGTTGGAAGAGAAGATTGCGTTCAGCAACTTCTCGGAGATGGCGTGCTCCGAGTTGTATAGCCGAACCTGGAGCCTATTTGCCCCGCCATATTCTTCTTTTTCCGTAGTAGAGTTCTTCACTCGGCAGAGAGATGACATGAACTCCCTCGTGAGTTCGGTATAGGAGTAAGATCGGCTGAGGTAGATCTTTCTAAGCCCAGCCGCAGCGAGGACGCCCATCAGTCTTTCTGTAACATACTAAATTAAAATTTTGAACTATGATTTGTAATCCTTCAAAAAAAATTGAATTTCCTTTTCCTAGATTGCACTCACATTTGTCTCCCATTGGAAATATCTTGACACTCAAGCTCTAGAATACAATTTATCCTCATTTGGCATAGTCATTCCTCTTGGGACCCACAAGTGAATAATTGAATTCCAATATAATTTCTTGGCTTTGGAATCATATAGAATAGTACTAATAATTTTAGTATTTATTTGTAGAGTAAATTATTCCTTTTACTACTTTAGACTAATAAACTAGAAAAGTAAATACTTTTAGTAATTAGACCAATTGCTATTAAACCATTATTCAATATTACATTAGAAACGGAGTAATGAATTAGGAGAAACGAATAGTGGTAGTAACACCGTTGCATAAGGAAACTTACTAGTATTTATTTGCAATCTAATTAAGGGACTTGATTGGTGCCATTTAGAATAGGTCTTTTACCCTAACCGCATGCCCACGTGTCTGGGATGCAGTTGTTACCACTACAACACAGAACCGATAAGGAAAACGCCCGACGTCCTCACCTCTCGCCTCTCCACGAACTCGCTTTCTCTCCCTCTCCCTCACCTTCTGGCCTTGTGCCATAATTAATGATTAACCATTGCAAGGCATAGAGACTGTGACGATGGGGCATTGCAGACAACGATCAAGAAGAAAACAACCAGCGTTCCATGTGTAGTGCCATCCAACCCCTTCTCCGTCTTCCCTGGACACGCACCCTAGGATTGGTGCCTCTATATAACCTTGCCAGTACACGAGCTACTCAGCAAACCACATCAACCGCTAAGCACCACCTCCTCCCTGAATACCTGCAACTCTAGCAACAATCTGGTCTGTAATCTGCCGTCAAGAATCCCAGTCTCCCTAAAGCCATCGCCGAATCCCTCCTCCCTCCATGATTCCATGCTCACAGATCTACAGGCCATCAACCTACTCAAGCCCGACCTGCAGCACAAACAGACCTCGACGCCAGCGCCCTGCGTTGGATCTCGCCAGCCACCACGACACACCTGTGCCGCCACCATCACTCCACGACAGCCACCTAAGATCTCCCAGTATCTACCCCATACTCCTTCGACCACCATGACGCCATACAGATCCTAGATGTACCACCATCAACGTACGCCCTCATCATCTTCCTCCTCACCGTCACCCCTTCCGACCTGTGATGAACCAGCACCGTCAGCCACCGCCATAGCACCGCCATTACTTTCAAGGTCTACTCTTCCTCGACACCATCTGCCCCGACCCCAAGAAGCCTGCAGCTTGCATGACACCTCGCCTGTAATAACATCAACTCTACGTGCTGGGCTCGTCTGCCCCGTCACCTCTCTATACCCCTCTGATCTCTCAAACCCCCTAACATCAAGGATTCACGTCCACCTGCAAAAGAATCACTTTCACCACCAACATCAACCCAGATCTGCAGGCGTTGTTTGCCAACCTCACTAATTACAAATCCTCACCACCGACCATGAGACCTCCTCCAGTACCTACTGTGGATGGTGATCTATGGTCAGAGCATCAGCATAACAACCTTCTCAATCTTGTAAAGGCATGAACATCGAGTCCTTGGCCAACACTTTCTTGTTCTGCCATTGCCCTCGCAGTCACACACCTGGAGCCTACACCATCTTATCTCTGACCTTGACCAGTGGTCAAGTTCTACAGACATGGACAACATGAACCAGTTTCAGAAACTCTCAACAGAGACCAAATTTGCGTCAGCCACAGTAAGCCCACCTTTTCCCTCTTCTATTCAGATCAGTAACTAAGATTAACAACATAATGAATAACTACTATTAGGCTAACCATCTAACCATATAGTACGTGGGTGTTTATATGTATACACAAATCAATGAATATATAACTGTATATAAGGAGATAATATTAGACCACATCAATGACATTGTTATAAACTGGTAATCAATCTGTAAATACAAGCCATTCCATGTACATATTCATATACCTTTGTTCATTGAAAAGTAATAGATCAATAATGGCATTTGAGTATAAAGCCTTGCTAATACATATATAGTCATAGTATGTCAAAGTGTAGTGAACGTAATACGTAGATAGTATGATACATATGTAAAGATACTCCCATCATAGGAATATATATTGTTGTCCCAATAAGTACAGAATTCTAGAGTTTCACCATTTAATAATTGGACAAACCTAAAATGTTAACAAAATATTGTCATGAAAATAATTCCTTTTATGTATGCATATGTATCCACCGATGAATGGGACACGGATTTGTAAATTATAATGATAAGACATTGTTATAATATATACATACACAATTTAAGAAGACAACTCTTTTATGCATGGGTAAACTAATATAACTACAATCTTAGTTTAAATTATATGTAGGTGGATAAATATTTGAAACTACTCTATTACTGTTCATCTAGATACCTCTTGTAATTGGGACATGACCCAAATATAGGTAAATGACCAAAGTATGTTAAGATATATCTAAAACCCTAGTAAGGGTATATCAGTAAATAGACATAGTTGATCATAGTGAATGAATAGAGTTATCTAATTTAGAGGGAAAGTGATAAGCCAATTGAGTATGTAATGTTGATTATATATATATGACCCACTATGAATAAGAGGAATGAAATAATCAAAACATGATAACAACCCTTAATGGGAAAGAAAAATAGTAAACAGAAAATATTGAATAGATAATTTATTCCAAGACAAGTGATAACACCATTATACCATAATTTGTAGATTCTCTCTCTTAAAGCCATTATTGGTGAATGTTCAAGATATGAAATCTTGGATAAATTGAGGTACTAGATTCTCTATTTTTTATATTGAGTTATTAAATTCCCTCTTGAATTCCATTTACATTGTTTAGTGGTGAACCCTATACTTTCGTAAGCCTTTCTTGCCTCTTTGAAAGTTCACCACATTAGATTGATTATTGTTTGAATGCATTGAATATTATAATAGCACTTGAATTGATCTATTTGGAGTTTTGACTCCCTAGACATTGTTCCCTTTGGGCTTTGGCCCCTTAGAGCTTTGGCTCACTTGAGGTAGGGTACGTCCCGCTGCCCTGTGCACAGGTGTAATGGATTAGTTGTCCCCCAGTCGACTGGTTAACATAGTAATTAGCCTCAATGTTGTTCTTTCATAGATGATTGAACATAAGGCATTGTTGCCCTTGAAGGAAATGATATGATAGTGCTCAACCTTAATATTCAAAAGTTGATCATTGCAAATATTTTGATAATTTGGTATCTTAAACTATTTTGAATAGCCTTGTAAAATTTGATCTTGATATATAAACATTGAAATATTGTTATTCTTGATTTGACAAATTTAGTCCACCAAATGTTCCTTTACCAAATTTGATATTACCTTGATTTATACTTAAAACCAATATTTTGTAAATAGCTCAATATAAGAATTTAGTACCAGCTTTGCTGACCCTTTGTTTCCCTTCAACGGGGCCCATGTCTGGTTTCGTTCCCTTTGGGAACTCATGGGCAGGTGATAGATGGAAGAGCTTGAAGAGACATGAACTGGGTAGTCCTCCGTTGAAGACTAGATAGGAATAAATTTTATTTCTTAAACTTGTAATCATATTTGTAAGCTTCCGTGACTTTGATGTACAAGCATGATTGTAATAAAGATTGTTTATATTTTTTATATCATTTTGTAAATATTCGACTGTAAAGATCGAGTCTTTACAACATGGTATCAGATCCATAAACGGTCGACACTCATGCATCTCTTAGAAAAATTAGGGTTAAGTAGGAACACCAATGGAGTAGTTAGAGCTTAGAAAAATAGTTGACAAGAAATACTAGTATAACTGGGCTAATTACTAGGAAATACTTAGAATGCAAGTAGGTAATATTAAGAACCTATGTTGTGATGTACATTAAACTAGAAATTCATCTTGCTCATCTAACTTTTGGGCTCCCCTAGGGATCGATTTACTTGAAGATATTATTGAGGAAGAAGTGTTGATGAAGCCCTTAGAACATTAAAGTCACCACCCTAGGTATACAAATGGGTAGAGTATCTTGATTTTGTCATTAAGATTCAACATACATTAATAATTTCATATATTAATATAGAATAAATAATTATCCTGGACCCTAAAATTAGAAGTTTCACAATCACATTTGATAATTTTCCTTTTAAAAATATTAAACCATATGTAAAAGTGATGTCACATATTTAATTATTAAAAAAAATAAAATTTGGGGGTATATGTGTGTACTTGAGCAATGAGATCTAGTAGGACATCACTTTGACCCCTAGGTGTGTGTAGAGTGATCTAGATTATCTTCTTAGTTGGGCCACTCATAAACAAATATAAATATGGAAAGTAGAATTCATAAATACCAAAATTCCTAACAATGTTTGTAATTTATGTCAATATTGTCACATATGACACACTTCCATTTTGAATATTGATGAAAACGATATTGACAATATGAAGAAGAAAAAAAACTGTAGTTACACCTTTGAGAAAATGAAAAGTATTTAAAGAAGCTTTGACACTTGAAATAAATTCAATAATAGATTCACATGAGTAGAAAATTGGGAAAAGAAAAAAGAAAATTTACCATAGGATGAGATATAGTTAATATTATGTTGAATTAGGATAAAAATGATGAAGTCAATATTTTGCGAACTTGTAATATCCATGTAAACATAAATATATAACTAGTACAATGTAGATATCATAGAGAGATTAAATCCTATCTTAAGATGAAATTGAAAAATTAAGTATATAGGAACTTATTGATCGAATAAATCATTACACAAATGTATGTGGAAACAAAATTGATCAAGTATAATATATAGTTAAACCTAAGAAAAAAAATAGAGACAAAAAGTGTTTATAATACAAATAGGAAAAATGGATATAAATTATGACACAAAATAAACCTCACTCAAACATCAATGATAAGTATATTGGATTAAAGTTGATGAAGTACTGATAACTATGGCTTGACCAATAAGCTTATGGTGTAATTCAAACTTTTGATAATGATTGTCAAGAACCACAAATGGAACATGTAAGCTCTCATATTAGGATATGATATTAGAAGTCTCATGGACTAGTAATCATTAAGAACCAAATCCAATAATAGATATATTTTTTTGCAATTAGCATTTGCACCTAAATTAGTTCAGATTTTTGAAGATAGAATAATAATTGATCTGGTTGGTCACCCTGGCTAAGGCATTGGCCATTCGAAGGAATATTAGAGTTGTGTGCACTAGCAAGGTTGACATTTGTGCAAATAAGAGTGGTATGCTAGGAAATTTGGAATTAGAAGGAATTAGTTGTCAAGAAAGATAAGATTTCAGGGAAGAAATCCCTTTGAAGGGTGGTAGAGTTGTAACATACTGAAATTTGAGACTAAATTAAAATTTTGAACTATGATTTGTAATCCTTCAAAAAAAATTGAATTTCCTTTTCCTAGATTGCACTCACATTTGTCTCCCATTGGAAATATCTTGACACTCAAGCTCTGGAATACAATTTATCATCATTTGGCATAGTCATTCCCCTTGGGACACACAAGTGAATAATTGAATTCCAATATAATTTATTGGCTTTGGAATCATATAGAATAGTACTAATAATTTTAGTATTTATTTGTAGATTAAATAATTCCTTTTACTACTTTAGACTACTAAACTAGAAAAGTAAATACTTTTAGTAATTAGACCAATTGCTATTAAACCATCATTCAATATTACATTAGAAACGGAGTAATGAATTAGGAGAAACGAATAGTGGTAGTAACACCATTGCATAAGGAAACTTACTAGTATTTATTTGCAATCTAATTAAGGGACTTGATTGGGGCCCATTTAGAATAGGTCTTCTACCCTAACTGCACGCCCATGCGTCTGGGATGCGGTTGTTACCGCTACAACATAGAACCGACAAGGAAAATGCCTGACGTCCTCACCTCTCGCCTCTCCACGACCTCGCTTTCTCTCCCGCTCCCTCACTGTCTAGCCTTGTTCCATAATTAATGACTAACTGTTGCAAGGCATAGAGACTGTGACAATGGGGCGTTGCAGATGACGATCAAGAAGAAAACAACCAGTGTTCCATGTGCAGTGCCATCCAACCCCTTCTCCGTCTTCCCTGTACGTGCACCCTAGGATCGATGCCTCTATAAAACCTTGCCAGTCCACCAGCTACTCAGCAAACCACATCAGCCGCTAAGCACCACCTCCTCCCTGAATACCTACAACTCTAGCAACAATCTGGTCCGTAATCTGCCGTCGAGAATCCCAGTCTCCCTGCAGCCATCACTGAATCCCTCCTCCCTCCGTGATTCCATGCTCAAAGATCTGCAGGCGTCAACCTACTCAAGCCCGACCTGCAGCACAAACAGACCTCGACGCTAGCGCCCTGCGTTGGATCTCGCCAGCCACCACGACACACCTGCGCCGCCACCATCACTCCATGACAGCCGCCCAAGATCTCCCAGTATCTACCCCATACTCCTTCGGCCACCATGACGCCATACATATCCTAGATGTTCCACCATCAACGTCCACCCTAATCATCTTCCTCCTCACCATCACCCCTTTCGACCTATGATGAACCAGCACTGTCAGCCACCGCCATAGCACCTCCATTACTTTCAAGGCCTACTCTTCCTGGGCACCATCTGCCCCGACCCCAAGCAGCCTGCAGCTTCCACGACACCTCGCTAGTAATAACATCAACACTACATGCTGGGCTCGTCTGCCCCATCACCTCCCTATACCCCTATGATCTCTCAAACCCCCTGACATCAAGGATTCACATCCACCTGCAAAAGAATCGCTGTCACCACCAACAGCAACCCAGATCTACAGGCGTTGTTTGCCAACCTCACCAACTACAAATCCCCACCACCGACCATGAGACCTCCTCCAGTACCTACTGTGGATGGTGATCTATGGTTAGAGCATCTGCAGAACAACCTTCTCAATCTTGTGGAGGCATGAACATCGAGTCCTTGGCCAACACCTTCTTCTTCTGCCATTGCCATCGCAGTCACACACCTGGAGCCTACACCATCTCATCTCTGACCTTGACCAGTAGTCAAGCTCTACAGACATGGAAAACATGAACCAGTTTTAGAAACTCTCAACGGAGACCAGATTTGCGTCAGTCACAGTAAGCTCACCTTTTCCCTCTTCTATTCAGATCAGTAACTAAGATTAACAAGATAATGAATAACTACTATTAAGCTAACTATCTAACCATATAATACGTGGGTGTTTATATGTATACACAAATCAATGATACATAACTATATATAAGGAGATAATATTAGAGCACATCAATGACATTGTTATAAAGTGGTAATCAGTCTATAAATACAAGCCATTCCATGTACATATTCATATACCTTTGTTCATTGAAAAGTAATAGATCAATAATGGCATTTGAGTATAAAGCCTTGCTAATACATATATAGTCATAGTATGTCAAAGTGTAGTGAACGTAATACATAGATAGTATGATACATATGTAAAGATACTCCCATCATAGGAATATATATTCTTGTCCCAATAAGTACAAAATTCTAGAGTTTCACCATTAAATAATTGGACAAACCCAAAATGTTAACTAAATATTGTCATGAAAATAATGCCTTTGATGTATGCATATGTATCCACAGATGAATGGGATATGAATTTGTAAATTATAATGATAAGACATTTTTATAATATATACATACACAATTTAAGAAGACAACTCTTTTATGCATGGGTAAACTAATATAACTACAATCTTAGTTTAAATTATATGTAGGTGGATCAATATATGAAACTACTCTATTACTGTTCATCTAGATACCTCTTGTAATTGGGACATGACCCAAATATAGGTAAATGACCAAAGTATGTTAAGATATGTCTAAAACCCTAGTAAGGGTATATCGGTAAATAGACATAGTTGATCATAGTGAATGAATAGAGTTATCTAATTTAGAGGGAAAGTGATAAGCCAATTGAGTATGTAATGTTGATTATATATATATGACCCACTATGAATAAGAGGAATGAAATAATCACAACATGATAACAACCCTTAATGGGAAAGAAAAATAGTAAATAGAAAATATTGAATAGATAATTTATTCCAAGACAAGTGATAACACCATTATACTATAATTTGTAGATTCTCTCTCTTAAAGCCATTATTGGTGAATGAGCAAGATATGAAATCTTGGATAAATTGAGGTACTAGATTCTCTATTTTTTATATTGAGTTTTTAAATTCCCTCTTGAATTCCAATTACATTGTTTAGTGGTGAACCCTATACTTTTGTAAGCCTTTCTTTCCTCTTTGAAAGTTCACCACCTCAGATTGATTATTGTTTGAATGCATTGACTATTATAATAGCACTTGAATTGATCTAATTGGAGTTTTGACTCCCTAGACATTGGTCCCTTTGGGCTTTGGCCCCTTAGAGCTTTGGCTCACTTGAGGTAGGGTACGTCCCGCCTCCCTATGCACAGGTGTAATGGATTAGTTGTCCCCCAGTCGACTGTTTAACATAGTAATTAGGCTCAATGTTGTTCTTTCATAGATGATTGAACATAAGGCATTGTTGCCCTTGAAGGAAATGATATGATAGTGCTCAACCTTAATATTCAAAAAATGATCATTGCAAATATTTTAATAATTTGGTATCTTGAACTATTTTGAATAGACTTGTAAAATTTGATCTGGAAATACAAACATTGAAATAATGTTATTCTTGATTTGACAAATTTAGTCCACCAAATGTTCCTTACCCAGATTTGATATTACCTTGATTTATACTTAAAACCTATATTTTTTAAATAGCTCTATATAAAAATTTAGTACCAGCTTTGCTGACCCTTTGTTTCCCTTCAATGGGGCCCATGTGTGGTTTCGTTCCCTTTGGGAACTCATGGGCAGGTGATAGATGGAAGAGCTTGAAGAGACATGCACTAGGTAGTCCTTCGTTGAAGACTAGATAGGAATAAATTTTATTTCTTAAACTTGTAATCATATTTGTAAGCTTCCGTGACTTTGATGTACAAGCATGATTGTAATAAAGATTGTTTATATTTTTGATATTATTTTGTAAATATTTGACCGTAAAGATTGAGTCTTTACAATATGGTATCAGAGCCATAAACGATCGACACTCATGCATGTATCGGAAAAATTAGGGTTAAGTAGGAACACCAATGGCGTAGTTAGAGCTTAGAAAAATAGTGGACAAGAAATACTAGTATAACTGGGATAATTACTAGGAAATACTTAGAATGCAAGTAGGTAATATTAAAAACCTATGTTGTGATGTACATTAAACTAGAAATTCATGTTGCTCATCTAACTTTTGGGATCCCCTAGGGATCGATTTACTTGAAAATATTATTGAGGAAGAAGTGTTGATGAAGCCCTTAGAACATTAAAGTCACCACCCTAGGTATACAAATGGGTAGAGTATCTTGATTTTATCGTTAAGATTCAACATCCATTAATAATTTCATATATTAATATAGAATAAATAATTATCCTAGACCCTAAAATGAGAAGTTTCACAATCACATTTGATAATTTACATTTAAAAATATTAAACCATATGTAAAAGTGATGTTACATATTTAATTATTCAATTTGTTTTTTTGGGGTATATGTGTGTACTTGAGCAATGAGATCTAGTAGGACATCACTTTGACCCCTAGGTGTGTGTAGAGTGATCTAGATTATCTTCTTAGTTGGGACACTCATAAACAAATATAAATATGGAAAGTAGAATTAATAAATACCACAATTCCTAACAATGTTTGAATTTATGTCAATATTGTCACATATGACACACTTCCATTTTGAATATTGATGAAAAAGATATTGACAATATGAAGAAGAAAAAAAATGTGTAGTTACACCTTTGAGAAAATGAAAAGTATTTAAAGAAGCTTTGCCACTTGAAATAAATTCAATATTAGATTCACATGAGTAGAAAATTGGGAAAAGAAAAAAGAAAATTTACCATAGGATGAGATATAGTTAATATTATGTTGAATTAGGATAAAAATGATGAACTCAATATTTTGCAAACTTATAATATCCATGTACACATAAATATATAACTAGTACAATGTAGATATCATAGAGAGATTAAATCATATCTTAAGTTGAAATTCAAAAATTAAGTATATAGGAACTTATTGATCGAATAAATCATTGCAAAAATGTATGTGGAAAAAAAGATTGAGCAAGTATAATATATAGTTAAGACCTAAGAAAAAAAATTAGAGACAAAAAGTGTTTATAATGAAATATTAGATACATACAAATAGGAAAAAGAGATATAAATTATGACACAAAATAAACCTCACTTAAACATTAATGATAAGTATATTGGATTAAAGTTGATGAAGTACTGATAACTATGGCTTGACCAATAAGCTTATGGTGTAATTCAAACTTTTGATAATGATTGTCAAGAACCACAAATGGAACATGTAAGCTCTCATATTAGGATATGATATTAGAAGTCTCATCGACTAGTAATCATTAAGAACCAAATCCAATAATAGATATTTTTTTTACAATTAGCATTTGCACCTAAATTAGTTCAGATTTTTGAAGATAGAATAATAATTGATCTGGTTGGTCACCCTGGCTAAGGCATTGGCCAGTCAAAGGAAGATTAGAGTTGTGTGCACTAGCAAGGTTGACATTTGTGCAAATAAGAGTGGTATGCTAGGAAATTTGGAATTATGAGGAATTAGTTGTCAAGAAAGATAAGATTTCGGGGACGAAATCCCATTGAAGGGTGGTAGAGTTGTAACATACTGAAATTTGAGACTAAATTAAAATTTGGAACTACGATTTGTAATCCTTAAAAAAAATTGAATTTCCTTTCCCTAGATTGCACTCACATTTGTCTCCCATTGGAAATATCTTGACACTCAAGCTCTAGAATACAATTTATCCTCATTTGGCATAGTCATTCCTCTTGGGACCCACAAGTGAATGATTGAATTCCAATATAATTTCTTGGCTTTGGAATCATATAGAATAGTACTAATAATTTTAGTATTTATTTGTAGATTAAATAATTCCTTTTACTACTTTAGACTAATAAACTAGAAAAGTAAATACTTTTAGTAATTATACCAATTTCTATTAAACCATCATTCAATATTACATTAGAAACAGAGTAATGAATTTGGAGAAATGAATAGTGGTAGTAACACCATTGCATAAGGAAACTTACTAGTATTTATTTGCAATCTAATTAAGGGACTTGATTGGGGCCCATTTAGAATAGGTCTTCTACCCTAACCGCACGCCCACGCATCTGGGATGTGACTGTTACCGCTGCAACACAGAACCGGCAAGGAAAACGTCCGACGTCCTCACCTCTCGCCTCTCCACGATCTCGCTTTATCTCCCTCACCGTCTGGCCTTGTGCCATAATTAATGATTAGCCGTTGCAAGGCATAGAGACTGTGACGATGGGGCATTGCAGACGACGATCAAGAAGAAAACAACCAGCGTTCCATGTGCAGTGCCATCCAACCCCTTCTCCGTCTTCCATGGACGTGCACCCTATGATCGATGCCTCTATAAAACCTTGCCAGTCCACCAGCTACTCAGCAAACCACATCAGCCGCTAAGCACCACCTCCTCCCTGAATACCTACAACTCTAGCAACAATCTGGTTCGTAATATGCCGTCGAGAATCCCAGTCTCCCTGCAGCCATCACCGAATCCCTCCTCCCTCCGTGATTCCATGCTCACAGATCTGCAGGCGTCAACCTACTCAAGCCCGACCTGCAACACAAACAGACCTCGACACTAGCGCCCTGTGTTGGATCTCGCCAGCCACCATGACACACCTGCGCCGCCACCATCACTCCATGACAGCCGCCCAAGATCTCCCAATATGTACCCCATACTCCTTCGGCCACCATGACGCCATACAGATCCTAGATGTACCACCATCAACGTCCGCCCTCATCATCTTCCTCCTCACCGTCACCCCTTCCGACCTGTGATGAACCAGCACCATCAGCCACCGCCATAGAACCGCCATTACTTTCAAGACCTACTCTTCCTGGGCACCATCTACCCCGACCCCAAGCAGCCTGCAGCTTCCACGACACCTCGTCACTAATAACATCAACACTACCTGTTGGGCTCGTCTGCCCCGTCACCTCCCTATACCCCTCTAATCTCTCAAACCCCCTGACATCAAGGATTCACCTCCACCTGCAAAAGAATCACTGTTACCACCAACAACAACCCAGATCTGCAGGTGTTGTTTGCCAACCTCACCAATTACAAATCCCCACCACCGACCATGAGACCTCCTCCAGTACCTACTGTGGATGGTGATCTATGGTCAGAGCATCTGCAGAACAACCTTCTCAATCTTATGGGGGCATGAACATCAAGTCCTTGGCCAACACCTTCTTGTTCCGCCATTGCCCTCGCAGTCACACACCTGGAGCCTACACCATCTCATCTCTGACCTTGACCAAGGGTCAAGTTCTACAGACATGGACAACATGAACCCGTTTTAGAAACTCTCAACGGAGACCAGATTTGCGTCAGTCACAGTAATCTCACCTTTTCCCTCTTCTATTCAGATCAGTAACTAAGATTAACAAGATAATGAATAACTACTATTAGGCTAACCATCTAACCATATAGTACGTGGGTGTTTATATGTATACACAAATCAATGAATATATAATTGTATATAAGGAGATAATATTAGACCACATCAATGACATTGTTATAAACTGGTAATCAATCTGTAAATACAAGCCATTCCATGTACATATTCATATACCTTTGTTCATTGAAAAGTAATAGATCAATAATGGCATTTGAGTATAAAGCCTTGCTAATACATATATAGTCATAGTATGTCAAAGTGTAGTGAACGTAATACATAGATAGTATGATACATATGTAAAGATACTCCCATCATAGGAATATATATTGTTGTCCCAATAAGTACAGAATTCTAGAGTTTCACCATTTAATAATTGGACAAACCCAAAATGTTAAATAAATATTGTCATGAAAATAATGCCTTTGATGTATGCATATGTATCCACAGATGAATGGGATATAGATTTGTAAATTATAATGATAAGACATTGTTATAATATATACATACACAATTTAAGAAGACAACTCTTTTATGCATGGGTAAACTAATATAACTACAATCTTAGTTTAAATTATATGTAGGTGGATCAATATATGAAACTACTCTATTACTGTTCATCTAGATACCTCTTGTAATTGGGACATGACCCAAATATAGGTAAATGACCAAAGTATGTTAAGATATGTCTAAAACCCTAGTAAGGGTATATCGGTAAATAGACATAGTTGATCATAGTGAATGAATAGAATTATCTAATTTAGAGGGAAAGTGATAAGCCAATTGAGTATGTAATGTTGATTATATATATATGACCCACTATGAATAAGAGTAGTGAAATAATCACAACATGATAACAACCCTTAATGGGAAAGAAAAATTGTAAATAGAAAATATTGAATAGATAATTTATTCCAAGACAAGTGATAACACCATTATACCATAATTTGTAGATTCTCTCTCTTAAATCCATTATTAGTGAATGTGCAAGCTATGAAATTTTGGATAAATTGAGGTACTGGATTCTCTATTTTTTATATTGATTTATTAAATTCCCTCTTGAATTCCATTTACATTGTTTAGTGGTGAACCATATACTTTCGTAAGCCTTTCTTGCCTCTTTGAAAGTTCACCACCTCATATTGATTATTATTTAAATGCATTAAATATTATAATAGAACTTGAATTGATCTATTTGGAATTTTGACTCCCTGGACATTGGTCCCTTTGGGCTTTAGCCCCTTAGAGCTTTGGCTCACTTGAGGTAGGGTACGTCCCGCCGCCCTGTGCACAGGTGTAATGAATTAGTTGTCCCCCAGTCGACTGGTTAACATAGTAATTAGGCTCAATGTTGTTCTTTCATAGATGATTGAACATAAGGAATTGTTGCCCTTGAAGGAAATTATATGATAGTGCTCAACCTTAATATTCAAAAGTTGATCATTGCAAATATTTTGATAATTTGATATCTTGAACTATTTTGAATAGCCTTGTAAAATTTGATCTTGAAATACAAACATTGAAATATTGTTATTGTTGATTTGACAAATTTAGTCCACCAAATGTTCCTTACCCAGATTTGATATTACCTTGATTTATACTTAAAACCTATATTTTGTAAATAGCTCGATATAAGAATTTAGTACCAGCTTTGCTGACCCTTTGTTTCCCTTCAATGGGGCCCATTTGTGGTTTCCTTCCCTTTGGGAACTCATGGGCAGGTGATAGATGGAAGAGCTTGAAGAGACATGCACTCGGTAGTCCTCCGTTGAAGACTAGATACGAATAAATTTTATTTCTTAAACTTGTAATCATATTTGTAAGCTTCCATGAATTTGATGTACAAGCATGATTGTAATAAAGATTATTTATATTTTTGATATCATTTTGTAAATATTCGACTATAAAGATCGAGTCTTTACACTTTCAAAGATTCCCAACTGAACGAACGAAGACTGGTGGCAGAACCGGCTCGGCCTGTAGAGCTTGGTTGCTAGCTCTGCATAATGGCGTGAGTACTCGTCGTTCCTTGGCACGAACCTTCATGGTGTGTATTCCAGGGGTTATGTTGTTGGAGCGGTCGTTGGAGGTGCCACTTCTCCTATCCTCATCCTCTTTTCCGCTGTTGACGACCCAGCTGCTTCTGGATTCGAGCATTTCTGCCTGGAAGTAGTTGCTTCAGCTGTTGCCTCGGGGTAGATCCTTCTGCCGTGCTCGTCAACCCGGACAACAGTCTGCTTGATGTGGGCCATCTCTGTTAATCATTAAACAAATTCTTTGATCAATTAAATATATCGATGTTTTAAGAAGTGAAACTCAATGCACGATAAGATTTGACCCGATACAAAAATGGCCCCACCCCACTGTATCAGGCAATATGAGGTTTTTAAAGATGAAGGCTCATGCCCGATATGAGATATGGTGTCTTCTATCTCGTAAAAAAAGAGCTTGTAAAATAAGGCAATACGACTAGAACTGCGCATCAGGGAAAGTCACCCGACATGGGCGTGTCGGGCAATACGGTTGCGAGAGATAAGATGCCTGATAGAGTTCTCCAGAAAGAAAAGCAACGTTCACCCGACAACAAAACAGGTGAGATAGTGTAAGGATGGGCGATACGGTTATCGCCCGATATGGCATATTGGGAAAACGCGGATAAAAGGTTCATTGCACGACATTCGCATCAGGCGATACAAGGTTTCACAGATAAGAAACATTTATGCGCGATAAGAAGGTCGTGTCGGGCAAGTTGGATGATACGACTATCGAGCTATACCTTTGTTGTTTTCTTAAACTTTTCGCGCAATACGGGAGCATAAGATCATTGCACGACACGAAAGCAAGCTCAAGAAAACACCGCACGATACGAGTAGGTGAAAATAGTAAAAGCAGCAGCCCGACACGGTAATATCTTCGCTCCTTATATAGCAAACCGAACCGGGGGTAAATCTAGTAATTCTGGGGTACGCGTCGGCCATTGTATGCCGCCCAGGCATGTCGTCTATCACAAACTGTGCGATGTGCACTGCCCGATATGGGTGCGTTTATCGTGCCTGTTGGGTTGCTGCCCGATACAACCCTTCAGAGCGAAGCCAAAAAAATAGAGTGGTTAAAAGCGATCGGTGAGTAAAACATCATTGGCCTAAGACTAAGATCCCGGCCTCAGATGGTATCACCCATCCCGGTCTATAAAACAATGCAGTGGCCCATAAAATAGAAAAGTCAGCGTATCTGGCACATGCGCTGACTCGAGCCTTATTACAGTCCATAATGTTTGTAATGTTTGTTTTGCAAAAAAGTAAATGTATCATATTCTAAGAAAGAAAAGAATACTTAGGATGCCTCCCGAGAAGCGTTGTGATTTCCGTCTCCAGCTTGACGCTTTCAGTATCTTCACTTTTGGCCTTCTGCATCATCTGTGTTCATGCATCTCAATCTCTACCGGTCATGGCCCTGCCTTCTTGGCAGTCTCAGTGTTTGTTGGTATTTTTCCTGATAGATTCTTTATGGATTCGGCCATTTGAGCCAATTGCTGGTCAATCTGGCGTGGATGCATCTACATGTCTGCCAGTTGTACCCGCAAAGAGTTCAATACACCCGAATTCGATAGCGTGCTTTGCACTAGCTGATTATTAATAGTGTCTTGCCTTTTCATGAAATCAAATAATTGGCCAACCACATCCGATTTGTTTGAACCTTTGTCCTGATCCTTGTTCAATCCTTGGTATTTGCCCTGCACCTGGAAATTTCCTTTGCTTGAATAGAATGGGGTGTTCTTGGTGTACTGACCCAGTCCTCCCCTTTTCTCAAAGGATTGCGGCAGCTTAGACGAGCTATGCAGCCGGTGTGAGTTCTCCGTTGCATCCTTGTTGCCGTAGTTAAAACCGGGGTGGTATGGCCTTTTGAAATTCACAAAAGAGACATTTTCGGTTTCTTCAGCCTCAGGCTCAGTATCACTCGACTCACCGGGTCGGGTGTAGATGCATTTGTCCATCCCATGCCCCCCTTCACCGCAGGTTACACACTTCATTACTTTTTCAACTGGCTTCTTCCCTTTACCACCAGATTCCTTTAGCTGCTTGACATCTGTCTCTATCCTTTGTATCTAGGAAGTTATAGAATCCAGAGCCTTGGACTCAAGAGAGGGTCCGTCACTGGCCTTCTTAGCCTGTCCTCTGTCATATCTATTATATTCAACACCGGCTTGCAGCTCAGCCATGTTTTTGATGATCCTCTCAGACTTGCTTGGCTTCTTCTCTAGGAAGCCACTTCCTGTTGTCGCATTCAGTGACACCCTTTCATCGGGAGTCAGACTGTTGTATAAGGTGGTGACTAAGAACCCCTTCTTGTAGTTATGGTGAGGGTAGTCCCTCTGGTATTCCTGGTATCGTTCCTAGGTGTCATGGAGGTTTTCTTTGGGCTTCTGCATAAAGGAGGTTATCTTCTTCTTGTTTCTCACATTCTTTTCAGTGGGATAGAATTTTTTCACGAATGTATCAGCCAGTGCTCCCCATCCATTTAGAGATTGGTGGGTCAACCCAAAATACCACGACAGAGCTTTGTCTTCCAAGGAGAAAATGAAACCCTTGCAGTAGATGACTTCTTAGGGGACCCCCGCATCTTAATGGTATCACATATATTTTTGAAGGCGTCCAGGTGGTGGTAGGGGTTGTCGTTCTTGGAACTACCCCTAAATCTTTTATTCTGGATCATTGAAATTACGAACGGCTTGAGCTCAAAATTTGTCACGTTGAAACACGGGATAATGACGGGACACTGGAAGTTGTTACCTTTCGTGGATGCTAACTCCCCCATTGTTTTATCCTCTTCGTCGGAATCTTCACTATCACTGGCCTCTCGGTGTTGTTCTTGGTCATGGTTCCTCCAGTGCCTAGGGTGGTTGCGACATCTATTACGGAGGAAATCTCCCTCGAGTTGCTCCATTTCTGGATCTTCGAGTTGGTTGTTGCCATCGTATCAGTCGTCTATCTCCAGTGGGGGTGAAAGAGGCCTAGCCCTCTCTGAGTGTTCATCTTCGGAACGAGGTTGTTCAATGAGAGGTGGCATGGTGTAAGTGCTTGGTTGAACAGATCACCGTTCTCCGGAGTTCCTGAAATAGCATGAGAAGTAAAGTTTAGAAAATCTGTTGTTTAGTAATATGAGTTATTCAATATAGGCAAAGAATAGTAATAATGAATAGAAAAAAAAAACAAAAGAGTATTTTCAAGCTCATTTCTAAGCTTGAGGCACGGGAGTATAGTTAGTGGATTCGGATTTTTCAAAAGTACCGTTTTGCCTTGTCCTCGACAACGGCGCCAAAAAGTTGACCAGCTTAAATCACACGTCCAGAAATGGAGGAAGATTTGAAGTAGTCAGACTTTTACATTTATAATCCTGAAACCTTCTAGGCCCCCGCAACTTTGCTTACGGGGTCGAACACAAGAACAAGGGTGGTAGTGTTGAGAACTCTAAATCGACACACTACACTACGACAAGGATAAAAAGATAGAAAAATTCCCCAAAGGGAAACAACAGGATAAGATCATCAAAGCAAAAGAAAACTATCTCCAACTGGAGCTACAGGAGAGATTTAAGGTTTTAGGCATTTATCAGTTTTTAGGGGTTTTCATGCAACCGAAATATAGAGATAATACTAAAGCTAAAGCAAGGTACAAAGGAGAAAACTTCGATAAAACAAACGGTAGCAGAAAATGTCATGTACCCCTCCTCTCAGAGCTGATACCTCTAACCAAGCATCAACACCCCTCTCGAGGTTGCTGGACTTAAATTAGAGTGGAAAGGTTACTGAAGCAACTCCGATTCTGGGCACTCTCGTACTCCAGAATCGGATCAAACACTAGAGCCACAACACCTCTCTCGAAGTTGTTGCAACGAGAAAATATGATTCGGTAGCTAATCAAAACACGACCCAACATACAAGCTAGAGTTCAAATATTAAACATAGCATCATCCAAAAAATGTACCAAACATACAACAGTAGGTAAATAAGCTCTTCTATTTCCATAAACAAATAAAAGTTTGTTTACATTGCATCAGTAAAGAAATAAATGGCTAAAATAAAGATAGATGTCGCCTTCTTGATATAGAAGGACGACAGACTACAGTAGACCCTCCAGCCTGATATCGGGCAAGTGCCTAGCCCGATACAGCCGTGTCAGGTGGCACACCCTCTCGGGTGACACGCTGTGACGGGCGATGCGTATCAGGGTTCGGTATCGTGCCGGACTAGAGTGGTGCATCTAGTTTCGGTCACTTATGTCGGGTATCCTCGTCGGCCGATATCGGCCTGCAGTGGTGCCCGGGATGCCCCTACGTGAATCATTCCCTCCCTCTCGGGATGGGGAAATGCTCACCTAGGATTTCCCAACACGATCACTGAGGCACGATACACTCACTGTTTGCAGCTTTCCTGAGAAGACTTGTGCAGGGATCTGACCTGTCTTTTCGGCTTCCTGTAGCTGCTATTTATAGGCAGCAGTTGAGGAAGTTATGGTGCTCAGGGCGCCATGTGTCCTCCTTACTATCACGGAGTCGGTCGATATCAGTATCGCCCGACACAAGGATGTCGGCTGTCGGTTGACGTGACGAGCGGCGCCTGTCGGTGGGTGGCATGTATCGTGCAACAAGCTTTGGTCGTCGTGGCGAGCCCGGCTCCCTGTCGGGTAGATAGGCGTATCGTCCGTTAGTCCCTTCTTGCGCGGCATCCTCATGTCACACGTATGTGTAATGCGCTACCCTGCCGGGCAGTGTGCATATCGGCCGGCTGGAAGGCCGATGCAAGTGGAATCATGTTTGTGGGCCAGGACGACCTTATTGATGATAAATGTGTAAAAATTGGTGGAAAACTCTGCAAAAGATGGAAATAGTGAATTAACAGTGCCGTTTGGCCTGCTATTGCAAAAGTACATATAAAAAGAGAGGAAAATAGTTTAAAAGGGCAATTTTGATAACAAAATAAGGGTCAAAAACATCACAAAAATTGGTGTAATCACTTCTTATGTTATCCTATATTCTGGGTGATGTTCCCTTCCACCTAGGTCTAGGTACTTTAGAAGACAAAGACTCAAGAAGATCACCAACATGGCATGGACTCAAGGATAGATTGAAATGGCTAGGTTACTCTCTACTACTGGCTTGAACTATAGTTAGTGCTAGGGAACCCTAGTGGTTATGGGAGGATATAAGAAAGGAGGGAGAGTGTTTCTTGACAGGAAGCCTGGTCCGCTAATTATTTCTTTGGTTTTTCTCCTTTACAATTCCCCTTCTTATTTTCTTTATCATAAACTCTCTTTCTCTCCCTTTTTACACAATTAGGAAGTGTATTTATGAAAAGTATGAGTTTCCTTTCTCATGTATATTGTATTCCACAAAAGAAGGTGATTTGTTTAGTCTCAAGTCATGGCTAGATACTCCTAATGTGAAACCACCAAGAATAATAACTCAAGTTGCATCATGGTTTTGAACTAGATCTTATTTTTAGAAGCATCCTTCTCTTTTGAATTTTTTTCTCCATCAAGACTTGTTTTACACGCCAGGTCATCCGTACAACATACCTTCTGTCGTGAAGCTTTTTTTATTTCTTGTATCAGGTCTTGGTTTTCACGCCAGGTCATCCTGACGCCGGACCTTCCCTTGTGAACAATTTTTTTCTTTTTTTCGTTGTGTCATGGTTTTCATGCCAAGTTGTCATGATGATGGACCTTCTCTTGTGAAAAAAAATCTAATAGGTTGTGAGTGTCTGTCTCTTCTCACGATACATCTTCTCTCACGAACATTTACTCTCTACATTACATGTTATACATGTCCTTTTTTTCACAAGACATCCACTCTCCTCAAAACCTAATATGATTGAAAACTATCCTTGAAGCAGATATATACCACAATGGAACCCATTTTGTGAATTTTTTTCTCTCTTTTTTTAACTTCATTTCACATCAGTTCGTTGTGCTAGACCTTTCTCACGAGGAAGCCTCTCTCATAAAAAATAACATTGGTTTTTCTTTTTCTGTTCAAGATTTGTCTCATGAAGAAACCTGACTCATAAAAAAATCATTCTCATTTTGTACGTTTGACTTTTATGGTAGACTTTTCTCACGATAGAGCCAGTCTCATGAAAAAAGGGAATCATTTCTTTTTTTCTCTTCCTTATAAGATTTCTACTTCAGATTTCTCTTAGGATGGAGCTTGTCTCGTGAAAGTTTTTTTTCACTTTGGTTGTCTTTTTCCTATTTTTTAGATCATGGTCTCTATATTAAGTCATCCTCACCATACTACATATATTATGAGATTTTGTTTCTTCCTTTTCAAATTAGGTTTGAGTTTCTACTTTAGACTGCTCTCACGATGGAGCTTGTCTCGTGAAAGATTTTTTGTTTGAGCTCAGATCTTTGTTTTTGTGCCATGTCATCCTGACCACATACCTTCACTGCGTTGTAGACTCGACTTGACCGAGTAGTGCTGGTGATGATCATGGAGTCTAGTTCTTCCATTTGATCTTGTATGGTACTGATTACGACTTAGCAGTGGTCAGCTAGATTTGAGTGGTACACCTCAAATTGTCAGAGAATATATATATATATATATATATATATATACACACATATACATACATATATATACATATATATATATATAAATATATATCAAACTTGTAACTATCGCCAGCCAAATTGTTACTAATTATGCGGAATGATCATAAGCAGTAGATTTACAAAAATCACTAAAAATTAAAACCATTTTGCAAAGAGATCCATTTCTAGGAAAACTCTTTAAGGAAGAACCAAAACCTTATATACATCATTTTTCACATATTGTACATACATTGTACCATCTCTTCTCAAGGATAACATATAACAATTGCTTTGCCAAAACATATACTGAAGCATCATAAAACCTCGAGGCATACTAGCCATAACTTCATATTATTCATAAAACCATCACGTACTAAATCCGAGGACCTAAGAGTAGAAATATGACACATATGACTTCTATCTACAAGACACAACAAACATTACACTCAACCTGAGCCATCACTGTTGTCCCTGTTGCTGATGTTCTCCCTCTACAGTACGGTCTCAACCCCTTTCTTGGTCTTTTCATCACCAAGAGTACCATCACTCATAATTGATTCAAACATGGTGTTGCATTAATTATCTCTCCTCTAAATGATACTAGGAGGGAGTAGAGACACTTTAGAGGTTGTAATTTGCATATCAACCCTACATTTTGGGTAAATTACAACTTGCACCAAAATTGGTACACAAGTCACCAACATTATTCAAACAAGTTCAAACTTGGATTTAGGCTTTCCACAAGCCATCTCCTTACACAATTATCTCTATTATGACGATGAAACACTTAGGTCACATTCAACATGTGACAAATTGCAATATATTTCCTCATCTTGGGTAAATTGCATTTTGGTCCAAAATAAAAGAACATTGCTCAAACATTATTTAAAGAAGACCAAATTTGAAAAATAGGTTTATTACCTGATAGAAAAACACTTTAGAGGATTATATTAAAGTTATAAGCAACTTACTTAGCCAAAACAAATAGGGTTACCTCATAACCCAGGTCAGGGTCATAATAAGTTATAAACCCCTAACAAGGATTTCATCCCTAAAATCCCAAGTAAAGGGTGACATATATTATTCATTCATCATATCATCAAGTATCCACATAACATCTTAATGTCATGGAGATTCTGATAAACTCCTATTTTAGTCGATTATATTAGTCTTTTTCTTTAGTTTTCCATACTCTTTTTAAGTCAAAACTATACATAATCCTAAATTTACCCCTTTTTGTAAATATGCCATTAGACTAACTTTTCCCTTTTATATATGTAGAAAAACACAAAAAAATCATAAAAGAATAACTCAACCTCAAGACCGCATGGAGTCACACGGTCTCAAGACTGCATGAAGCCAACCGGTCCTGAGACCGCATGGAGTCACACGGTCCCAAGACCGCATGAAGCCAACCGGTCTCGAGACCGCATGGAGTCACACGGTCCCAAGACCGCATGAAGCCAACTGGTCCCAAGACCGCATGGAGTTCAAATGGTCCCAAGACCACATGAAGCCAACCGGTCTCGAGACCGCATGGAGTTCAAACGATCCCAATACCGCATGAATCCAATCGGTCTCAAGACCGCATGAACCCAAATGGTCTTGAGGTCCCAAATGGTCTTGAGGTCCAAACGGTCTCCAAACCATTTGGACTTCACTTAAGGCCTATAAATAAGACCCCAAGGGTCTTCCAAAAAAAGGAGGAGGAGAGTTTCAGACGTCCAAAGGCTGCCTCAATCACTCCAGAGCTCTTGCCACTTCCATCCTCCGCCCTGGGGCTGCCGGTCTGAGATCCACATTCCATCCTAAAGCTGCTTTCTCCTTCTTCGCCAAAGAAGGTGGGAAGGGGAGACCTCCTCATCGTGCAACCTACGAAGACTGGTGGATCGTTGCTCTCTCTCTCCAAGGGGTTGACTTTCCTCCCTCCTTTGTGGGGATGATGCTTTCTCTCTCTCTTCTTGCCTCCTTCTTTGTCCTAGTCATGAGGGAGTAGTTTCTCCCACTAGGGTGCGGGGAGTAGCCCCGCTACCCATGCTTTCATAACATGTAAATGTAATCCTTAGGTTGTAATATAGAGTTCTTATCTTTGTTAGTTCGACATCAAATGATTAATGAATGCATGTTGCTTGATCTCCAAGTTATGTTATCTTTTATCTTCTAGTATGAATTGTCTGCTTTTGTACTATTAGATTCGAAACTCATTTGTATGTTGGTTATTGGTGCATGTATCCACCATGTATCTGTTTCGGTATCCAGAGGTGTATCTCAAGAAGTGGAGTAAACTCACTATCATCCGTTGCACTTTCATACTATGAAATGAAATCAGTTGACGTATGGAAGTGCAACCTTGGTAAGTCGAGGAACACACTTCGTGAGGGGAATAATGCAAAGTAATGTGACCATTTGATCAGGAATGGCTGGCGTTGCAATATTCCCACACTTCTTGTAGTTAGATCATCTGAAAGGAGGCTAAGTCTACAAGGATACTAACTGACTGAACTCTTTTTGCAGGTTAAGTTTTGCTTTGCATGTGTTGATCGATGTGCAGTGGCGGTGAAAAGCCGATCACACCTTAGTGATCTCTTATCATAGTTAACTCATTAGATTTACTTGCTTTCTTTACTTTTCATGTTCTTAGTTTAAAACAACAAAATCCAACTTTCGATATAAGTGTCTTCTAGTAAGTGATTAAGTGAAATTCCATACATTTTCTATCTTGTTGCTTGCAACAAGACCGTTGTCTTTTGGATTCGATCCTAAATCTGTACTACGATAAGGCTTCCATACTCTTATGGGGTTGTAGCATTTATCTGAGCACCAGTTATAGGTAAACCTAGGGAAGACATTAACTCCATAGGGGTTTTGGTGCATATTTGGGACTCCCATTGGAAGAGTAATCATTTTTGTGTAAGTCCCAACTCCATCAAAAAATGGCGCCGTTGTCGGGGATAACAGAACATTGTAATTTCATTTAGTACCTTCCTAGTTGGTTAGGATTTTACACTTTCTTTCTAATCATATCTCTATATCTTCTTGAAACCATCTTATTTTCACTATTATCTAAAGGTGTTTTCTTTTCTTTACTCAGGTTGAAAACGTGCATGCGATCTTCGCATAACCACGGATTCTCCCCTGATCCGGAGTTCGACTCCGAGGTAGAGAGAAGTTTCCATTGCCAAATTTGCCTCAATCGTCAACGAGCCAGACAAATGGATGAAGACCAGCATCAGGCCGCTTTGGTGATGGAGCGGGTCAATGCTGCCATCGTCACTCAACGGGCACAACTCATAGTAGACACCCGTGCCCAAATCAAAGAGGAGATACGTGCGGAAGAAGAAGCCCGCATACGAGTTGAGACTGAAGCAGCATCTCAAGCTGCTCAATTGGAGCTAAGGAACAAGCAACTGTAAGGCTATGCTGTTCCGGAGAACTATGAGGACAACTACCCGGTCCGACCTCTGATTATCAATATCCCAAATTTTGAGATTCGGACCCAGTGGATATAGATTATGCAAGGCATCTCTTTCTCTGGGGGTTCATGAGATGATTGCATGGATCACTTGAAAAGGTTCAAGGCGCTGTGTCGCCTGGTTCTGCAAGCTGGAGTTGCTTTCGATGCGATTATGCTTCACTTGTTCCATTTCACCTTGTCTGGGAGGGCCCTGAGTTGGTACAACTCACTGGATAGAGAACCCATAATAACCACTTGGGCCCCTTTAGAAGAAAAGTTCTTAGAAAAGTTCTTTCCCCCCTCATTAAATTATGAAATCAGAGGGCAAATCAATCATTTCTCTCAGTTGCCTGGAGAGACCCTTGTTGAAGCTTGGGAAAGATTGAAAGAACTTATACGGAAATGCCCCCATCATGGAATATCTCAGAATAAACTGATAGAGACTTTCTACTGGGGAGTGAGCGATGACATTAAACAATTCTTAGATTCCTCATCTGGAGGAAACTTTATCGAAAGAATTACGAGGATGCATGGAAGATCGTTACACTCAGAGCTGAAAACCAGTCCAATTGGGGACGGTCAGCCGGTAAAGGTGTCCTCAAAGTCTTCAAAGCTGAAGAGTCTATAGAAATGAAAGAAATAGTTGAAGCTTTGAAAACCATCGCTCATAAATAGCAAGCTCTCGAGACTTCTCTCGGAGAGATGGATAAAAAGAAGATTCTGCTAGTTCAACAAGTCAAAGCCGTCAAAGGATCCTGTGAGGCTTGTCATGCTTCGGACCATCCGACCCTATCCTGCGGTATGCTGTATAATGTGATGATGGATCTGCATCCACCACCACAACTGTATGAATCCATTATTAATCAAGCTGAAGATCAGACTCCAGAACAAGTCAATTCCATTCACACTATTCCAGGGAAAGTCTACTACAATCCCAATCAATCGAGGAATCATCCTAGATTCTAATATGGGAACCCTTATGGAACTGTGAATCCACAACATCATACACAGGGGGATCTGATAGTAGGCTACCACCTGGGTTCTAAAACAATTTTAACCAAAATCAAGGGAACTCCACGAACAACTTCCCTGGGGCTAACTACCCTAGGAACCAATCAGCCTACTACCAGTACACTCATCCCCCACTGCATCCACAACTACATACTTGGAAACTTCAGCAGGTGCTACCACTTCAACAATCTCAAACTCAGCAACAAAGTCATCTGCAAAATGCTCTTGCCCAACTGAGTTTGGAATTATCCTTGATAAGGCAGATGTTACAATCGCAGCAAACTATGCTGGCGAACCAACAGGCTCAACAAAAAGCAGTTGAGGCTCAACTTTCTCAGATCGCTGCACAACTAAAACCCCCAGCAGGAACGTTCGCTGGGCAGCCTGAATCGAACCCCAAGCATGGACAGAACAGACATGAACAGTTAAATGTTGTTATTGCAAGGTCAGGACGCACCCTTCAAGAGACTACTAAGATCACTATGGATGATGATGATACACCAGTCTTCATGACAAATGAGAGCTCACAAAAAGGAATTGAGAAGCCCTCCGAGGGCACAAAGGACAAAGATAAATACCAAGTGTCCACAGTACCTGAAGTCTTGCAATATAAACCAAGAATCCCATAGAAACAAAAATGGACGTCAGGTTCCAAAAGTTCAAGGAGGCAATGAAAAAACTATACATCAATATCCCGCTCCTTGACGCTCTTTCCGAGGTGTCCGCATGGGCAAAGTATCTCAAAACCTTTCTATCAAGAAAATATATTACCAAGGAGCAAGAAACTGTCAAGCTTGCTCAGACCACTTCTGACATCATTCTAAACAAATTGCCCAAAAAGAAGGACACAAGTTCCTTTGGAATCCAATGTTGCATCGAAAATGCATCCACAAAAAAGGGATTAGCTGACCTTGGGGCCAACATATTCATTATGCCTTACTCAATGTGCAAACGTCTGGGTTTCACCAAATTGCTGCCTACAACAATGACTATTCAACTTGCTGATTCTACCATTACAGCACCCCTGGGGATCATTGAAGATATCCCAGTAAGAATAGGTAAGGACGCCTACGTTCCATGAGACTTCATAATCATGGACATTAAAGAAGACCTGAGGTACCCTATTATTTTTGGCAGACCTTTCCTTGCTACTGCCAGGGCACTCATCGATGTTGAAGTCGACACTATCATTCTTAGGCTCAAGAAAGAAGCAATTCAATTGCGAGTCCTAAATAGCATGAAAGGTCCTAGTATCCAAGAAAAGGTCTTCCTTTTAGATGTGATACAACAGATGTCACAACTTGAAATATCCGAGCCAGCCGATGAGCTTGAAAATGTTCTGATAAATCCGGATATTGAATTTTCTGCAAATGAGCTTGTCCAACAATGTCTTCAATATCTAGAAAAGGCCGAAGAAACACCAATGGACACTTTTGAAGAGCTCAAAGTTGTTACCATCCTAGAAGCTACTGAGCAACCCAAGGCCCCTAAAATGAAGACCTTGCCTTCAGGTCTCAAACATGCCTTTTTAGATGAAGAAAAATTATGCCCTGTTATCATCAGCGCTACCCTTACAGAAAATCAAGAAGAAAGGATTCTAGAAGAGCTGAAGAAATATAAAAAGGTCATTGGATATAAAATAACCGACCAAACAGGCATAAATCCAGCCTTGTGTATGCATAGGCTCCCTATGGTTGAAGAATTTAAGCCATCACGCGAACACCAAAGGAAGCTGAATCCTAATCTTAAGGAGGTGGTTCGCCTGGAGGTTCTTAAATTGCTTAATGCTGGTATTATCTACCCCATCTCTGACTCCCAATGGGTCAGCCTTGTTCAAGTAGTTCCAAAGAAGGGAGGCACGACCGTCGTGCTGAACGTTAAAAATGAACTGGTGCCCACCAGGACTGTAACAGGATGGAGAATGTGTATTGATTATAGAAAACTGAACAAAGCCACGAGGAAAGATCACTACCCCTGCCTTTCCTCGACAAAGTCCTGGAGCGCTTAGCTCATCAAAAATATTTTTGTTACCTTGATGGTTATTCCGGGTTCTACCAGATACCTATACACCCGGAAGACTAAGAAAAAAACCACGTTCACATGCTCTTTTCGGACATGCGCTTTTCGGAGAATGCCTTTCGGGTTATGTAATGCACCCGCCACCTTTCAACGATGTATGTCTGCTATTTTTGCTGGTCTAACTGAATTGATCATGGAGGTGTTTATGGATGATTTCTCAGTTTATGAAGATTCTTTCGATAACTGTTTAATTAACCTTGGTCAAGTTTTACGACGCTGCGAGGAAACGAACCTGATCTTGAATTGGGAGAAATGCCATTTTATGGTAACTGAAGGTGTCGTCCTCAGACATAGGGTAAGTGATAGAAGAATCGAGGTTGATAAAGCAAAGATTGATGTTATCTCAAAGTTGTCACCTTCGAAGGACATAAGAGGGGTTAGAGCTTTTCTGGGTCATGCATGATTCTATAGAAGATTCATCAAAGATTTCTCGAAGATAGCTAAACCCATGACCCAGCTCTTGACTAAAGATATTGAATTCATTTTCAATCAAGATTGCATGCAAAGCTTCTCCACCCTTAAGAAAGCCTTAATTTCCGCACCTATTCTAAGGGCTCCAGATCGGTCACAACCCTTCGAAATCATGTGCGACGCAAATGATTATGCCATAGGGGTTGTTTTAGGACAGCAGATTGATAAGAAACCCTATGTTATTTATTACACATCAAAAATGTTAGATGAAGCACAGAAAAATTACACCACCACGGAGAAAGAGTTTATGGCTATCATCTACGCGTTTGAAAAGTTTTGTTCTTATCTGATTGGTTCTAAGGTCATTGTCTATACCGATGATTCAGCTATTAGATATTTGATCCAGAAGTAGGACGCCAAACCTCGACTTATCCGCTGGGTACTAATGCTTCAGGAATTCGACCTGGAAATCAAAGATAAGAGTGGCGTGGAGAATGTTGTGGCCGACCATCTCAGCTGAATCGAGATTGAAGAGGAAGATAAAATCCCTATCTGGGATTCTCTTCCTGATGATCAGCTTATGAATGCCACTCATGGTTTTCCTTGGTATGGTGATATAGTCAATTATCTTGCCACAGGGATCATCCACCCATCTGCTTCCTACCAAGATAAAAGATTTCCTTCATGATATAAAACATTATTATTGGGACGAACCATATTTGTTCCATCTTTGTGCCGATGGACTTTTCCATCGCTGCCTGCCAGAAGAAGAAATAACCCCGGTTCTAGAACATTTCCATTCTAAACCCACGGGGGGGCATATGAGTGCCAAGAAAACTGCATAAAAGTTCTACAATATGGTTTCTTCTGGCCCACCATATCAAAAGACTCTTACAATTTTGTGAAAGCCTGTAACAAATGCCAATTTTCAGGCAACATATCAAAAAGGGACGAAATGCACCTCACTATGTGGCAGGAAATTGAACTCTTCGATGTGTGGGGGTAGACTACAAGGGCCCCTTTCCTCCCTCTTATGGTTTTTCTTATATCTTGGTCGCAGTAGATTATGACTCAAAATGCATCGAAGTTGTGTCCACTGTATCCAGTGATTCAAAGCCGATTATCAAGTTGTTCAAAGATATTATTTTCCCAAGATTTGGAGTTCCGAGAACTGTCATATCAGATGGCAGAACCCATTTCTTAGAATGAAGTTTCGAAGCCTTACTAAAAAAATATGGAGTCTATCACAAAGCCGCCACACCTTACCACCCAAAAACTAGTGGTCAAGTAGAGGTCTCTAATAGACAATTAAAGGCGATTCTTGAAAAAACGGTAAACAAAAACCGCACTGATTGGTCCACCAAACTTCCTGATGCTCTTTGGGCATTTCGAACCGCTCATAAAACGCCTATCGGGACAACACCATTCCGGTTGGTGTACGGGAAGTCATGTCATCTGCCAGTAGAGCTAGAATATAAAGCCTGGTGGGCCATCAAACAATTAAACTTCGATCTCAAAAGTGCAGGGGAAAATAGGCAGCTCCAGTTACAGGAGCTAGAAGAGCTCCGCATGACTGCCTATCAGAGCTCCAGAATATACAAGGAACATACAAAATGTGGCACGATGGTCACCTTAGAAGAAAAGATATTACCATTGGTGACAAAGTACTTCTTTTCAACTCCAAGCTCAAGTTGTTCCTCGGAAAACTTCGAACAAAATGGTCTGGGCCCTTCACCATAAAACACATTTATCCAACTGGAGTTGTCATCATCATCGACAACAATGGAGGAGAAAGGACAGTTAACGGTCATCGTTTGAAAAGATACTACACTCAGGATGACAAAATGCCAAGACAAACAATTGACTTCAAAGATGCTAAGCCGGCTGCATAACAGCTCTACAGCTTCGTCGAGCTAGCGACGTTAAACCAATGCGCTACTTGTGAGGCAACCCAAGATTTCACGAACTAGTTTAACCTCATCCCTTGTCCTAACTACTTCTCACCCTATCACTTTGACAGTCTGAGGACAGAGTGAGTGATAAGTTAGGGGGGGTACGTTAGACAAGGGCAAGGTATCTCTTTTCTAAAAACCCTCTTTTTCCTTTTTTTCTTTTATTTCAACCCTTTTAAATAAAATCACCCCAACTAACTCTAGAATCATGTTAGTCCCTAAAAGCAAACAACTCTTAGACATTTAATGGCAATTTAACAATTTCCACCCACTTTTGATTTTCATGTTTTTGCTTCAATTCTTTATCTGACTCTCCACAGGTCAAAATCAAGGTAGAAATAAGCCAAGCTCTCAAGGACGAGAGGGGAATCAGGCAAACTCCAAATCAATAAGTTTTGCAAGTGGACCGCAAAACAAATAAGTGCATGTTGAAAAACTCTAAGAACAACTTTCTTCTCTTTAAAATAAAAGAGGCTTGGCCGCCCAAAATAATTTCCCTAACAAAACCCCAAAACCCAAGCCTGCGAGTTATTGAATAAAAGCCAGAGAGTCGAATAAAATCATGAGAGATGTGCCATGAATAAGGATCTATATAAAGAACTGATGAAGGTTTCACCCGACCGGCACATTCCGCTGCCCTCACAAAGGCAGATGTGTCGTGCCCGATAGTAAAACCCTAAGGTCTCTAAATATATGAAAGGCTTATAAAGGGCTCACCCGGCTGGTACATTCAGCTGCCCTCACAAAGGAAGATGTGTCATGCCCAGTAGTGAGAACCTAAAAAGCATAGATAACCCCTCCCCCACTTGAAGGGGGAGTTACACTTCAAGCATGTAGCCAACCCTCATACCCTCTCTAGCTTCCAATAGGTCTTTCAAAGAGGTATAAAGCTGATTAGAGTTAACAACATGCACAAAATAAAGGTGGTCCCAATGCAAACTATGAGATACGGAAAGCACCTGAGACCCGAGAAACTCTCGAAACCTGAAAGAGTCAAGGCAAGCAATAAGACTTGATATGACTTTGGGGGAACTCAGGTTAAGAATTGAAGCAAGAGTATGGAAATCCCAACTAAATAAGATCGCCTCGCCATTACATGCCTCAACTCTATCTAACTTTAGGACAAGCTAGACTCTAAGTTAGGGGGGGTGATAACCTCCTATTTTAGTCGATTATCTTAGTCTTTTTCTTTAGTTTTTCATACTCTTTTTAAGTCAAAACTATAAATAATCCTAAATTTACCCCTTTTTGTAAATATGCCATTAGACTAACTTTTCCCTTTTATATATGCAGAAAAATATGAAAAAATCATAAAAGAATAACTCAACCTCAAGACCGCATGGAGTCATCCGGTCCCAAGACCGTATGAAGCCAACCGGTCCCGAGATCGAATGGAGTCACACGATCCTAAGACCGCATGAAGCCAACCGGTCCCGAGACCGCATGGAGTTCAAACGGTCCCAAGACCGCATGAAGCCAACCGGTCTCGAGACCGCATGGAGTTCAAACGATCCCAAGACCGCATGAATCCAACCGGTCTCAAGACCGCATGAATCCAACCGGTCTCCAAACCGTTTGGACTTCACTTAAGGCCTATAAATAAGACCCCAAGGGTCTTCCAAAAAACGGAGGAGGAGAGTTTCAGACGTCTAAAGGCTGCCTCAATCACTCCAGAGCTCTTGCCACTTCCATCCTCTGCCCTGGGGCTGCCGGTCTGAGATCCACATTCCATCCTAAAGCTGCTTTCTCCTTCTTTGCCAAAGAAGGTGGGAAGGGGAGACCTCCTCATCGTGCAACCTACGAAGACTGGTGGATCGTTGCTCTCTCTCCAAGGGGTTGACTTTCCTCCCTCCTTTGTGGGGATGATGCTTTCTCTCTCTCTTCTCGCCTCCTTCTTTGTCCTAGTCATGAGGGAGTAGTTTCTCTCACTAGGGTGCGGGGAGTATCCGCGCTACCCATGCTTTCATAACATGTAAATGTAATCCTTAGGTTGTAATATAGAGTTCTTATGTTTGCCAGTTCGACATCAAATGATTAATGAATGCATGTTGCTTGATCTACAACTTGTGTTATCTTTTATCTTCTAGTATGAATTGTCTGCGTTTGTACTATTAGATTTGAAACTCGTTTGAATGTTGGTTCTTGGTGCATGTATCCACCATGCATCTGTTTCGGTATCCAGAGGTGTATCTCAAGAAGTGGAGTAAACTCACTATCATCCGTTGCACTTTCATACTATGAAATGGAATCAGTTGACGTATGGAAGTGCAACCTTAGTAAGTCGAGGAACACACTTCGCGAGGGGAATAATGCAAAGTAATGTGACCATTTGATCAGGAATGACTGGCGTTGCAATATTCCCGCATTTCTCGTAGTTAGATCATCCGAAAGGAGGCTAAGTCTACAAGGATACTAACTGACTGAACTCTTTTTGCAGGTTAAGTTTTGCTTTGCATGTGTTGATCGATATGTAGTGGCGGTGAAAAATCGATCACACCCTAGTGATCTCTTATCATAGTTAACTCATTAGATGTACTTGCTTTCTTTACTTTTCATGTTCTTAGTTTAAAACAACAAAATCCAACTTTCGATATAAGTGCCTGCTAGTAAGTGATTAAGTGAAATTCCATACGTTTTCTATCTTGTTGCTTGCAACAAGACCATTGTCTTTTGGGTTCGATCCTACATCTGTACTACGATAAGGCTTCCATACTCTTATGGGGTTGGAGCATTTATCTGAGCACCAGTTATAGGTAAACCTAGGGGAGACATTAACTCCCTAGGGTTTTTGGTGCATATTTGGGACTCCCATTGGAAGAGTAATCATTTTTATGTAAGTCCCAGCTCCATCAGATGCCATATAACTTTGATCAACACAAAGTTCTTTCACACAAGGTTATCATAGAATCTGTCATGGAAAACCACCTTGTATGGTGATGATCAATTGTAAAATGATACACACTGTAACTTTGTTATTGTTTTGTTTCTACTACTTGTAAACTTCATGCTATGATATGTATACCATTTGAGAAATGAATCAATTTCCTCCTTTCCTTATTAATTGGAAATGGATAATCTTATTTTTCAGTTCACTAAAGAGTGGATCCCCTATCGGGTCCCACTCTTTACAAAATGGTATCAGAGCATAAGTAGTTGGTAACTTGACTATTTCAAGTTATTTGAGGATGACCCTTAATTAAGTAGGTGATCCTTAGAGGTTGTTGGCAAATTGGTTACCTAGTAGTAGAATACCAATTAGGGTTTTCAACACCCTGATTATTTTGGTCACTTTGAGTTAGTCTTTAGTAACCTTTAACACCCATGCCCTATTTAGGGAGGAGGGATGAAGCCACATGGAATTGATTCTTGTAGTGTTTGGTTCACATCTCATAATTTTTTAGGATGTTAGCCTAAGAGCTTTGTAGTGTAGATTGATTTGAATAGTCATAGTTAGGCTTTATTTTAGTACTCACCTTAAACCCTATTTCCTTTGTTGTTTCTCTAGCATGCCTCGCATACACCCACTTTGGGGTTCAGAGAACACATGAATCATAAATCTAAAATTTTGATGTATATCTTAATAATTAAGACGATTCCCTTGGTACTAAGTGATAATATGAACTAGCTTAGTTATTGTTAGGCATGTCTTGCCATCTATATGGAGTGTCTCAACATAGGTATGTCCCAAGGCAATCTATCTAAGGATTGGATACCATCTTCATTTAGCTTTTTATCCCTCATACATGAGGACTGGTGGGTGGGAGCTATTGAGTTTGGTAGAATATTCTTAGGAGTTTGTCTCTTTTTCCTCCATGGTGTAATTACATTTCCTAATGAATGATTTGATTAGTAAGTTGATTATATAGTTCATCTTATCTTGTGATGGAACTATGGTTGTAAATTGTAAAGTGTATAAGGAACACATATACCTTACTATAATGGTTGGGTGATCGTATGACTCCCTTAGGTCTCGTGATGGGACTGTGTCAATTATACTTAAGAGTTACATGGGAATGGTGGATGTCGTACCTTGTTAAGGTTTTATAGAATTTGACCGTGCATAATAGGAAACCTTTCTTCTTCCTATTTTTTCATACCCTTTGTATGATTGAGGAATTAGAAAATGTTGGTAGAGTACTATAATGATAATAGAATAATATTGTAGGTATCATGTGGTGGGTAAGTGGTGGACTTGGTTATCGAATTGATTTTTGGCGCCAATTTTGGATTTTTCATCGTAATATTTTCATCGTCAAACTTATTTTCATTATTAACTTATATGTACAAAAGAAAAATGTTCATATTTTATCGATGATTTTGGAACCGAGTCACCACCACAAGGAAGTTTGAATTTTAGAGAAACCCCTTAAATGAAGAAGCACTTGACTGGAATGATCGACCGGTCACCATAGGCCTAAGCGTGTTGTCGAGAGAACAAGGAAGTTTTAGATATGTAAGACTAAATTCACACCCTTTTCTATTCTTGGTTATTACATATAAGTTATAGAATTTCCTTTAAGGGTGGAGTTGTGGCACTTCATCCTTTAGGAATGTAAATTAACTTAGGACTATCAGAAGTAAATAGTAGTTGCAATAGGTAGTTTCGAGTAGTCTTGTCAAATAAATGTAGACACACATAATTAGGGTTATTGAACCTTGTTAAGATGGGTACCATGGATATTAGTTGGATAATATAAAATGAATCCTATAATATAAGTATGGATATCAAATTAAGGCTAGTTTCTAAGTTGGTTGAACACAATTGGTTGAAAGTACATCAAGAATGATTTAGAATGTATATAGTTGGTAACTTGATATACATAAAAGTTGATCTTCATGGCCTTTTGCACTAACTCATTCTAAGATCTTTGGAATTTGAGTAAAACACTTTCACTAATAATAGGAACTGAAGAAAATGTATCTTAGCCTCGCATGGTGATAAATAAACTGGAGTGGTGAATTCTTAGTACTTACTAATCATAATAAGTTTCCATATGTATGTGTAGTGAATGTGTAGTTTGGTTGATGTCGGTCATGAGGGTGGTTATGTATTTGAATGGGTAGATTTCGGGGAAAAAATCCTCATTAAGGGGTGGAGTGTTGTAACATACTCAAATCTAGGCATTTTCTTAATCCTCACATTGTATAGGACCCTATTTGATTATATGAATATATAGTAGATTTTCCCTAATGTAGAGCACAATAGGAATTTTTTAAGAGTCAATTAGTATGATAGATGTGTAAATATCCTTAATATTTTATATTTAAGGTAAGTTGACCATAACACATCCAATAACAAGACGAATGAACAAAATACCACATTTGACTCTTATTTTACACTCAAACTGTGACAAAGTGGTTTTTTAGATAGTCTAATAGATGATTTTGGTCACCAAATTGGAGTAGAATGTACTTTGAGAGGTAGAGAAGCTATGGTTAAAATTTGGTGGTATTTGGATGCTCCTAGAGGGAGATATTTAAGTTTGAACATGACGAAATAATGTATGCATTGATGTTTTTGTTTAATAAAGTTTGGGTTATATAGCCTAAGTTCTGAAGATCAGCTCTGTCACGCACCCCTTTGATATATGGTTGGATTGCGTGGTCAAAATCAGGCCCTAGATCATCAATTCTATGGTTTTAAGCAGTCATAAGAGAAGCCACGGATCTGCCTTGCTAGACGTAGATTCTAGCCCTTAGATTTTTGATCGAGGGCTGTCAAGTCCTCACCTACCTTGCGGTTAGAGAAATGTAGCGAGAGAGCTGATGCCGAGGTCATCCCCGCCACCACTTTCCAGAACGTGGGGTGAGGGGGGATATCTAATTGGGGAGTTAAAGTCTCGTCCTCATTGCGAGTGGTTTGAGACCATGCGCATAGAAAATGAGGTAGAAACGAGGGAGAATGGACCTCCGCTTCCTCTCCCATCTCCATTACAGAGAGCAGGTCCGAACTAGAGAAGAAGGAGCTGGACCTAGAGAAGAGTTTGGAGGAAGAGGATGAAGGGAAGAGGACGCGGAGGCCTAGGGAACCATCCACGCTTGAGCGCATGGCCTCAAAAGGCTTCTTCCATGGCCGACCAACTCAGGTCAGGCGCCCACAAACACCGAGCTTGGAGACAGGTGAAGGGAGCTGTTCACCTCGAGTGAAGGAGGTAGTCGAGTTTGTGAAGGCCTTTCAAATCTTTCCCAAGCTTCATACCAACATGAGGATGGGCAAAGGCGTTTGCCCCCTTCTGCTCCGCCGTAGCTGCTGCCCACGGCGGCGAGCTCCCGGGGTGCTAGGGTTGGAGCCGCAGACGAGAAGCCACGAAGCCGTGGAGGTCGTGGAGGGGACCTTGAAGCAGTGGGTGCTCTGGGGAGCTCACAAAGACGACCAGGAGCTGGAAGATCGCTCGCCAGAGAGGAGTATCGCGGCAGTGCTCTGAGCAAACAGAGTCCCGATCGGGACTTCGACGCGAGAGAAAGCGAGAAAGGGAGAATAGCGGACCGGGTCGAGGTCAAGAGCCGGCCGGCCTAGTCAACTCGGGAGCTAGCCTCTGAACCGACCGATGAATGCAGTGCAACCTAGGAGTTGCGCCCAACCCTGGACGCCACGTGGCAGTCCCGTATTGGACAGAAAAAGGTAATTACCTAGATCTTGTATAAATCATAGTAATTAGCTGGATGAACAGAAAAATTCAACTAATATACTGGAATTCTCAGAAAAATGCATAGAACAAGATGGAACAATAATATCAGGCTTTTGATGCATAAATATCAGTGATAATATGTAAGATTTGTAATGCTTGTTTAACAGATAATAATTAGCAAACAATGATATAAAATTATGGGAAAATGTCAGTAAGTCCATAATCATGCTTATAATCCAAATGAAGTCATAAATAATGATGTTGATGTATGAAATCATGTAATTTACCTAATGTTGTTAATTAGGTCTTATAACCCTAAATAAAATGTATTAAATGCATACATGCTCAATAAATGATGAAATTTACAAAATAAGTTCATATTAGTAATTGGAAGATAATATGTAGATCTGAGATCAATTTTGTACACGAAATTCATGTTATATGAAGAGAATCCGTAATACAAGTGATGTAACCCTAAGATGGTTAATAAAAGTGACATACTGTTAAATATGTTCACATAATAATGTGACACAGGAGTATATCTAGTTTGAACTATAATCTGGAATATGACATCAGTAAGATAATTCTAAGACTAGAATACAAGTAATAATGATGTACACATCCTAATGAACTAAGCTAAACACTAATATGGACATAATTAGGGTTAAGATGAGATGTAATAGGATGAGAACCTGATGATAGTATATGGTCTTGTCTTGATCAGGTTTGACCAAGAATATAGATGACATGAGGAACATGTGATTAGAATGATCTGTCTCTTTGGAAGGTACGCCATTACCTCTTACTTGGCTTATTATATAATATGCTTGTGTTATATGAGTAGGAAAATACTTGGCATATGGTATTGATTGAAATGATTGTTCTTGTATGCTATGTTGCTTGATTCTCCATACTTATTGCTATGAACACATGAAACATAATATATCTGTTCCATTATATCTAAGCACTTCAACTCTTTGGTAGTAAAGTGCTGGAAATAAGTACTTCAACTCTTTGGTAGTAAAGTACTTGGAAGTGATCCAATTCTTTGGTAGTAGATCACATTATGAAATGATCCAACACTTCGGTAGTAGATCATAAAGGCCTTAATGCATTCAACTCTCAGGTAGTAAATGCATGGATGATATAATGGAAAATGTGCTTAAAATATGTGTTCTCTTTTATTGATGAATATCTTTGTGCAAGTATACACTTTTCTTATATTCAACTGTTACTGCCAAGTATATTAGTTTTATCTTATTGCCAAGATATGATGAGAGGTAAATAAAAGAAACATAGGCGTACTCAGTATAATATTCATGAAATATTGTGCTGACGTGTACCACATGTAATCTTTTGTTTTAGGTTGTGGTTATACTCTTGAAGATCCAGGATAGAGAGAGTTGTATAGAGAGCTGATGTACAGGTGGACCTGTTGTCTTAAGATCCTGTAGTTTAGTTGTAGTATATGTATATGTTGATTAGTTTGTTGTTCAATATGTTATATCAAATGTTGTAACAATTCATGTTGTAATTATATGTTGAATGGTGAACATGTGTCGTGGTTTGTATATTGTTCATGTACATGTGCTATTGATGTATGTTCCTTCTGACTCCCTCGATTTTCTTCTCCTTAGCCTTGTGTGGGATGTTTAAATTGGAATTCTCGCTGAGGTGAGGGTTTCAATTTGGACGTCGCACATAAGATTAAGTTTTAGAAAATTCGGGGACGTCACAGGTGGTATCAGAGCCTGAACAATAGCAAAGCCTAACATGTGCTCATTATGCAACTCAAAACCAAAGAACCTTGAACTTAATAATCTTTTAGGGTTAGATTAGTCGTCTTCTAGAAACTAGATCTGACCTAGCCTCTAGGTTAGCACCTAGATGTCCGAGAACTATAGACTGGTTCTTGTTGAATAGCAAGTCCTTAGATGTCATTTTTTTCCTTGTAGTGCAGCGGTATGGGACGTTGCACTATTTGGAAATGACGTGCATTAAGGGAAGAGAAACCCTAGACATATTGCGCATGTTGTCTAGAGTAGCTGCACTAGTCTACCCCTTGTTCTCACCCTTTTCACTAGTTTTCATAACACAAGACTCTCTACTATGTGTGGGACACTCGTTTTCAGGATTTGGTTTTGGATTCCAATCGAATCAAACCTTGATAGTTTCCTCTGACATTTGTTTTATCGGAGAAAAACTATATAATATTTTATTATGTATATGTATTACACAAAAATGTGTCCCCACACATGTACGAGTAGGAGGTGTTCATGCAACCTAAGTGAAAGTGATGACATCAGTCTAGAAGAGAGTGTAGTTCTAGATTAGATGTCTAGAGCCTTGTTGGAATATATATGATAGATGGAATAGATGAAATAAGTTTGATGATACAGTCGAAGTCTTATATAGATGGTTATGATGATCTATGTTTGTTTTTGAGGATTTGATATAAGTTTTGATGATGCCAGTAACTAGGCTTTTATGAGATAAGATAAGCTAGCTGAGACAAGGTTGTGAGTCAGCATGAGCCTCAAGCTCTTTTACAAAGGAGGATCTCTAGTGTTAGGACCAGTTTTAGGGTTATCTCAAGAGAGAGCGAAACCCTTTGGGAGAAGGTTAGAGAACCTGAACTCCAAAGATATGAGAATTATGAGATATGTGATATGATATGTCCTAAACTAGACTACTTCTGAGTGATTGAGTTGAGTTGTTTTATGCATGATTCCAATAGTCTTACTGAACCCTAGGTGTCCTTGGGAAGACCAAACCCTAGAGTCAGAGAGAGGTTGGTTATATGTGCATATGTGAACATGAATATGAGTGCCTGCCATATGGGTGAGGAAGAGAGAGCCCAAGACCTTGGAGGAGGTAGCTATGTTAGTTTCTGTGAAGCCTCATGCTCGGTTTGGTGGTTTCCCACATAGGAATCTAGTGGTGTATATAAGAGAGCTTTTGGTAAGATGTTTCATGGTTAGAGATCTATGAAGAGTATGTCATAACATGTTTTGGTTTGTGCTTACGTGGCTAGAGCTAATGAAGTTATCACTAGTGCCAATGAGGTAATCTGAGAACCCTATACCAAGAGGAAAGATAAAGTATAATCATGTGAGATACTCATAAGGTTGAGTTAGCTCAGAGAAACTGAGCATAGTGCTAGCCTCATGGTATGGGTTAGAGGAGCCTCATTTAGACAAGATAAAGTTTTGATATATGCTTAATAAGCCGCTCACATAAGTTTGTTTAGCACAACCAAGATGTAATAAATATAAAGATGTGATTAATCTGGAGACATGATATATATAGACATGATATGATGAAAACCTAGAGATTGCTTAATAGATATCAATGCATAAATGGTTAACCATATACATGATAATGATGATATTTTGATAGTGTTGGTTAATCTTGTGAAGAATTCATTAATAAATGTCATAAATTTGTCATGAGCAATAAAACATGATCATATGAATGAAACATGTTGCACAAGGTGTTAATCTTGGTGCTTAACAAAGATGGAAAATACAGTCTGATAATTATCACAACATAATGGTTATGACACCTTGTTATGATCTAGATGGATAAAGTGAGTTAATGATAATTAACTCCCTCCTAAAAGACATATGTTAATGATGAACATGTTCTAACAAATTACCTCAATAAAATGTTGATGACACCTTGATGTATGGGTTAACTTGGGTTAACTCTTTGGGAATATGGTAATATGATGTTGAATAATAACGCATGAGTTAAGATAAGGATGTAACCCTAACATATGAGATATGTCATGACATAACCTAAGTTTCAAAACCTTGAGTTTAACATTGAATGGAGTGTTCGTGCACCCAAGGTGGTTGTAAACCTCCTAACAGTGATTTGCATACTTGGTTCTAGATAACCTTCCAGATATGTTACACATAGAATGGTGCCTACATGCTGATGAGAGAAAGATAAGGATTTCCTTGGAAGTATGAGTATGGTGTACTTTCGAGAACGAAAGTTCTTTTAAGATGTATATGATGTGACAAAGTGGTTTTTCTGGCTTAATTCCGAGGACGGAATATCTTTTAAGGTGTGTAGGATGTGATGGAGTGGACTTTTAGAATCCTAAATGTCCAATGACACAAGTGAAGTCACACATGTTGAGTTGTTATGAGAGTTCCAAGTATTTTAGTAAAGCTGGTATGTTGATTGAGATTTATATAATGATTAAGATTTCTCTTTTTATGCCTTCTGGAGGAATTTAATTAGATAGTCTAATAGATGAGTTTGGTCACCAAATTGGAGTAGAATTTATTTTGAGAGGTAGAGAAGCTATGGTTAAAATTTGGTGGTATTTGGATGCTCCTAGAGGGAGTTATTTAAGTTTGAACATGATGAAATAATGTATGCATTGATGTTTTTGTTTAATAAAGTTTGGGTTATATAGCCTAAGTTCTGAATATCAGCTCTGTCACGCACCCCTTTGATATATGGTTGGATCGCATGGTCAAAATTGGGCCCTAGATCATCAATTCTATAGTTTTAAGCAGTCATAAGAGAAGCCACGGATCTGCCTTGCTAGACGTAGTGTTATGACCCACTCCATGATTAACTAATAAATACCTCGAATTACGTGAAACACCTCAATTAGTGTTGAGTATCAAATTAAAATATCATGGTTAATCAAATAAGTTAAAATGTGAATCAATAGTTGAGTTTGAATCACCTGAGGCAATTAATGATGTCAATGTTGAATATTTAGTACATTAAGTTGAATCAAGTAATCACAATTGTAATTAGAGATTTGACACAGTGAAATAGTCCTTTTAGCATGTTTTGTGCTTTGAGATTATAGAGAATTCTATTCTTAAACCATTGCAAGAAAAATCACTCGAAACCGACTTCCGAGTTAAAAGATATGGACATTTGAGTGTTTAGGGACCTAGTTGTAATTTTCGGTTTTTGCTGGGTAATTTGTAGCTGGCCCCCTCCGCGACCTTTCAACCTTATCCCTTCTCCACCCGAAATTTACAGAACAATCGCTTGAAGCGGCGCCCAATAGAACAGTAGCGGAGGATGGGCAGGGCGATTTTGAGCTCCAAAGATCCGATCAACAACGCCATCCCCTTCTTCTTCCTCTACCCTTCTCTTCTTTCCATCCTCACTCCAGTCCGCAGCCCCGACCAGCCCTTGCGGCGCCGGCCAGCAGAAGCCACCCTAGCTATTTGGATGGCCGACCAGTAGCTAGATCTGCGCAAGGCAGCAGCTGAAAGCCTTTGGGGCGCATCCAACAGTCCGGTCCATCACCTTGGAGGCCGACCTTGAGGTTCTAACAGGAACCCGCAGCTCCTAGCTACGTTTAGGCACCCAGCCTAGGTTTCTCTTCCAACCTGAACGTGAAGGTGTTGCTGCTTGTTTGCAGCAAGTCCGGCCAGTAGCACCTTGGGTGTGAGCTAGCACACGATAACGGCGCCATGGAGCTTGTCCAAGAGCCCAGAGTAGAAATATGAAGCCCTAGCCCTTGATTCATCACCTAGTTGAGTCCTTATGCCATTTTGCAGGGTGCGTGAAGCTGTTGTTGCAGCATGTTCGTGAACTGGAAAAGTCCAAAGGTAGAAGACAACCAATTTCCGCCCGGAAACAGGCCCTGGGCACATCTTCGGATGAATCCGGACATTCCAAATCACAGTGAGAAGGGTTCCACTTATTTATCAGTAATAAACTCAGGCATTTGAATATTTCCTGTTTATGTGTCGTTCGGCCGAATTGTGAATGATTCGGCCGAGTTTCTATATTAGGATTAACGAACAGTGTTTTGATCGTCCGAATTGGGTGTGATTCGGCCGAGTTTCCCTTTATAGGAAATCAATCAGGGTTTGGATCGGCCGAGTTGCGGTTGGATCGGCCGAGTTGTCAGCCGATCGTCCGAGTTCCCACAGTGGTCGGCCGAGTTTCTAGTGTGAGTAGTAGTTCATTCAGTAATCATTATTTAACTCAATTTAAATATTTAGTTTCTTCTGTATCAGTTAGTATAACTTCTAAACAGTGTAGTACATACAATAGAGTATGTTAGTTTCATTGGAACTTGAAATACTTAATATGCTTAGTGAAAATGATGAAATCTCCTGTATTATAGTTGCAATGTATTTGCTGATTTAAAAATAGATGTTTAACTTCGAAAGTGGATAAATGATATTGAATCCTATTTAATGATGATAATGGATATATATTTGCTTCATGTATTATTCAGATTGTGCAATATGCATGAAATGTGATATTCCTATTTAAATGTTTATTTGTTAATCATTTAATAGACCTAGGTGCCCTAACACCGTAGAACCCCTAAAAGAAGGTCTGTTTCTTAGGGGTGAAACTCGTGTTGCAACATCATCTGTGTTTGTATCACGGACAAACGAGGAAAGAGAGGCAGTGTCCAACAACAATCGTGCTTGTGTCACGATGGCACTGGGAAAAAGAAAACTTGGTTATCTAACACCATTCGTGCTTGTGTCACGAAGGTAACCCTGTGACTCTCCGCCGGTGTACTCAGGTTTAAGGAGGAGTCGGTTGCACTCAGAGTAGTGCTTTGAGGCCGTAGAGCCTATGTTTCTGGCTGGAGAGCCAGGGGTCCTGTAGCAGAGCAGGGTTGATGTCAGACTTAGCATTCCCGGGTATGTCGCTAAGTCTTGTACGGTGGGGTCGTAGCATGAACTTGTTACGGATCTTTATATGCAGAGTACATTGCATATGATTAGGGCATAATAAAATAAATATGTAATCATATAGGATCACAGTAATTTAAAGTATTTGAACTTGTGTGCTATTTCCTTATATCTAATTATCTGTTCAAATTATGTGCTATTGCTTGGAAATGTGATTATATTCTGCAAATCTGTTAAGCTACTAGAATTGCCCTGCTTAGTTCTGCATTTATGTATAATTTCAATTTATAAACCTGATGAGTTGTTTAGTGATAGCTAAGTGAAATGCTATTCAATGAATGAGTAGGCTCATCCATCTACTCAAACATTTTCAGGTTATCATCAGCAGCAGGAAATCTGAAGGATCCTTTCATCCTATCGCTTAGTCTGTAGAAGGTATATGTAGTTAGTAGTTAGAGGTCTCTTAGTCCATTCCCCTCGATCTTCGGACAAGGTGTGAGTGAGAGAGAGAATGTGTATAGAGATGTAAAGTAATTGTTATTCTTAATTCTATGTCGAATAATGTAATATGATGTAGACTCTGTTTATATTGCTAATCAGTTAATAAAGATGCTTCCGCAGTTTGTTTAGTTTCATTTTACAGCTTAAATCAGATTACCCTGTTAATGTCTTTAAAATGTTTTAAAAAGTAAAGAGTGGTTGGCTTATGTGTAAATCCCATCCTGTCGCGTTCTAATTTCGTGGTTTGTGGTTAATGCGAAATTGGGGCGTGACGATTTTGGTATCAGAGCTTTGGTTTGAGTACATAGTTACTCAAGGTCAGGGGATGATAGGAGACCAATAGGATTAAGGTTTATGAGTCTTTATTCTATCTGTAATTTTCTAACAGGAAGTGTTCTGTTATATTATTGCAGATAGCAGGAAGAGGATGAGGTCACGAGAATCAAGTAATGAGCTTAAGATGAGTCGTTAAGAATCTTTAAGGTCAAAAGATAAAGTTATAAGTAAGGCGAATAATAAATGATGTGTTTTAGCTCTGGAGGGTCTGAGTGTTTAGATACCCTGGCCAGGTGTCTGAATACTTAGATTGACCAGTATCAAGCTACTCTGTCTGTTCTTCTCTGGATGCCCTGGCCAGGTATGCATAGGAAGGATAGGCTAGAGAGAAAACCCTAGAAATCTTAGGGTTAAGAGATCAGAAATTAATAAAGGAATAAGAGATTACATATAAGATGCGATTCAACTCTTGTCTATCTTTGTTTATTTGATTTAAAGATCACTAGAAATGCTCTTATATGCATGAATTTAGATTTTTCAATTGAACAATAAATATGATTCTTTTATATTGTTGTAACATGAAGTGAATTGTTTAATGTTTGTTTTCTTTGTATTAAAGTAGACCCGAAATTATGTATAAATGAGTTTGCCCTAAGTGGGTATTCTTTCCACAAGTTTAAGATTAATAGGGGTTGATTAATCTTGAGTAGCTCTTGGCTTCAGGACTACAGGTTCGGCCTGGTCCGGCCGGCAGGATGCGTTACTGGGATCTAATGACTTCTATTAACAGTAAAAATAAGAATAGACTCTGGATGATTTAGACCTGTAACATAGTGAGAATGTATATATACTAGGATGTTTTAACTATGATAAGAAATCTAAATGTTTTTTTGTCCTGAGAATTAGGGTTTGAGAAGCATAGACCCTAATCGGTCCAAAATAGGGTTTTGATGATACATAAACACAAAATTTGATAAGTAAAGTGTCTCAGTAAATGATTTTTAAGTATTTTATGTGTAACTCTGATTTGGCTAAAATTGGGATATGAGTTGGATATATATAATGTGAGCAACATTTGGAAAATATCAGAATTTTTGAAAAATGTTTTGACCTGTTTATCGGCCGAGTTTCAATCTCGACCGATCACATTTTCTGAATGATAAAGCAGTGTGGTAATTGAATTTTATCTTTTTATTGGTATATCCAATTGATCTCAAATTTTAACTGTGCTTGAAAAACTCAACTTTAGACACTCTGTTAAATTGGTGAAATTTTTGGATGACGTTTGACCTCTACAGTAAGGGTGTCGGCCGAGTTTGTAACTCAGCCGAACCTGCTGCAGACTGCAATGTAGCAGTGCACTGTTTGATTTTTATTTAATTATTAGTAACTAAAAATGATCTTAAATTTTTACTGGAGGTCTGAAACTTCATTATAAACAAAATATAAAATTTCCAGAATTTTTGGAGCTTCTGTTAGCTGTTTAATAAACGAATTACAGAAACTATTGTGAAAACTAAGTTTTCAGCCAATATAATTAAAGTTGAGTGTTGGGTTAATATGTTATTGACCCAAGCAACTCAATTTGATCTATATGATCGACCACACACATACAATTATGATATGGTACTGATATGAACAAAACCTTAGAATGATTAAAGTTGTAGTAGTTTAAGGGATATCATTAGTGATGTAACCTTGAATACTAGTAACTTTGTAAAATAAGACCTTCAGATTTGATCTATGTAAAGTAAACTGGCTTTGATAGTGACCTAGGGTTTTGAGGTAGATAAACTGATCGGTACATGAACAACATGAAATGACTTAGAGAAAAGAGTAAAACATAAACCTAAAATGTAACTATAAGAAAGTAGCATAGAAAGCAGGGTATTACCCGATATATGATCTAAAGATAGTTGATGTAGTTCATGTTTTAAAGACATGGTGTCACTATCTTTATGATGTGACAATAGATCATCACCTTGGTAAGGAGAATATGGTGGCTGATGCTTTCAGCAGAGAGTCAAGTTCAACAACTAATGCATTCTCTATGACAGGTTTCAATAGAGACCTGTTAGTAGAAATGTGGAAGTTGAACTTAGGCTTAGGAGTGACAACACAAAGTGATTTGATTGTACAGATGTAAGTTAAGCCCACTTCTTATGATCAAATCAAGAAAACTATAAGAGGGTGATAGTGAGTTAAACCAGACCATACATGACATGATAGGAGGAAAAGAGACCAGAGTTTAAGTTTTCAAGATGATAAGGTGTTGTATTAGCATGACATGTTATGTGTACCTCGAGATAGTGTAAATTTCTTTTAAGAGGAAAAGGCCGAAAGAAAAGATTCTTATGGAAGTGTATGTATTGATGTATTCTATGCTTTCAGGAAACACTAAGATGTATAAAAATCTCAAGGAGTTGAAACAGATGGTCAAATAGGCAGAAGGATGTAGCTAGTATGTGGTTAAAAGTAGTGTATACCAGTAGGTTAAGATTGAACCCTAGAAATCTACAACTACTTGTAATATTTTTCTATGCCTGAATGGGAGTGGGAATTTATCACAATGGATTTTGTGGTAAGATTACCCAGGACACCTAGAGGTTGTGACTCGATATGAATAATTGTGGATAGACTAATTTAGTCTGCTCACTTTCTTCATATTAAGTCGACCTTTGATGTCTCGAGACTTAACTAAGATATAAATGAATAAAATAAATAGGTTTCCTGATAATCCAATTTCAATTATATCATATTGAGTTTAGAAATACACAACTGATAATGGTACGGTTTGGGTATAAACCCAGACAATACAGATTTTGTTAAACCATTAGGTGCATGATTTCAAGATAGTAAGATAGCATTAAAATATGCAAATAAATCTAGCTGCATGCTTCCTGATATGTTAATGTGTGTAACTTAACATTTACATGAATTGACACGTTTCTCTGAGATATCATTAATTTTTCTCAAGTACTAATAATTATTTGTGATATGATACGTAAATAACTCTTAATTGAGTTATGTGGGGCATAAACCAGGAAATTGATTAATATGCACGTACTTTGAGAAATTTCAGATTATGGATAAATATTACAGATGGTTTCTTATAAGTGGAGTAAATTACTCTTATTAATGTAATCGGATGTTCAATTACATGAATTCAGTATGTATGTGTCAAAATTGATTTGAGTTTGGGATATTTATGAATTTTTAATCTGCCTGCATGCATGATATAAAGATTACTCAGTAATTACAATGATTTTGAATATACTACTCTTCCAGTTCCAGAATGATACCGTATTGTGATTTGAATTGCAATCAAACAAATAAGATAATGGAAACCCTAAGAGTAGGGTGTTGCCATGTGATTAGTGAATGAGATAACCCTAAGAGTAGGGTGTTGGCATGTGATGAATGAACAAGGCAAATGAAACCCTAAGGATAGGGTGTACGATGAATCAGGTATCTTGATATCAATTTTCATTATAAGATGTGATGATGTTCAACAGTTAAATTGAGGTTCTAACAGGAACCCGCAGCTCCTAGCTACGTTTAGGCACCCAACCTAGGTTTCTCTTCCAACCTGAACGTGAAGGTGTTGCTGCTTGTTTGCAGCAAGTCCGGCCAGTAGCACCTTGGGTGTGAGCTAGCACACGATAACGGCGCCATGGAGCTTGTCCAAGAGCGCAGAGTAGAAATATGAAGCCCTAGCCCTTGATTCATCACCTAGTTGAGTCCTTATGCCATTTTGTAGGGTGCGTGAAGCTGTTGTTGCAGCATGTTCGTGAACTGGAAAAGTCCAAAGGTAGAAGACAACCAATTTCTGCCCGGAAACAGGCCCTGGGCACATCTTCAGATGAATCCGGACATTCCAAATCACAGTGAGTAGGGTTCCACTTATTTATCAGTAATAAACTCAGGCGTTTGAATATTTCCTGTTTATGTGTCGTTCGACCGAATTGTGAATGATTCGGCCGAGTTTCTTTATTAGGATTAACGAACAGTGTTTTGATCGGCCAAATTGGGTGTGATTCGGCCGAGTTTCCCTTTATAGGAAATCAATCAGGGTTTGGATCGGCCGAGTTGCGGTTGGATCGGCCGAGTTGTCAGCCGATCGGCCGAGTTCCCACAGTGGTCGGCCGAGTTTCTAGTGTGAGTAGTAGTTCATTCAGTAATCATTATTTAACTCAATTTAAATATTTAATTGCTTCTGTATCAGTTAGTATAACTTCTAAACAGTGTAGTACATACAATAGAGTATGTTAGTTTCATTGGAACTTGAAATACTTAATATGCTTAGTGAAAATGATGAAATCTCCTGTATTATAGTTGCAATGTATTTGCTGATTTAGAAATAGATGTTTAGCTTCAAAAGTGGATAAATGATACTGAATCATGTTTAATGATGATAATGGATATATATTTGCTTCATGTATTATTCAGATTGTGCAATATGCATGAAATGTGATATTCCTGTTTAAATGTTTATTTGTTAATCATTTAATTGACCTAGGTGCCCTAACACCGTAGAACCCCTAAAAGAAGGTCTGTTTCTTAGGGGTGAAACTCGTGTTGCAACATCATCCGTGCTTGTGTCACGGACAAACGAGGAAAGAAAGACAGTGTCCAACAACAATCGTGCTTGTGTCACGATGGCACTGGGAAAAAGAAAACTTGGTTATCTAACACCATTCGTGCTTGTGTCACGAAGGTAACCCTGTGACTCTCCGCCGGTGTACTCAGGTTTAAGGAGGAGTCGGTTGCACTCAGAGTAGTGCTTTGAGGCTGTAGAGCCTATGTTTCTGGCCGGAGAGCCAGGGGTCCTGTAGCAGAGCAGGGCTGATGTCAGACTTAGCATTCCTGGGTGTGTCGCTAAGTCTTGTACGGTGGGGTCGTAGCATGAACTTGTTACAGATCTTTATATGTAGAGTACACTGCATATGATTAGGACATAATAAAATAAATATGTAATCATATAGGAATACAGTAATTTAAAGTATTTGAACTTGTGTGCTATTTCCTTATATCTGATTATCTGTTCAAATTATGTGCTATTGCTTGGAAATGTGATTATATTCTGCAAATCTGTTAAGCTACTAGAATTGCCTTGCTTAGTTCTGCATTTATGTATAATTTCAATTTATAAACCTGATGAGTTGTTTAGTGATAGCTAAGTGAAATGCTATTCACTGAATGAGTAGGCTCATCCCTCTACTCAAACATTTTCAGGTTATCATCAGCAGTAGGAAATCTGAAGGATCCTTTCATCCTATCGCTTAGTCTGTAGAAGGTATATGTAGTTAGTAGTTAGAGGTCTCTTAGTCCATTCCCCTCGATCTTCGGGACAAGGTGTGAGTGAGAGAGAGAATGTGTATAGACATGTAAAGTAACTGTTATTCTTAATTCTATGTCGAATAATGTAATATGCTGTAGACTCTGTTTATATTGCTAGTCAGTTAATAAAGATGCTTCCGCAGTTTGTTTAGTTTCATTTTACAACTTAAATCAGATTACCCTGTTAATGTCTTTAAAATGTTTTAAAAAGTAAAGAGTGGTTGGCTTATGTGTAAATCCCATCCTGTCGCGTTCTAATTTCGTGGTTTGTGGTTAATGCGAAATTGGGGCGTGACACGTAGATTCTGACCCTTAGATTTTTGATCGAGGGCTGTCAAGTCCTCACCTACCTTGCGGTTAGAGAAAGGTAGCGGGAGAGCTGATGCCAAGGTCATCCCTGCCACCACTTTCCAGAATGTGGGGTGAGGGGGGATATCTAATCGGGGAGTTGAAGTCTCGTCCTCATTGCGAGTGGTTTGAGACACTGCGCATAGAAAATGAGGTAGAAACGAGGGAGAATGGACCTCCGCTTCCTCTCCCATCTCCATTACAGAGAGCAGGTCCGAACTAGAGAAGAAGGAGTCAGACCTAGATAAGAGTTTGGAGGAAGAGGATGAAGGGAAGAGGACACTGAGGCCTAGGGAACCATCCACACTTGAGCGCATGGCCTCAAAAGGCTTCTTCCATGGCCGACCAACTCAGGTCAGGCGCCCACAAACACCGAGCTTGGAGACAGGTGAAGGGATCTGTTCACCTCGAGTGAAGGAGGTAGTCGAGTTCCTGAAGGCCTTTCGAATCTTTCCTAAGCTTCATACCAACACGAGGATGGGCAAAGGCGTTTGCCCCCTTCTGCTCTGCCACAGCTGCTGCCCACGGCGGCGAGCTCCCGGGGTGCTAGGGTTGGAGCCGCAGACGAGAAGCCATGAAGCCGTGGAGGTCTTGGAGGGGACCTTGAAGCAGTGGGTGCTGTGGGGAGCTCACAAAGACGACCAGGAGCTGGAAGATTGCTCGCCGAAGAGGATTATTGCGGCAGTGCTCTGAGCAAACAGAGTCCCGATCGGGACTTCGACGCGAGAGAAAGCGAGAAAGGGAGAATAGCAGACCGGGTCGAGGTCAAGAGCCGGCCGGCCTAGTCAACTCAGGAGCTAGCCTCTGAACCGGCCGATGAATGCAGCGCAAGCTAGGAGTTGCGCCCAACCCTGGACGCCACGTGGCAGTCCCGTATTGGCCAGAAAAAGGTAATTACCTAGATCTTGCATAAATCATAGTAATTAGCTGGATGAACATAAAAATACAAATAATATACTGAATTCTCAGAAAAATGCATAGAACAAGATGGAACAATAATATAAGGGTTTTGATGCATTAATATCAGTGATAATATGTAAGATTTGTAATGCTTGTTTAATGGATAATAATTAGCAAACAATGATATAAAATTATGGGAAAATGTCAGTAAGTCCATAATCATGCGTATAATCCAAATGAAGTCATAAATAATGATGTTGATGTATGAAATCATGTAATTTACCTAATGTTGTTAATTAGGGCTTATAACCCTAAATAAAATGTATTAAATGCATACATGCTCAATAAATGATGAAATTTACAAAATAAGTTCATATTAGTAATTGGAAGATAATATGTAGATCTGAGATCAGTTTTGTACACGAAATTCATGTTATATGAAGAGAATCCTTAATACAAGTGATGTAACCCTAAGATGGTTAATAAAAGTGACATACTGTTAAATATGTTCACATAATAATGTGACACAGGAGTATATCCAGTTTGAACTATAATCTGGAATATGACATCAGTAAGATAATTCTAAGACTAGAATACAAGTAATAATGATGTGCACATCCTAATGAACTAAGATAAACCCTAATATGGACGTAATTAGGGTTAAGATGAGATGTAATAGGATGAGAACCTGATGATAGTATATGGTCTTGTCTTGATCAGGTTTGACCAAGAATATAGATGACATGAGGAACATGTGATTAGAATGATTTGTCCCTTTGGAAGGTACGCCATTACCTCTTACTTGGCTTATTATACAATATGCTTGTGTTATATGAGTAGGAAAATACTTGGCATATGGTATTGATTGAAATGATTTTTCTTGTATGCTATGTTATTTGATTCTCCATACTTATTGCTATGAACACATGAAACATAATATATCTGTTCCATTATATCTAAGCACTTCAACTCTTTGGTAGTAAAGTGCTGAAAATAAGTACTTCAACTCTTTGGTAGTAAAGTACTTGGAAGTGATCCAACTCTTTGGTAGTAGATAACATTGTGAAATGATCCAACTCTTTGGTAGTAGATCATAAAGGCCTTAATGCATTCAACTCTCAGGTAGTAAATGCATGGATGATATAATGGAAAATGTGCTTAAAATATGTGTTCTCTTTTATTGATGAATATCTTTGTGCAAGTATACGCTTTTCTTATATTCATCTGTTACTGTCAAGTATATTAGTTTTATCTTATTGCCAAGATATGATGAGAGGTAAATAAAAGAAATGTAGGCATACTCAGTACAATATTCATGAAATATTGTGCTGACGTGTACCGCATGTAATCTTTTGTTTTAGGTTGTGGTTATGCTCTTGAAGATCCAGGATAGAGAGAGTTGTATAGCGAGCTGATGTACATGTGGACCTGTTGTCTTAAGATCCTGTAGTTTAGTTGTAGTACATATATATGTTGATTAGTTTGTTGTTCAATATGTAATATCAAATGTTGTAACATCTCATGTTGTAATTATACGTTGAATGGTGAACATGTGTTGTGGTTTGTTTATATTTCATGTACATGTGCTACTGATGTATGTTCCTTCTGACTCCCTCGATTTTCTTCTCCTTATCCGTGTGTGGGATGTTTAAATTGGAATTCTCGCTGAGGTGAGGGTTTCAATTTGGACGTCGCACATCAGATTAAGTTTTAGAAAATTCGGGGACGTCACACAAACTATTCATATGGGTATAATATGAGATAAGTCAAACTAATATGTAATACAATGTCACAATTTATTGATTAAGGAGAGTAAATGCATTAAATGTATGTATCAAATACAAGAAATAGAATTAATATTAATCATCTTCAAAAGGTGAAATTTATGGCAATTTTAGACTTATTGTATGCTAATTAGTCTAGATATCAATTTTTATTTCTTATTATGCTTCATGTTACATATGGTGTTCGTATATATATATATATATATATATATATATATATATATATATATATATATATATATATATATATATATATATATATATATATATATATATATATATATATATATATATATATATATATATATATGGTCCCATCTTTATTGCCCGTGTGGATAGCTACCCGCCCACCCTTCCGACCACTTTTTTTTCAATTTTTTTTCTCACAATTGTGGAGGACTACTTTGTCTAGATCTCCAAAAAACTTAGCTAAAAATAATATCATTTGCCCCTCCAAAATAAAAAAACCCGTCCTTATATATATGTTGTATATTTTGTACAGAGTTACTTTTGTGGCCAGCAGAGTTACTTTTTTGACACCATAGTTACTTTTTTTACAATAGAGTTACTTTCTTAGCCAGGAGAGTTACTATTCAGACTGCCGTGTAGCAAAAATCCAGGCTACCTGCGTGGGTAATGAATGAACTCCCTATATATACACTTGTTATTTTAGCTCAATCTCTGAACATTGAAGATTGTGTTTTTTGTAGAAAAGTCTCTCAACTAAACATATAGTAGTCATTATACGATTCATATGCTTGTTTCATTTATTTATTTGACTTTTATCGGATATTTATCCATGTGATAGGGGTAGAATAAGAAAGTACAAGGACCTTTTTCTGAAAATTGAGTTTTCACAAGTACATCTTTTTCCTGATTGTTATTTTTGTAACTATATTTGTGTTTATGAATCCATACATGTAATTGTATCTTTTTTGGATAGAAAATGATGAAAATGTACATTAGAAAACTTATAATAAGAGAGTTTGATGAAGTGAATTATAATGGAGGAATAATTTTTTTTACTAGTAACCTACTTTATTTACTGATTCTATTCTATCATGACAATTACCTAAATTTTTTTTTGATTGGATCATTATCGCACTTAAAAAATCACCCAAAAGAAACTATGAAAAGAAGATACATTAACACTTCTTATTTTGGGTGTAGTCAGGTTGAAATTTGAGATATTACCACTACATACCAAACAAACACTTAGAGCAAAGAGCAAAAGACTTGTCAATAGTCCCCATGGTTTTAGAATCTTCCTTTTCCAATCTTCAATATTGTCAGAACCCCTCAAGTGAGTTTCTCTTTTTACCTTGAATATTATCAAGAATCTATAAAAAATAATCAACATTCTAATACAACCCACATCTTGCAATCATTCCTCATTCAAAATAGGATCTCATTGTCCATAGGATGCTCCACTATCATTCCACCAAATATTTTTCATTCTTGGGCACCATCTAAAAGAAGAATGCCATTAAACTCCACTGCCTGAACAATAGGTTCCAGTCTAACAAATATTTCTAGATCTTCAAATACAACTTCTCCCTACTAATAGTACAAACTCCCATTTTTAGTGTGTCCTCTTTTCCATTAGTTTCCCAAAATTTACAGCCTAAAGAAGCATCTCTAGGTCTTAGAAACATGTAGGTCACAAGTCCTACCAGATATCTAGGGGTCATCTCCACTCCCCTAGACCCACATCAGTATGGATAATGACTATATGATTATGAAATACTTAGTTGTGACTTTTCCATGATTTTATCTATTGGATTTGCTTTCTATCAAGATGGCAATCTAGTTTGTTTTTGTACATATAATGTACCTTTGATCAAAATTAAAATACTTTGTAAAGATAATAGTTATTGGGTTAATTATAGAGGTCATTGACGCCATATTTCAACAAACACTTGAATTAAAACTTTGTCAAAACTTTTCATCTATATCCTATCATTTTTACTCTAAAGGACAAAAGTTTCTTAGATCTCTTTGTCCTCCCAGGAATCCTTCTCCCGTAAAATTACCGACTTTCTTTCATGCTTTGATAACCCAACTCTCTTAAACCCATATCAATTTTCACATCAATTCACACAAGCACATTTCTATTTCATCACATTTTTTCTTGCACTTTCTATTCTAACATTTGGACCCTTTTATCCAATAGTCAAAGATGTAGATACATCTTTACATCAATATAGCATACATTTATTTTTTCAATGTTTACTTTAACATGAACTAGAAGACACATCCCATTTGGAATTTTTAAAATGGGAGAAGTAACCATGTCACAACTCTATGGTGGTTGTAGAATTTCTAAAGTAGTTGAATTAAAGATTTGAAGGTCTCAAGATTGGAGAAGTAACCATGTAGCATATGTCTAGCGATAGCATAACAATGGATTCATAATTTGCATCACATCCCTTCAAGAATGGGGTACCCGCAATATAGAACGATAGAAATATATATGTAATCAGGTTAGTATTCAAATGGTTCTTATGGTTGTGTTCTAACCAATTGTCAAGAAGGAGAAAGCTTTTTGAGAACACATTTCACTGGGCTCAACCCACTCCCTATGTGCTGAAGCTTCTAAATCATACTACAATGCCCTTTTTTCTTGCCCCCATGTTATCACCAAGTGAATGAAAACTCATTTAATGCGTTGATCAGTATTATGTAGAAATGTTGAGTGAAACTAGTAAATATGCTCATTCCAAATATAAATACCCCAAAGTTGACAATATTTAAGTGTTGAGAGATTTTCCCTCATGTTCTTTATGGAGACAACTCTCTTACTAATTTGGAACAGAGTCCGGTTCAAGTATGATGTGGTCAATATGGTATCCAAATCAGGTGTTGAGTCCACATGGTGAGGTCATGTCATGCAAATCTTTATAAAAATTAATGAACTTTAAAGTAGGTGCATTCATGCCAGCTTCTGACATATCTACAGACAGAGTAACTCGATTGCCTAAAACCTAGCTCACCTTTTAAAGGGATACATGAGTGATGATATATGGGTGTATTATTTCCTATAAACTATATTAATTTCATTTGTAAATCTTCTTTCCCAAAATGAATGGTTATATGTTTGTTAAAAAGGTCAATTTCAAAATGGATGAGCAATATGTTGATCTACTGATATACTTTTTTATTCTATGATAAGCTCTTTGCATTTTACAAACTGAGCATTACATCTTGAAGAAGTATACATATTATGCCTTTATTTTGGCCCTCCTTTTCATCAAATCCTTATGATTTCGTGGTACTCCTTAGATCAAAAATGGATATTTGTCGATTACATGATGTGCTATGTGGGTTGTCTTTAGGATGACGCCCTTTTATGGTATAGTCTTTTGCATGTTCTTCTTTAATTTCAGATGCAGATTCAACCATTTGTCAGACTTATTATACGACTATAGAGAAAACTTATTTTTGAATCAGTTGTTGCCTTGTGTCAACCAAGATGAGAAAGAGTTTTTTCACTTGATTGTGATAGTCATAATAGAACGAGACATAATTATTGCATAAGAGTAGTAATAAGCAATTGATGGGTTGTATTGTAACACATATCTTTCCTAAAAAAACACATTATGATCTTTCAAAGAATTGTCCACAACCTTAGGAACCAGATCATCCATATGAATAGAGATTGTAGGAGGAAGATACAACTTGAAACCTAGAGTAAACATGTATAGGTTGAACCAAGCGTTGTTTTAGTCAACATAGGTGGTGGTAAAGGAGTGTTGGGAAAGTACTCTTAGTTGATTAGTCAAATGTGAGAATATTATGAGTCATAGTAGAGTTCTCAACAAATAAGAAAGGAGTATTTTCAAATGACATAAAATTTATGATGATACTAATCTAGTTACTAACAAGATCATGAGATTTTGGATCCTTTTTGGATTCATGTATAAGTTATCAAAGAAATACACATTTTGAAGGTTGTGGTGATAACTTATCAGTATTAGGTATAAGGGCTTAATAAGGCAAGAGCATAAAAATATCTATGGTGGTATAGCAAAGATAGATGCATTTGAATACAATAGTCAGTAGAGAATTATACTTTGAATCTGGGAGATAGGCACATGGTCAATAATATGACATGTTATTAGAAGTGCATTAATCTAGTAGAGTGTATGTGTGTGTTGGTGGAGTAAGAGGGTTCTTTCTACTTTTGCAAAATGACATTTCTGTGTTCAAATACCCCATTCTCTTGGGGTTTATAAAGGAAAAATGTTTGGTGGAGGGTTCTCATGACAAAGTTCCTATATGGTGACATAACAAGGTAACATGCTCTGCCTTTTCTGGTAAAAAATGCAGAGATCCAATTTATGTTCTAAGAAAAGAAATATTAAATGTAAATTTAACGTCCTTAAAAGCCAACTGAGATGATCTTGATTTAATTTATGGAAATTATCTTAATTTGTTTAATCAGTTGTTATTTTCTATTAATGTGAATTTTATATTATTATGCTCTAGTGTTATCAATAAGAATCATACATAGGTCCCTGTCTTACTACTTTTTCTTGGACTTAGAATTGTGAAGCTCAAAATCAAAGGGTTATTTTTGTTGTTGTTGAAGCTATCCAAAGTGTGAAAGGGTAGTTAGTTATTTATGCCTTCCTCTTAATCAATCCTCACATAATTATCTAAGGCAAGAGCATCAACAAACTACTTCCAATATTAGGCATCTTAGCAAGACATCAATTCAGGTTATTAGAAACTATCTCTTAATAGTCCCTTAGTGAGCTACTATTAAGTTTTTTTTGAAATTTATTTTCCATGTTCATACTTTTGGTATTAACTCTAAGATTCATTTGATATGTTTGAGGTGTATATCTACCATTTTACTAAGGAATGAATCTCGTTTTTGTTTGATTACAACATTTGTGACCATATCTAGGTGGAGAGTTGATAATAGGTTGCTGCTTAAAAAATATGGTGTTGTTTGCTTCTAAATATATTTGAAATTCTTTAGTTGTTGTCTATTGTTATGTGAATTATTTCTATATTGTTCTATAGTGGATCAATTATTTCCCATCATTCTCAAAATGAATGCATTGAAAAATCTATCATGTTTCTTTTGGTCATAATATGAATGACAATGTTTATGATAATATGGTATACCAATTAAGAATCCTAAGTTTTTACCATATTTAATGAGGTCCAGTGATTAAATGAAAAAGACTATTTGGTACTTTCATATCCTCTCAAAGGTAAAAAAAAACCTTATTTACGTCACTTATGTATACATTGGTACCTATTTAGTTGTCTAGTTGCTTGATCTTAGTTGAAAAATATTTATCCTTGATCAACAAGCTTGATTATTTGGAAACTGACATCCAAACTTTTATGGGATGCTTTTATATCATTGATAACCAATATGAAGTTTATTAATGTTGTGTTAATAATTATAGTCTCAGAATTGTTTATCAAGTCAAACTTCTCTAGTGGAAGACATTTGTCTATTTGTTGCATTTAGATATTATTACCAACTTTAAAAGTGAAAATCATGATGCACTTATCTCTCTCTAAGAAAAAGTAATCAATGTAGGTTGCATGATAAAGTATGATGCATCTTTCTTTTTTATGAGATAAATGATGGTGATACCAACATGATGGAGTTGGCATTAGCTATTCAAAGTACATAACAACACAATCGATGTGTGTAACGTCCTAATATTTGAGGCCTCAAATAAAATAATATTAAAAGGAACTTGGACTTCCCATATCACCAAGGTGCATGGGGGCTCATCACTAAGAACTCCAAAGTAAAGTGTGCTCAACTTGGAATAGTACTAGGATGTGTGACCAATCAGGAAGTTGATCTCGACTTGGGTGTGAGTGAAGACAAAGATCTCAATTAGGGATAGTGGTTCTCTATGGTGCTAGTTATCATTCTTGAAACTCTACTAGAGCCTTGGGTAGTGGGACTGGGCATTTACAAATGGCATCAGAGCCATAACCCCTTCAATAGGTGGAGCCCAAATGGGCATGTGGCATGCCAGTCTTGAGCCATGTGGTCCTCACATGTTGCAAAGGGATATCCATGGTTATGTAGCTACCCTTTTGATGGTAGTCGTGACCGAGAGCTAGGTGTCCTTGGGCCATTATGGGTTTGCACTGAAATGGAAAAATATAATGAGGCCATATAGTTGAGCCTTGGTGAGGATGTCAACAGCCTGGTAAGGGAGATTGTAACATCCCATGATATGAGGCCTTAGATAAAATGATCTATAAAGGAATGATTGGACTATGTATATCACCAAGGTGCACCTCCTTTTTAGGGAGCCCATCACTAAGAAATCCAAAGTTAAGCATGCTCATCTTGGAGTAGTATTAGGATAGGAGACCGGTCAAGAAGTTGATCTCATCTTGTGCACAAGTGAGGAAAAAGTGCATAGTTAAATATAATGGTGGTCTGTAGGGCCATTTGTCATTTAAAACTCTTCTAAAGACTTGGGAAGTGATCCCAAGAATTTACAATGTGAGTGGTACTATTGCTGATAAATATAACCAAACAAGAAGTGACTGAGTCACAAAACATGGGTAGTGACAAATTCATTTGTAGTTCATATACTTCCAAGTTATTTTTAATATACCCCTAATTTTTTATAAATGTATTGTAAAATTAACTAATATAAAATTATTCTCCAATATCTACCCTTTTTGGTTCACTTTGTTGTCTTATAATATTGAGTAAGCACACGATCATGTTTAACTATTAATGATTATTTTAACATGAATAATGTTTTCCAATAACATACTTTGTAATTTTCCATTATGTTTATGATGTCAAATTCCCTACCACTCAAATTAAGGTACACAAACATCAATAAGTTGTGTTGTTGGAGTTTCTTAGACTATCTAGTCACTTCCCTTTAGTCATGATGGATGACAACTTACAGTGACCTTTTCCCTAGGATGTGATCCACATAGTGTTGTTTCTAGTTATTGGAAGTTTATATACATGAAGGATAATGATAATAGTCATGTTTCTACCTCCATGTGCATGTTTAGAGTCTGGTTACCGGTGGACCCTGTATGAAGAAGTTACTTCAAGAATTAGTGTTTAGTTTGTAAGTTCCATCTATTGTCTTACCCAATATAATACAAGTTGTATTAAGTAACAATATGCTCCATATATTATCCTACTCGGTATGATACAAGTTATTTAATTAGGTAATTAACTATGAGCATCATTTCCCTTATATAAAATACAATAAATACTTTTCATTTTCATTAGCAAACTCAGAAAAAAAAACTATTGGTATCATTGTAGATGATTTAGTTATCTTCTATTGGGTCTAGAAATAGAAAAATTAAAGGGTCCATTAAGGAAAAGAGATTGTAGTTACTGTTGTATGGAGGATTATTAGAAATGATTATACAATTATGAATGGTTTTGCTTCTACTTTTTCTATATTATCTTTATACCGATAGTCCGGTTGAAGTTTCAAACTCTAGTGCTCTAAGATACGTAGAGATCTCGTACTCCACTATATTCTATTGAATCCTGGTGGTACTCCCTCGTCTAGTATAGACCCTGAATTCCTTTTTTGATTAAGAAGGGTTTGTTATTTAACTATTTTTTTTATCTTTGATGTGATCTTGGGTGGGATCCTGGAGAGTAGTTAAGGGACTTGTTATCTATTGGATCTCTGATTGTTTGTTGTGTGTATGTATCCAAAGTAGTATGGGGGAAAATATTTGAACTACACTTGAGTAAAACCATGTGTACATCTTACTTGTTGTCAATACATGAGTTATTCTTCATGTTTTAAATCGGAAATATCTTGATTTATACTTTCTGAACTGTAGGGAGAGAACCTATGTCTCTATTAATAAACTAGTTGTGTTTGGACTCTTATTAGTAACTTCTATTGTTCTCATATATGAATAGTATCCAACATGTGTATTATAGAAAGTTTGTCCTGGATCTAGTTGCTTTTTTTGTATATATTTATCTCTGGCATTAGATTTACCTCTAATCTCTATGATTGTAACTCTTACCAAAGGCATGGGAACTATTATATTTCTTAGCTTGTCTTTTAGAATTTGAATTCTTAGATCTATGTTTATGAGTTCTATCTTAGTGTTCAAAATGCTTCTATTGCATACAACAAATTAATTTTCTCTATTGAAAATAGTTGAGAACCATTTGTTTTCACCTTAGCCTCTTTATGTATTGATGTCAACCACCAGGGGGTCAATCTTGCCCCAAAACATATCTACAATAGTTTCGTCATCTAATTCAAACCACTAAACAATTAAATTAGCATCATTATGCACTATGAAGGCAATGATCACAGCTTGATACCACAAATTCATATAGGATTCAAAAGTCAACCAGGTTCTAAAGGCAATAAATATATAATCTTGTATATCTATCATGATATGGAGCTATCCATGAACAAGTGGTTAATGGTTTCCCAATGAGGAACTTCATAGCAAGATACATCCAATGGCACTTGATATATGGAAATGAAGAGATATTGTCATTAGTAGGCTAACCCTTTTTATGTTCTTCCACACCATAAAATTTTCTCTGGGAGGGGCTTCGTCCAACCATTACCCAGAAGAAAATCCCATATGAATCCACCCACTACTTTCTAGAATAGGTTGCATAGATTAGAGGGTGAATCTTCCATCATTTTCTAGAGTCTGGAGAGCCATAGATTTACCTACTACAAGGGCATGAGTTTGTTGTTTATCTATCAGTTTGCATGCATAAAAATAAAGTCTAGGTGGTTTAATTAATGTTCGCACAATGAATAAATGATGCATGATTTTATTTATGTAATGGTTGTAAAATTAATAAAAGAACAAGATTAGAAGGTCTAATGATGCTTGGCATAATTTTTAACTTCTTATATCTTACTTTACAAACTAAGGGGAAACTTAATTCTTTCCAGAGATCCTCTAGTTCAAACCATGTTTGTCCAATTTTCTATAGAGGTGAAAATGGATGGTAAGACCCAATATTACTTTGAAAATATTAGTTATGATGTTTTTATCATTCCATTGATTTCATATATGTGTAGTAAAATCATGATTGTAAAAATCCAGTTCCACTTTGCCTTTTGGATTGTTCCATTAGTGAACCATTGTCATATCTTCTTGTGTGATAATAGGCACACCACTTTGAGTTGGTTGCCACTGCTTCTAGGTGTCAAGGGATTCCATATATTTGCCCACTCCCATTCTACAAATTAAGATGTGCCTCTTTATATTACTTGAGGATGCACATCCTATAAGGCTTACTAGGATAGATTAAAGTATGGAATAGTTTGTAATGGAACAAAGAGGCACCTAAAATGCGATGAAAATATAGCTTCAAATTGTTACTAATACAGGAGGAATGCCTATAAGTGAGATTTAAGCAAAAATTAAGAGGTAGATCCTTTTATTCACAACAAACCTATACCACTATATAGCCCCTTCCTACTAGCCTGCTTGATTCTACATTTGTTCTTATCAGGCCCATACCTATCTCCAGTCACAATCAATGACACCTGACCCCATCACATTGTTTATATTACTATTATATATTAGAATAAACATCATTTATGTTTTTTACATCATTTTATCTGCAAAAAGAAATAATAGAAATAGTGAAGTGACCGAGAGAAGGTTATTCCATTCCCTTTTTTTTACAATATACTAAGTGACTATGAGAACATGAGATGATATAACTTCCAAAAATATTATTTCTTACAAGAAGAGTATGTAATTGAAGCAGTTAAGGCAAATATTTAATAAGTTGGAAAGAGTAAGTAGTTCATATAATATGATCAAACATAACTAAAGTTACAATATACTTGTTTACACTTGACAAGACATGAATCACACACAATGCTATCAAGAAAATCAAGGAAAAGATTATCATCCAATGTGATTTTTCCAAGAACCCTATTAGGTATACTTCTCAGCTGAATTATATATTTTATTAAGTTATGGCTAGTTTGAGGTGTACCTATCTAATTACTAGCTGACCACTGTGAAGTTGCAATCAGCCCCATATAAGATCTAGGATAACTGACATCCTAATGATCTATTCCCCTCAGTCACTATGAGTAACAATCGTAGTGGTACATCAGTCCAACTATTGAAAACAACCTGGTCTATCCTGGGTACATAGGCCACAACACCAAAAACTAGGGTATGAACCCTCAAATCTAGATTAAATCCACATCTGCTCTCCATTATATCAATCTGACACATGGACCCAACCATTCTTTATGACATGGGAATCAAGATGACATGAATATTCCCACCATGGACCCACCTATACTCAACAATATATGTCTTCAAGCTCCTTTTGGATTACTCGTTTCACTATCCAACAAATTCTGACACTGAGATAGTTCTACGGTCTCAGAGGACTACATTATTAAGGATAAAATTTATTACTTATGCCAGTCAAGTATTTTGATTGCATCAATCACTTGCATGCAAGCACCTAAAAGAAATTTATAAAATGAATTATGGGTTGCTACTTCAGAAGATATAAAACGTATAAAATATTTGTATGTTATTATATCATGGTATGTTTATATACGCTTGCCTATTGATAGGCCTGAACATCAAAGTAGGGCATGTAACAACCCAAAAAGTCACTTATAAAAAAACCAAATAGCTAAATGTAGGAGAATTGTTAGCATCCGAATTTGGAAAAATCGTAAAGAGTCTTTGATGAAATACCACCTAAAATTTTAGCTTAAATCTCCATTAGGTGTAAAAGATATGCAACTTTATGGATTAGGTAATCCTTTGCCCAAAACTTATCATACATGCGCATCCTTGTCTTAGGATGTTTTGTCCAACAATAAATACATATCAATATTGTAACACACCGAAACCTAGTATCTTGAGTCTTGAAATCCTATTCTTATGATTAGAAGATTAGAATGTTTGGTTCTTTAGATTTGATCAAACATAGATGAAGTTATATCTTAGTGTATATAGTTAATACATATAACATGATTAATTCAATGGTAACTCTAATATATATGGGCTTGAAAACAAATACAATACATTTAGTGGCATCACTTAACATGAAACCAATATTCACATAATGGTTGATGTATGCATAATAAGTGGCACAATGTGCATAACGCATTAGGAATAACAATGTGAATTTCCATGTCTATAAATATAAATAATGTTGCATTATCTAACTAAATATCTAATTAATAGGTTTAATAGATTAAATAAGTAAAATATAGAAATTTGTGCATAATAATTAGAGAAACATTTTTGTTAACAATACGAAGATAATGGGACTCTAAATAATAGACAATGAATGTAATGATATAATGTTATAATAAAATAAAGGTATCAGAGCCATAAACCTTCCAGTGGTTGGGGCCGACATGTGCATGTGGCATGCCAGTCTTGAGTTGTGCGGTCCAAACATGTTGAAAAGGGGTATCCATGGTGATGTAACCACCCTTGCACTGGTAGCCATGATTGGGAATTGGGTTTCCATGACCATTCTGGGTCAACACTATAATGTTGATATATTTTGAGGCCATATAGTTGAGTCTTAACAAGGATATCAAGAGTCTAAATAGTGGAGATTGTAATGTCCCTAGATTTGAGGCCTCAGATAAAATGATTTTAAAAGGATGATTGGACTACCCATATCACTAAGTTGCATCTCCTTTATAGGGATCCCACCATTAGCTTGGAGTAGTACTAGGATGGGTGACCAGTTGGGAAGTTGATCCCGACTTTTGCGTGAGTGAGGACAAAGTGTGCAGTAAAGATCAGTGGTGGTCTGTGAGGCCAATCATCATTCTTGAAATGCTACTAGATCCTTGAGTAGTGGGCTTAGGCATTACAAATGATTTTAGAGCCATATTGGTTGTATTCTGACATTTCAATTTTGTCTTCCTAATTAGAACCCTTGATTTGCATAGTTACCCTATAAATGAGATGTTTAATGTAGAATTGACATATGTTAGTCATGAGATGATGGAAGGTCTTTTTAGAATCTTATGAGGTACACATAAAAGTCATGATTAGTAAACTATGATGTGATGCGACTTTAGTGAACATACCCTATGAAATATGTTAGATTTGGCTTGTATCTTTGAATGTTATGAAGTTTGTCTTGGGGATGGAGTCATTTTATGAGGATTTTATAGTAGTAGTACAAGTATATACTAACATGAAAAAATTGTGACTCAACTCTCGCAATCAATTTTGGATCCATCTTTTGTTTCATGCCAAACATGTTTCATCACCAAAAGTTATTTTCCATTATACTATCATATGCATAAAACGTTTTATAGATTTCATCAATGGTTTCTCAAAATGTATCACAATGGAGAGATGTACAAAGTTAGGTATAAAAATGCTAAAATTAGTTAGTGTACAATATCAACCTTAGTTTTGGCTATGAAGTGATGATAAGGAATGTGTGGCTTGATTTAGAGGTTCAGCTGACTTACCCTTTTGTACCTAATAACTTGTTGGATGTTGGTGTAAGCCTTAGGGTGGATAGGTTAGTAATACAAGGACCTAAACCTCAACTCTAGGTGGGTGTGACATGTTAGTTGGATGCATGACATATGTACAACATAAACCCTTAGAAAATCCACAACTAAAAAAATGCACAAGTAACCCTAGTACTTTGATGTTGTGCATCTTGGCTTATTAGGATAAACCTTTTAAGGGGTGGAGAGCAATTAGTTCATAGGGTAAGAATGACTGGATTTTCGAGGTTGAAGTCCTCTTGAGGGAGTGGAGTGTTTTAACATACAGAAACTTAAAATCTTGAATCTATAAATCCTATTCCCGTGACTAGAAGATTAGAATGTTTGGTTCTTTAGATTTGATCAAACACGGATGAAGTTATATCTTAATGTATATATTTAATACATGTAACATGGTTAATATAGTGGTGAATCATATATATGGGCTTTAAAACAAATGCAATACATTTAATGTCATCACACAACATGCTAACCAATATTCACATAATGGCTGAGCTATGTATAATAAATGGGACAATATTCTTAACACATAAATAGGAATAACAATGTTAATTTTCATGTCTATAAAAATAAATAATGTTCCATTACCTAACTTAATATTGAGTTAATAGGTTTAGTAGATTAAAAAATTAAAATATGTATTCTTTGCGTAATAATATAAAGAAATTATTTTGGTAAAATGAGAAGATAATGGGACTCTAAATAATAAATAATGATGATAATGATGTAATTTTATTATAAAATAATTGTATCAGAGTCATAAACCTCCAATAGGTTGGGCCCACATGGGAATGTGGCATGACAATCTTGATCTATGTGATCCAAGCATATTGGAAAGGGATAAATGTGGTGATGTAGCCACCCGTGTGCTGGTAGTCGTGATCAGGAGTTGGGTGTGCATGTCCATTCTGGGTTTGCACTAAAATGGGGAAGTATAATGAGGCCAAATAGTTGATCCTTGATGAGGACATCAAGAGTCTGAGTGGAGGAGATTGTAACGTCCCAAGATTTGATGCCTCAGATAAAAAAATCTTAAAAGGAATGATTGAACTCCCCATATTGTTATGACTGTATCTGAGCTTAATCAGTAAGTAGGGTTTATGTGTATGATTACATGCTTTACTAGATTGATAATTACTTAAACATGATTAATGATGATATCTCAATCATGATATGTTAAACCTAATGATAACCCCAAGTATGCTATCTCTTTGTATAATTAGGGTTTGAGAAAATATAAACCCTAGTCAGCTGAAATTAGGGTTTTCACCAAATAGGCTCATGTTGGGGAGAAAGAGAGAGGTATGCAAATGAGAATGAAAATAGTAGTTGAAGGCTAGGATAGCACAGCCGTGGTGGGTTGTTGGTGGCACGAGCATTCGAGGCCGCACGGCCGTTTTGAAAGAATCAAACTATTGACCAACTTTTATACTAAAATCTGATGAAACGAATGCAACACGGCCGTGGTATGCAGCATGTATGTGCTGGGTCCATCTTAGCACGGCCGTGGCAGCTAGCATGGCCATTCTGGGACATTTACTCTTCAACTGACATTTCTATAGATTTCTAGATAGAAGTGAACTGTTCTATTTTTCATTATTTAATGGTAACTTGGAATGATCTAAACTTTTAACTAAATCTTTATAACTCAATTTCAAACTACTTGATAAAATTTTCATAATTTTTGGAGAAGGTTTGATTTCTACAATATACAAATTACAGTAACTTTTTTATGAAAAAAATCTGCTGAAATAAGAAAAGGTTTAGTGAGGGGTCAATGTGCAATTCACCCAAGCATCTCAATTTCTATATATGGTCAACCTAACACACTAGTATCTCTCATGATTCATGATTCATTCCAAAGAAACGAAATCCTAGAGAGAGAGGGAGAGTTAGGGTTTGAGAGGAGAAAGTGGTGGAATTATTGATCTAGGGTTTCTCTATCTGAGATTTGATGAAATCAAGTAGGTTTAGCTTCTTTGCATAGACTTTCATGGTGAATCTTCTCTCACATGTCAATATTCCATCCCTCCTCTAATTTACTGAATTGGTATAAAAGCTTCCCATTTTCTCACTCTTTCTCCATAATCCCTCATTTCTAGGGTATCAGAGTTAAAAGGAAGAAGAAACAAGTGGATTGCTATGGATTTGATATGAGATCAAGATTTTCAGGGATGAGCTGCGTTTTTAAAGTGTTTTCACACCTTAGGGTGAGTGGGAACTTCCTTTAAATAGTATATTGCACGAAAATTGGTTAAATCATCCATAATTTTTAATTGTGTAGTATGCGACTACAAACCCTTAATTGTGTGTTTGATCTAAGTTGTTGCAAAATGATATGAAATGGATTCTTCCTCTATTGGATAAATTTCAGATGATAAAATCATATTATAAATGTATACAATGCATCCTAATGAAAATTCCCTAAGTATTCACAAAGGTTATAAGAGTAAACTAAAATATAGGGAATTTGTCTATGACTGAAATTGCTGTATAATTAAATTGAGAAATTTGTTTATCTGGATCCCCTTGGTTATGAATGATTGTTTATCTGGATTCATTATACATATATGTCAGATACTATCTTGGATTTCATTTAATGTGATTAGTGTTTCTTTGATATCTCAGTAAAGAGGGTGAAACCCTTGATGCGAGGAAAGTTGGATATTTGTGAATAGATATCGTGAAATCCATTTGAAGGGATTTTCATTACATGATAGACTTTATTTATTCAACTTTATTTTTGATGCATGATATCTCAGTGAATGGCATGGAAACTCAAATTCAGCTCAGTTCCTAGGTTTCATACATATGTTGATTGTATATGATTTGTTGAAAGTAGTCTTTATTCAGTGAATATTTATGTCGCATGAAATCCAAATGAGAGTCATGTGATAAGTGAATGAGGTAAATGAAACCCTAAGGATAGGGTGTTCGATGAATCAAGTATTGCGATATCAATGTTTTTAGTATGAGATGTGGTGATATTTAATAATTCAGTTGTGGTAAATTTTATCAGATGGTCTATGAAACGAATGGTTTATAGAGCTAAACTAAGATATGTAATGTGATGATTGAATTGTGAATGTAAAGAGTGAATTAGACATGTAGATGCCCTGAACACTATAGATTCCCTATGAGAGGTCTACGCCTTAGGGATGAAATGACATAACCTTGGCAGTGTCCAGTATACGGGGGTCGGAATGTACTAATAGTTGGTATGGGGGACAAATCCCAAGAGGAAGTCTCTTTAAAAATACAGTTTGTAGTGTCCAACATCAACCAGAGATCCTAGTGGAAATAGAGTATAGAAAAGCCAATAGGTGGCTTGGCTAAAGCCAATAGGTGGCTTGACTCACCACCTGAGTACCCAGGTCGAGAGGTGGAGTCTGAGATATCTGGCCTCTCCCATTAGCCGCCGAGAGGCAGACGTGCCGAGGCCCACTGTAGATGGGGTCTTACTCGAGAGATAGGCTTAGGAACCCGGATATGCTTCTAAGCCTTGTACAGTAAGATTGTAGCTTGCTGTGAATCTTTCACATGTTGTGCTACACCTCATGTGGGTTCAACGCATAATAAGATGAATGAGAGGTTAAACAAGTGTGTGTAGTTATTCAATTATTCTTTGTATGTTTCTAGATTATTAGATCTCTTTATGGTCAGTCAAGCATTTCATATATTGATTCATTCTTGTAGATATCTAGAGTATTCTGCCATATTTATGATTGTCAATGATTAGACTCTTTAAAGCTTAATACTGTTATAATTGATATCAATTGCTCAAAAGTTTATCTATAATTATATTAGTGCTTCAGACTATTTCTTTGAAGTACTCATTCACTGAGCGAGTAGGCTCACCCCTCTACTCACAATTTTTAGGGAAATCACATGGACTTGAAGAAGATCAACGCATCAGAGTAGATCTACCACAGAAGTTATGTATGAGATCAGTTAAGTTCAGTCGATCCTTGTCACTCTAGGTCCTTGTATATATGTGAGAGAGTTGTAAATGATGTTTTGTATGTTTGTTTCCTTAATAAGAGAGAGTGCAAATGATTGTCATGTCGTATGTACATGGAAGTGTGAGAAACATAATGAATGAACGGATGTGTATCATTAATGTTGAGATCATATTAGAGAAATCAAAGTTTAATTCTCTTGTAAAGTTTGCTTATGTGATTGGATGCAAGAAAACAAAGAGTTTGATAAAAAGGAGTGCACTTTGTATTCAGTATAATCCTCAAACTCATGCCCTAATCTCATGATTAGTGGTAATCGTGGGATGCAGGTGTGACAAGCTTTTGTATCAGAGCTTAGGCTGAGTCGTCAGGGACTATTAGGATAGAAAGTCAGAGTTATAAGTGTGGCAGATAGGTGGTGATGTGTCTTTAGTTCTGGGAGGTCTGAGTATTTAGATACCCTGGTCCGATATCTGAATACTTAGATTGACTAGTATCAAGCTACTCTGTCTATTCTTTTCTGGATGCCCTGGCCAGGTATGCAGAGGAATGATGGGATAGAGAGAAACCCTAGAAATTTTAGGATTAGGAGATCGGAAAGTAATGAAGGAGTAAGATATTAAACATATAATGTGATACAACTCTTTCTTTATATTGCTTCTTTGATTGTAGATAAATAGAAATGCTCTTATATGTATGAATTCATAATATCAGTTTGTAGAATATTTATGGTTCTTTTATATTGTTGTGTGTCATGAAGTGTTTCAATTATTATTAATATTCTTTGTATCAAGTAGACTAGAAGTTACATTTGAATGAGTTTTCCCTAAGTGGATATTCTTTCCACATGTCTGATATTAATAGGAATTACTTAATCCTAAGTAGCTCTTGGTTTTAGGACTGTAGGTTTGTCCTGGTCCGACTGGAAGGGTGCGTTACTGGGATCTAATGACTCCTATTAAAAATATAATAAGAGTAGACTCTGGATAAATTAGACATACATCATAGTGAGATGGTACATACTCCAAGATGTTGAAACATATGAAAAAGATTATAATAGCTAAGAATAAGTTGGAACTGATATCTGAGATCCAAGTTTGGGGCCTCATATGAGAAACCCTTAATTGGGAATAAAGGAAGACGACATAAGGTTCAGATTAACTTTAATGATTAGTATTATATAAACTCTAAATATGAAATGTGGAAAAGATATGAGAAAAGTATGTAAGGACCAAGATAGTAAGAATCAATCATGAGGAATGGACTATATAATTGAGTACAAATTTTTATGTACTCCAAAGCAAAGGGAAAATAGAAGAAAAGAGTTAAGTAGACAATAAGTAAATATAAGTGAAGAGTCTTCATAAGAGTTAAAGTAAAGAGAACTAGATTGTTGGCTAAATGGACATCTAAAAATCCCTTTGTTTTGATAATGACAAACATTTCATTCTTATTGATCTAACGTGCTACTTGAGTGTGCAGGAACAAGGTGGATGACAAAGTACTAGGGAAATCCATATGCTTACATATTTATATTTTCATGAAATGTAATCACTTTGTAAAAACTTGTACAAATATATAATGTACAAGTACTTAGATTTCATGTAAATCAAGCGTTAGATTCTCCCTAGCTAAACACCACATTTAGATAAGTCATCCCCTTCAAATAGGATCACATTTGCACACTCACACATATACTTAGTGCCTAAATTGAAAGATTGAAACATGGTCAATCTCGGTCGACCAAACTCCTCAACAGAGACACTCTCGGTCGACAATCTTCTCGACCGAGAAAGACCCAAGTAGCCGTTAGACACAACTGACAAGGTAGTTGGCAGTTGGAAATAGACGTTGCAAATCACTTGATCCAGAGAGCCTGTCGGTCGACAAAACTTCGACCGAGTAGGTATCTTGGTCAACCATTCCTCGACCGAGATGAACTCTGACAGCAACTGCAGAGTAAATTAATTAGTCGTTGCTAAAGCAACAAACTTGTACCTAACGGCTAGTTAAGCACTTAGAAACCCCTAGAAGGTGTCTAGAACGTCCTTAAGTATCTATAGGCCATTCCTATAAATAGGACAAGCCATAGGACACTCAAACTCACTTGTTACACTTGAGAAATCCTTGAGCATACTTTGAGCAATTTGTTTGTGAGCAATTTGAGCATTGTGACAATTGGCCACTTTCTTCCTTAGCTCAAAATTCGTGTCCTATAGGCTAGCATCTCCTACCCACTGCAATCACAAGTTCACACACTTGGTTAGGAGATCTATATGCTTGATCTAGGCAAATCAAGCCTTGGGCTATAAAAGGATAAGTTGTAATTTCCTTTCTTCTTTCTTTTTCTCTATTATTGTTTGTACTCTCCTTGCTAATCCTAGGTTGGAGGCTACAGATTGGAGAGGGTGGATATCTTCTTGGCGAAGAAAGAGACCTTGAACTACTTCAAGAAGGTTGGTGCAACGGGAGGTTACTTCTAGAGAGGAAGGCTACTTCAAGGGGGAGCTTGGAGTTACTTCAAGAAGGCTACCTCAAGTTGGTGCATCTACTTCAAGTGAAGGCTGTTCAAGGGGTGTAAAGAAAGTATTGCATTTTGTATAAATCCTTGTGAAGGTAATAAAATAAATACTTTCAAAATGCCGGTTGGGTAAGCAACCGGGTAGTGGACTGACAGCTTTAGTATTTGCTAAAGTTGGAACCACTCTAAACGCCTGTCTCCTTCTTCCAATTTCAATTGTGGTTGTTTGAGTTAAATAAATTGTTAAAATTAATTTAAAACTCTATTCACCCCCCCTCTAGTGTTTTCATAGATGAGCATGTAAATCATAAAACTTGGATAAGAAACTTAGTTGAAACAAAGAGAAACGTTGGAAATAATTAATGAGATTTATTAAGGAATGAGGGCTATGACATAATTGAGAGCATGGAATGTATACCTTTATTAATAAGTTTAATACATTCATCCTTACTGCCTTTGGATTCTAAGTCTCTATAGAACAACAAACTATTTTCTAAAATAAGAACAAAAGTGTAGCTAAATAAATGAATAAGTTATACAAAGGTAGAATATATTTAAGAAGGAAAAACTTGATTGAAAGAGAAACTATGTTTCACCCATGCATGAGCCATTTGATTTAAAATGAAGGATATGTAATGTATTAAACATGAGATGAAACTTGTAGAGAGATTATTAATTTAGAATTTCAACTTCACATTAGTATAAGGATAAAATGAAATATATGCAACATGGTATACATGATCATACTCATAAAAGAAGCAACATGATCATAAGGGAAAACTAGAAGTTAAATATGACATGTGGAATATTAGTATTTGGTAAGGGGATTATGGAAAGTAAAGAAGGGTTTGAAACATGATGGAGTAATATAGATTATAAAAGAAAGATGTTAGGAGATTCAATCAAGTTCTAGTTAGTTAAGTAACCTTTTTGATAACTAATTAAACCTACATACAACAAATATATTAAGGGAATGTTTGAAGATAAGAATTATAAGTCTCAGAATCATATTATCTTTCATATTTTCCTTAATTCGAGCAATGTGGGAATGAAGTGATAAGAAAATGAATCATATATGATGCATAAACACCATGGTAGAGACATCTAGTGAATGTAATAATGACACACTATATGATGATGAAATTCTAGTGGGGTAAATTGAGAATGTAATATATCTGAATAGGTCAAGTAAGAGAAAGAAAACTCAATTGATAAGATAAGAAAGACCTTAGTAAAACTTGTGAGATCCAAAGTTTGAATTTCGAATTAAAGGAGAAAAATCGCATCGCAATAATTTCATGTTTCTGATAAGGACCAAACCCTACAATGTTTAGAGTTGTAGTAGTTCAAGGGATGTCAATAGTGATTTGACCTTGAATACTAGCATCTCTATAAAGCAAGATCATGAGATTTGTACTATGATAAGTAAACTAGCACTCATAGTAATCCAGGGTTAAAAGGTAGCCAGTTTGAAAGGTAGATAAACAATATGGAAATGATTCAGAGCAAAGGGTAAGAAATAAATTTTAAATGTAACAAGTGTGTTTTGAACAAAAGGAGAAATGCAATATGAGTGAAGCGCAATGAGATAAATTCTTGCAGTGATAGCAAGAATGATGAATAATCTATTTGTTCCTTATATGTTTCAATTTTAGGAATGTTTAATCTACATGATTAAAATGAGAAGAATAATTAGAAAAAAGTAAGTAGTAAAGAATGAGGAGAGAGATAAGAGAAAATAATGGCTTTTAGTAATATGTAAATTTGTTTTTAGAAGTATAATTTGTTTAAGGTATACTAAGGGATGTAAATTTGTTTTACATATGATTTCAATTGTTCATGTATAAGCAATATGTTAATTAAAGGTGTCTGATAGTTTAAGTCAATCACACTAATAATACATCTTAGTATTGTACAATTGTGGGATGGTGATATGGGTTGAATGATGATGGAACAAATGGAGGGTTACCCTGAATAAGGTAGTCTTACCTATTCACTGATATGAATAGAAGGGATGATAACCATATTGTATTGATATGTAACCCTAATGAGGTATAGCTTGTTATACCTATCTTTAATATAACTAAGTGATGGTAATTGGGTATGAATAGTCCTTGAATGACTAATAGAATCATGGAGTACTCTGTTACTGTTGTTGAAATCCTAGTATGCTATAACATGATGGTTACACCTTGAATTATGTGTGGGTTCATACTTGAGAATAGTATGTAATGTGATGGTAATGCATCACCTTATGCATCCATGATGCAATGGGGATGATGTGAGTATTATTGTACAATTGCTGTTGAATCTAGTCTTCCAACTCAAGGCTATTTTTCTATTTGAGTAGCACAATAGTAAAAATTCAAAACAACATGGTGAACTCTCTTTTGTGACTTAGAGGTAATACATAACAATAGTACATATTGAGTCGTATGAACTGAAATAGTTGGATCAGATTATCAATGTTGAGGTAACACCTCAAGAGAATGAAAATATTGAAATGGTTGTTTATCTCTCTATCCTATGATTGATTGTGGCATAGAGAATTCGTTGGATATCATTGGGAACTGTTTCAAACATGTTGTGATTATAAAAGAAGTAAAGGACTTAATGTTGAAAAGTGCATTCAAGTGTGAAATACAAGAATATAATGACATGTAAGACTTCAACAGCTTAAAATAAACCTTGAAAGTACTTTGCTTGCATATTTATGTTTTAGGGACAAAACCTTTTTAGGGGGGGATTGTTATGACCATATTTGAGCTTAATCAGTAAGTTAGGGTTTATGTGGATGATTACATGCTTTACTAGATTGATAATTACTTAAACATGATCAATGATGATATCTCAATCATGATATGTTAAACCAAATGAGAACCCCAACTATGCTATCTCTTTATATAATTAGGGTTTGAGAAAATATAAACCCTAGTCGGTTGAAATTAGGGTTTTCACCAAATAGGCTCATGTTGGGGAGAATAAGAGAGATATGCAAAGTAGAATGAAAACGGTAGTTGAAGGCTAGGATAGTACGATCGTGGTGGGTCGTTGGTGGCATGGGAATTCTAGGCCGCACGACCGTTTTGAAAGAATTGAACTATTGACCAACTTTTATACTAAAATATGATGAAACCAATGCACCACAGCCGTGGTATGCAACACGGCCGAGCTGTGTTCGTCTTCGCATGGCCGTTCTGGGGCATTTACTCTTCAACTGACATTTCTGTAGATTTCTGGATAGCAGTGTACTGTTCAATTTTAAATTATTTAACGGTAGCTCAGAATTATCTAAACTTTTAACTGAATCTTTATATCTCAATTAAATACAATATGATAAAGTTTCATAATTTTTATAGGAGGTTTTATCTCTAAAATATATGAATTATAGTAACTTTTTATGATAGAAAATCTGCTGAAATAAGAAAAAGTTAAGTGAGGGGTCAATGTGCAATTCACCCAAGCAGCTCATTTCCTCTATATGGTCAACCTAATACACTAGTAGCTCTCATAATTCGTGATTCATTCTAGAGATATGAAATCCTAGAGAGAGAGAGAGGGAGAGTTAGGGTTTGAGAGGAGAAAGTGGTGGAATTGCTGATCTAGGATTTCTCTATCCGAGATATGATGAAATCAAGTAAGCTTCTTTGCATAGCCTTTCATGGTGATCCTTCTCTCACATGTCAAGATTCCATCCCTCCTCTAATTTGATCAGAAATGGTATCAAAACTTCCCCTTTTCTCACTCTTTCTTCATAATCCCTCATTTCTAGGGTTTCCGAGTTGAAAGGAAGAAGAATCGGGTAGATTTATATGGATTTGATATGAGATCGAGATTTTCAGGGATGAGCTGATAAGGTGTTTCACACCTTATGGTGAGTGGGAACTTCCTTTAAATAGTATACTGTATGAAAACTGGTTAAATCATCCATAATCTTTAATTGCTTAGTATGCGACTACAAACCCTGAATTGTGTGTTTGATCTAAGTTGTTGCAAAATGATATGAAATGGATTCTTCCTCTGTTTGGATGAATTTCAGATGATAAAATCATATAAGAAATGTATATAATACATACTAATGAGAATTCCCTAAGTATTCACAGAGGTTATAAGAGTAAACTGAAATATAGGGAATTCGTCTATGACTGAAATTGCTATATAATTAAATAGAGAAATTTGTTTATATAGATCATCTTGGTTATGAATGATTATTTATCTGAATTCATAGTACATATATGTCATATACTATCTTGGATTTCATTTAAGGTGATTAGTATTTCTTTGATATCTCAGTAAAGAGGGTGAAACCCTTGATGCGAGGAAAGTTGGATATTTGTGAATAGATATCGTGAAATCCATTTGAAGGGATTTTATTCACATGATAGACTTTATTTATTCAATTTTATTTTTGATGCATGATATCTTAGCGAATGGCATGGAAATCCTAATTCAACTCAATTCCTAGGTTTCATACATATATTGATTGTATATGATTTGTTGAAAGCAGTCTTTATTCAGTGAATGTTTATGTCGCATGAAATCCTTATGAAAGCCATGTGATAAGTGAATGAGGTAAATGAAACCCTAAGGATAGAGCGTTCAATGAATCAAGTATTATGATATCAATGTTTTTAGTATGAGATGTGGTGATACTTAATAGTTCAGTTGTGGTAAATGTTATCAGATGGTCTATGAAATGAATGGTTTACAGAGCTAAACTAAGATATGTAATGTGATGATTGAATTGTGAATGTAAAGAGTGAATTAGACATGTAGATGCCCTGAACATTGTAGATTCCCTATGAGAGGTCTGCACCATTGGGATGAAACAACCTAACCCTTGCAGTTTCCAATATATGAGGGTCAGAGCGTACTAACAGGTGGTATGGGGGATGAAGCCCTAGAGAAAGTCTCCTTAAAAATACAATATGAAGTGTCCAACATCAACCAGAGATCCTGGTAGCACTAGAGTACAGAAAAGCCAATAGGTGGCTTGGCTAAAGCCAATAGGTGGCTTGACTCACCACATGAGTACCCAAGTTGAGAGGTGGAGTCTGGGATATCCAGCCGCTCCCATTATCCGTTGAGCGGCAGACGTGCCAAGGATCAATGCAGACGGGGTCTTACTCGAGAGATCGGCTTAGGAACCCGAGAATGCTTCTAATCCTTATACATTGAGATCGTAGCTTGTTGTGATTCTTTCACATGTTGTGGCACAGCTCATGTGGGTTCAGGGCATAATAAGATGATTGAGAGGTTAAACAAGTGTGTGCATTTATTCAATTATTCTTTGTATCTTTCTGAATAATTAGATCTCGTTATGATCAATCAAGCTCTTCATATATTGATTCACTCTTGTAGATATCTATAGTATTCTTCCATATTTATGATCATAGATGATTAGACTCTTTCAAGCTTACTGTTGTTATAATTGATGTCAGTTGCTCAAAAATTTATCTGTAATTATATCAGTTCTTTAGACTATTTCTTTTAAGTACTCATTCATTGAGCGAGTAGGCTCACCCCTCTACTCACAATTTTTAGGGAAATCACATGGATTTAAAGATGGTTAATGCATCAGAGTAGATCTACCACAGGAGTTATGTATGAGATCAGTTAAGTTCAGTCGGTCGCTATCACTCTATGTCCTTGTATAGATGTAAGAGAGCTGTGAATGATGTTTTGTATGTTTGTTTCCTTAATAAGAGAGCATTCAAATGGTCGTCATGTCATATGTACATGGAAGTGTGAGAAACATAATGAATGTATGGATGTGTATCATTAATGTTGAGATCATATTAGAGAAATAAAAGTTTAATTCTCTTGTAAAGTGTGTTTATGTGATTGGATACGAGAAAACAAAGAGTTTAAAAAAAGGAGTGCTCTTCGTATTAAGTATAATCCTCAAACTCATGCCCTAATCTCATGATTAGCGGTAATCGTGGGATGCGGGTGTGACACATATCACCAAGGTGCACGTCCTTCATCGGGATCCCATCACCAGGAAATCCATTGTTAAGTTTGCTCAACTTGAAATTGTATTAGGATGGTTGAATATTTGGGAAGTTGATCCCGACTTATGTGTGAGTGAGGACAAAGTCCTCAGTTAAGGCCACTGGTGGACTGTGGGGATAATTGCAATTCCTAGAAGTCTACTAAAGCCTTGGGTAGTGGGCCTAGACATTAAAATAATAGTAACCAAAATCCCTAAAATTATAATAGAATGTTCACCATAAAACAAGGTTCAATATCCAAGTCAGGTTCCCTCTTTATTGGTAATAAATTACCATGAAAAAGACATTTATGAGGAATGGTACTTGTATTAGGAATTCTGGTTTTTGTAAGTTCAAAAGTAATGTTCTCCTTACAACAATAAAAGTATGAAGGGACTAAGTGAGATTTAAAGATGTATTTTTTTAGCATTCACAAGAAAAACATCACCTAAAAAGATCTTTTGGCATATTATCTTAGAGAAAGATGGAGGTTGTGCATGTACTAAGTAGGCTAGAAATGCATTAAATGTTGTATCACTAACTTGATGGTGAAGGAAAATGTTCAAACAACAAGGAGTCACGAAGAAGAGATGGAAATGCCCAAGATTTTTCCTCCAAAATCACCTATCTTAAATAAAGGGGTGTGTCTAGAGTAAAAGAGGGAAGAAAAGAGGGTTCTTTATCCATGTACACAGGTTTCTAGCTGAAACCACTCTGGATTTTGTCCATGGAAGCAGGTAGAAGAGAAAAATAGCAAGAAAAATAGGTTAAAAGAGAAGGTCTTACACGCACGAAGCAAGAAACTAAGAAAGAAGGCTTCAATCCGTCCTAGAAGAGACAGATCCAAGTTTTGTAGAAACATGCAACCACGTTGTATCAAGGTTTCAATATCAAGAACTCTCCACATCATTATTGACTGACTTCCGATGGTCTCCAATAGCAAGAACTTGGTAAAAGGTTGATTGAAAGAATAGGGGTTATTTAACGCTAGGATGAAATACAAAGTAGGTTAAAGGTTGAAATAATGATTCCACCAATCAAAGGTCAAGTTCCCCTTCAATTTGTACAATGGGAACCAACATCAATTTGCAGCCATCCAGAAGATCCTTTAGTTTACAAACATGTAGAACTTCCTTTGGTTTGTGAGTATGAAAAAAACAATTTGATTGTTGACATGCATAATAGCCATAGGAAGACACACTCAAAACAACCATCAAAAGGCACACTCAGAACAACCATTGGAAGGTGTACCTACTAACACTTCTGCCCGAAACTAACTTAAGAGATTCATATCTTAATGCTACAAGGTTCAAAAGCATTAAAATAAGATAGAACTTACCCTAATTTTAAAGGACACCATGTGATAAAATATACATGTTCTACATTACAGTTCAATGCCTAGAAAAAGGGAAAATCATAGACTGGTCCATAAAAGTACATAGAATTGCAAAATTTGAGCAAATGATGTTTGATTCAGCCCAATTTGAAACGTACCTTTGTCAAAAGATTTTAAACATAATCTAAAGTTTAATTACAAAAATAAGTAACAAATTAAGACAACCAAGCATGTTTATTTGTAAAACAAGGTTAGGGGTCTTACAACCATAAACCTCTAACAAATATTTCACCCCCAAAATACTACACAAACAACGATGGATACTTCCTATGCATCTCTTCCTCTGATCCCCATGTGGCTTCCTATAATCGGGAAATGATACCACAAGGCCTTCACTAAGTCTATGTCCTTCTCTCAGATTTATCTAGGAACAACGTTGGACCCTCAATATATGAAACATCATCATACAACTCCACCTCGACCAGTTGTATCATCTACTCCGTGTCCAGTTATACTTCCTCAAAATTGTAATGTGCAACACATTTGGCAGCCAGAGAAAATCTGATGGTAACTCTAGCTTGTAGGCTACTTTCCTAACATGAGACGTTATAGGGTAAGGTCCAATGAACCTAGGGGGGGCATCTTACGCTTCTTCCCAAACCTTAGAATACCTTTTCAAGGGGAAACCTTGAGATATACAAGATATCCTACTTGGAACTCCAACACTATATGCCATTTTTCTGAATTTGACTTATGCCTATCTTCTGCTACCTTCAACTATTGTTGTATCACCTTAGTCTTCTCTATAGTCTGTTGTGCCATCTTAGGACCTAAAAACTAATATTCACCCCCTCGTAACAACAAAGAGGTGACCTACAACACCCTTTGTATTAAGCCTTATATTGTGCCATGTCTATATTTTTCTAGTAACTATTGGTGTAGGCAAACTGAATGAGACTAAAGTGAATATCCCAACTTCTAAGAAATTGGAGCACATATGCTCTCAATAGATCCTCTAAAGTATGTATGGTCCTCTATGAATGACCATTTATCTATGAGTGGGAGGCAATACTGAACCTCAAATGTGTTTCCAACGTTGTATGTAGATGTTCCCAAAAGCTACTTATAAACTGAGAACTTATGTCTAATACTATGATAATTGGTATGCCATGCAAATAGACTATCTCATCAACATAAATCTGACCCAACTTATCTGATGTAAGTGGTCTTGACTAACAAGAAGTGAGCTGACTTTGTCAATCGATCAACAATCACCCAAATAGAATCTTGACCTTTGCCTATCTTAGGAAGACCAACCACAATGTCCAAATGTTATATGATCTCATATCCCTTGTGGAATTTCCCTTGTGGAATTGGTAAAGTCTACAACATTCATGTAGGCTTCTGATGCTCTTCCTTGGCATGTTCACAGACTACCTGGACACAACTTGTACCATATCACGCTTCAAACCTAGCCACCGATACAAGACCTTCAGTTTATGATACATCTTTGTACTACCAACACACATAACCTAAATTAAGTAATGATATTCCTCAATTACCAATCCCATAGGTCGTTAACATTTGGAACCACCATTTGGTTGTGAAAGCACATTGTCCCATCACCTGTCTCATGAAATCCAATCATGCCTCCTCCTGCCAAAATCTTATCTAATGTTCTTTATCACTGTATCATCCTTTTGTGCACATGTAATTTGTTGTATCAATGTTAGTTTAACATATAACTATGCTAACAAGACTACCAAAAAGAATACCTCCATCTGTACATTTATCTTCTAGAGTGACACTAACATATCCCTCTTGTGACGTGCCATCGAGTAGAACTGCACTTTGTCTACAGAAGATGATGAAGATGGCTTTCTTCTAAATGCATAAGCCATGACATTCATCTTTAATATATGATATTCTATCATACAACCATAGTCCTTGATCAACTCTATCCATTTTTTCTGCCTCATGTTTATATCCTACTTCAAAAGGTTGTATTGAAGGTTCTTGTGACCACTGAAGATCTAACACTTATCTCCATACAGAGTTCCTCTGAATCTTCAAAGCAAGAATCACGAATGCTAACTCTAGATCATGAGTTGGGTAATTTTCCTCATTCTTCTTAAGCTATTGAGAAGTAAAAGAAATTACATTCTTCTCTTTCATTAGCACACGTCCCAACCCATTCTTTGAATCATCACAAAAAATGATGTAACCTTTCCCAGGTTCTAGAAACACCTACATTGGAGCACTTGCCAACTTTAAAGAATGTTGGCACTTTTATTCCCAGACAAAAGGAACACCATTCCGAGTTATCCTAGTCAAAGGTAAGGCTATTGCATTAGAGTTCTTGATGAACCTCCTGTAGTGACCAGCTAAGCCAAAGAAGCTTCAAACCTTAGTTGGTGTCTTGGGTTTCTCCAACTTCAACACTAACTCCACCTTCTTTGGGTCCACACAAACACCCTTTGCAGAGATGGCATGATCAAGGAAAGAAACCTTAGTCAGCTAAAACTCACACTTACTGAATTTAGCATACATCCTATGATGCCTCAAAAACTCTAACAAAGATGCCTCTCATGTTGCTGACTTTCCCTAGAGTATATCAAGATGTCATCTATGAACACCACCATAAACTAATCAATATATGCTATGAATACACTATTCATTAGCCCAAACGACATACCACAAACTCATAATTGCATACCTAGTCCTAAAACCAATTTTTGGTCTTCCATCTATCTTGATCCTCAACTGATGATACCCTAGCCTTAGATCTACCATGGAGAACATTGACACCCCTCTCATTTGATTAAACATATCATCTATCATTGGCAATAGGTACTTGTTCAATACTTTGACCTTATTCAGATGTCAGTAGTCTATATTCAACTCTCGGTAGTCTATACAAAGCCTCACAGAACCATCCTTCTTCTTCACAAATAACACTAGAGCACCCCAAAGGGAAGTGCTCGATCATATGAAGCCTTTCTCCAGAAACTCCTGCAATTGCTCCTTCAACTTCATCTCAATTGGAGCCATCATAAGGTGCTTATGCTATGGGTTGCGTGCCGAGAACTAGATTGATTTTAAAAGCAATCTTTCTAGGGGGTGAAACACCAGGAATCTCATCTGGGAAAGCATCCTCAATCTCACACACCAAAGGTACTTCTTGGATACTAGGACTCCTAACCTTGGTATCCACCACATCAACCAATAAAGCTTCAAGTCCTTGTCTCATCAACTTTTCTTCTATCACAACCAACACAATACATGTAGGAAGAATCTTCATATCTCCTTGGAAAGTCTAAGAGGCATCACCATCACAAAACAATGCAACTTTGGAGCCACAATCCAAAACAACCTTGTACTTGTACAAGGCATCCATTCCTATGATCACATAAAATCCATGCATATCAAGTGGCATGAGATCCACTTGAATGTTGGCACTTAAGAAAGAAAGAATGCAAGTGAACACACTTCTCACAGAATAGTGGAACCTACCAAAGGGGTTTCTATAGTAGATAATTTGTTCTACTGCTAACATGTAAGTTATAACTATTTATCACCTCTCTGGTAATAAATGAGTGTGTCGCACCCAGGTCAACCAAAATAGATACAAAGGTAAAAGTCGACAAGTCAAAATGAAAAAGTTCCATCTGACCTATTGTGACCCATGGGTTGACCACTCCTTCTAGCCGACTCATGGTGTAGAATCTAGCCATTGCTTGTTGTCATCCTCAACCTCTACTAGATGGTCCTGAAGACCCTGTCTCTGATGTCTTTCCATGACTCTACTGCCAACACTACTATATTGTGCTGCAATGAGCCCTCACTAGTACATGAATGGTCTGTAGCGTTGTTTTTTTAAGCCTGCAGCGTCACTTTTTAACCGACACCTAGGTGGCCGTCGCTATAGACTTTACTCTATAACGTCGGTTTATTTGACCAAAAAAATCGACCTTACAGAGTAAACACCGACGCAAAAGGTTGTAAAAAAATATGACCCAGGTGAGAAAAAAGGAGTCTGTAAGGTCGGTTATTCCAAAAAACCAACCCTGTAAACACTCTCAGTCGAGAATATTGTCGACTGAACACATTTTTGGTCGACAATTTTCTCGACCAAGAGAGTTTACAGTGTCAGTTTTTTTAGAATAACTAACGCTAAATATTGAATAACCGTGGGACTTCTAAGGTCGGTTATTTGGAAAAAACCGACGCTAGAGGTGCTTATACATGCGTGAACTTAACTGGATCCAAGATTTATCTCAGTTGATGATATTGTCGACCGAAGGGACTTCTAGGGTCGGTTTTTGGAAAAAAAACTGACGCTAGAGGTGCTTATATATGCGTGAACTTAACTAAATATCTGTCGAAAAAATTGTCGACCGAGAGAGTTTACAAGGACTTCTAGGGTCAGTTTTTTGGAAGAACTGACGCTAAAAATTTAAATAAACATTTCAGTGTACCCTTCGGTTGAAAAATTGTCGATCGAAAATATTTCGGTCGACAAAATTTTCGACCGAAGGGTACAATGGAACGTTCAAACTAAAATAGAAATGAATATCCATATATTCTAGGAGAGGGGAGCATTGATGCTCAACCATCACCATTCAAAACCACACATTCATGAAAAAATGATTCATAATCACATCATAATTTACAAAATGATAGATTGCTTTAAATACAAGGAGGAAAATTTGGTTTGAAATCCTAGAAATATACATCTTTTGAGAGATTAAAAGCTATCCATATGCAAACAAAGTCTATGATTACCACTTCCTTCAAAAAAATCATGCACAAGATGTAGGGTTCATCTAAGATGATACAAAAAAACTATCATATAAGCTCACACCCTAGGTAAATGTACATCTTTATACTTGGATCAATATTTTTAAGGCAAAATCATGTACATGTAACGTAAGAGTGAACAATAATCATGGATATAGTTATATAACTCACCTTATAGATGATGTAGAAACTCCAAACAACAAGGTAGATTGAAGAAAAATGGGGGAAGAAACCCTAGCTTGGGCACTCCTCTTAACCAAGCTGGTTCCTTCTCTAAAAAGGAAGCAAACCCTATGTTGAAAAGGTAAGAAAAAAGAGTGGAAGATGTTTTAAACCATTATCTCAAGCTCCACCATGAAACGTCATGGATTCAGCCAAGAAGAAGAGAGGGGAAGATAGAACAGCAAGAAAAACAAAGAAAAAGAGACATATTTCACTTACCAAGACTAATAAAGGTGGATCTGAACCCGGAAATGAACTCGAGAACCTTACTTGGAAACATCCGCAACCTTCCTTGGAAATGGCGACAACCTTACTTGGAAACAACAATGACCATCGTAGAGGATAAGACGACCTTCACAGAGAGGCAGTGACCTTCGTGGAAGTATGAAGAGACGGCGACGACGAGCTCTTTTCGCGGAGAGGAGTCAAGGGCTTTGGCGATGCGAAAAGGTGGCAAGGGCTTCACGACGGAAAAGGTATCTGCGCTGCGGGAGAGAAAAAGAGAAGGAAAATTTTGTTTCGTGGGGGAGAAAGACTAGGTTTCAGTCATTTTAAAGGAGAGACTCGACCTGTAGCATCGGTTAAAAGAAACAAAATTACGCTAAAGATTAGTGGTGCCCGTGTTTGGTTATTTAAAAACACTCAAACACATTTTCGGTCGACAAATTTGTCGATCGAGGGGAGCTCTAGGGTTGGTTAAAAGTAAAAAACCGACGCTAGAGGTGCTTATACATGCATGAACTAAATTGGATCCAAAATTCATGTCGGTCGAAAATTTCGTCAACCGAGAAGTACTTTAGGGTCGGTTATAAGAAAAAACTGACCCTAGAGGTGCTTATACACGTGAAATCTGGCTCCTTCTCAGTCGATGAATTTGTCGATCGAGAGGTTAACGATCGACAGTTTCGTCGACCTTGGAGAGCTCTAAAGGTGCTTATACATGCGTGAATTAAATTGGATCCAAAATTCATGTCGGTCGACAATATTATCGACCAAAGAGAACTTTAGGGTCGGTAATAAGGGAAAAACTGACCCTAGAGGTGCTTATATACATAAAATCTGGCTCTTTTCGGTCGACGAAACTGTCGACGGAGAGGTTATCGGTCGACAAATTCGTAGAACGAGGGAGCTCTAAGGTGCTTATGAAACACTAATATGGGATGATGTTATGTGAAACCCTAATATAGGGTGATGTCGTGTGAAACCCTAAAATGGGATAATGTTATGTGAAACCCTAATATGGGATAATGTTATGTGAAACCCTGATATAGGGTGATATTGAATAAAACCATAATATGATAATGTTATGTGTAACCTTAATATGGGATGATGTGATGTGAAACCCTAATTGATAAAGATGGGAAACTCTAACCATAATGAGGGAATAGTTATGTTATCTTTGTATTTCATGATGTTGATATGAAATTGATATGGTTGTTATCAAGTATACAAACCATGTGAGATGCATGTGTAACAAATATCCTATATACCTTGGTCAGATGACTTGAAGGTAATAGTTACCTGATAAGTGATAACCATGTTTAGTGATGAACTAAGGGTTTGAATACCCAGATCCTGCAAATGTGATGATGGTGGTATTGAGGGATGTGAATTCCCAACAATAAGACAAGGGATTGAGATCCCAATGCTTTATAAAGTTTTTAAAAGTACTAAATTGGATCCAAAATTCATTTCGATTAACAATATTGTCGACCGAGGAGCCCTTTAGGGTTGGTTATAAGAAAAAACCGACCCTAGAGGTGAAATCTGGCTCCTAGGGACTTCTAGAGTCGGTTATTTGAAAAAAATTGACGCTAGAGGTGCTTATACATGTGTGAGCTTAATTGGATCCAAGATTTATCTCGGTCGACAATATTGTCGACCGAAGGGACTTCTAGAGTCAGTTATTTGGAAAAAACCGATGCTAGAAGTGCTTATACATGCGTGAACTTAACTGGATCCATGATTTATCTCGGTCGACAATATTGTCGACCAAAGGGACTTCTAGAGTCGGTTATTCATAAAAAACTAACGCTATAGGTGCTTATACATGCGTGAACTTAATTGGATCAAAGATTTATCTCAGTCAACAATATTGTCGACCGAAGGGACTTCTAGAGTCGATTATTTGGAAAAAACCGACACTAGAGGTGCTTATACATGTGTGAACTTAACTGGATCCAAGATTTATCTCGGTCAACAATATTGTCGACCGAAGGGACTTCTAGAGTCAGTTATTTGGAAAAAACTGACGCTAGAGGTGCTTATACATGTGTGAACTTAACTGGATCCAAGATTTATCTCGGTCAATAATATGGTCGACCGACGGGACTTCTAGAGTCGGTTATTTGAAAAAAAACCGACGCTAGAGGTGCTTATACATGCGTGAACTCAATTGGATCCAAGATTTATCTCGATCGACAATATTGTCGACCGAAGGGACTTCTAGAGTCGGTTATTTGGAAAAAACCGACGCTAGAGGTGCTTATACATGCGTGAACTTAACTAGATCCAATATTTATCTCGGTCGACAATATTGTCGACCGAAGGGACTTCTAGAGTCAATTATTTGGAAAAAAACCGATGCTAGAGGTGCTTATACATGCGTGAACTTAACTGGATCCAAGATTTATCTCGGTCGACAATATTGTCAACTGAAGGGACTTCTAGAGTCAATTATTTGGAAAAAACCGATGCTAGAGGTGCTTATACATGCGTGAACTTAACTGGATCCAAGATTTATCTCGGTCGACCGAAGGGACTTCTAGAGTCAGTTATTTGGAAAAAACTGACGCTAGAGGTGCTTATACATGTGTGAACTTAACTGGATCAAAGATTTATCTCGGTCGATAATATTGTCAACCGAAGGGACTTCTAGGGTCAGTTATTTGAAAAAAATGACGCTAGAGGTGCTTATACATGCGTGAAGGCAAACTATATTCAAGATGTCTAATTACCCGTGTTTTTTGTAGACATATAAGGTCAGTTATTTGGAAAAACTGACCCTATAGATCGAGGCGCGAAGCCAAAATCAAACAAAATTTTGCCACGGGAAACTGTAATTGGCTTTGTAATCCAATTGTCTATAAGGTCATTTATTTTATGAAAACTGACCCTATAGAGATACACTACAAGGTCGGTTATTTTAAGAAAAGAGACCCAATAGGTCTTAAGTGGTGCCCGCATTTTTTATAGACATATAAGGTCAGTTATTTAGAAAACCGACCCTATAGAGTTACACTACAAGGTCGATTTTTTTAAGAAAAGCGACCCAAGAGGTCTTAAGTGGTGCCCGCGTTTTTTATAGACATATAAGGTCAGTTATTTGGAAAACTGACCCTGTAGAGTTACACTACAAGGTCGTTTTCGTAAGAAAACTGACCCAAGAGGTCTTAAGTGGTGCCCGCACTTTTTTTAGACATATAAGGTCAGTTATTTGGAAAAACCGACCCTACAGGTAGTGACGTTATAACCCATTTCTGTACTAGTGCCTATTGGCTCTTCCTTGGCTATTGTGAAACATCCTGGTTCTTCATGGGAAAAGACAATCTCACATGCCCAACTAAGCCACACTTTAAGCACTTTCTCATATAATACTATGGTCTACACAAACTAGGTCATAGACATTGAACCTAAAGTGCTCACCCCAACCAAAAGAAAACTATGACCACTCCCCTTTCTAGGATACCACTACAACTATACTTGTGTCTTTGATTCACAAACTACCAACGTCTATTATGACTGTTAGTAATATGGGATAGAAAACCTCTACTTCTTGAAACTACTTGAATGTTGTCCCTAGAATTGGGTTGAGCTATTCCTTACACCATCTTCTTGTTGCTCCATTTTTGTCATGTCTATCCTCCTCATATACTCCACAAAGGTGGAAAACTTATCTCAAGTTCCAAGGCAGATGCCATCCTTGCCAACTTGATGCTTAAACCCTTCTCAAACCTTCTAATCCTATAGTTCTATGTAGCTACCATGTGAGGACAAAACCTCAATAAATACCTGAACTTAGCCATGTAGTCATTTACATTCCACAATCCTTGGCACAACCACTCGAATTGATCCATATTCTCTTTTATATGCATCTCAGGAAAGTAACGACTAACAAACTCACACCAAAACTCCTCCCAACTAATCACCTCACCCAGTCTCTTCTCCTCTTCTATGGACCACCAATGGGCAACACTGCCCTTCAGAAGGTAGATCGCATGTTTCACCTTGTCCTATTTGGAGATATTTAGGATCTTAAACGCCTTCTTCAACTCCGTCAGCCACATATCTACATTTGTTGGGTCTGTTGTTCCCATGTACTCGATGGATCCTACTCACTCAACCTATAAAAGATCTTCTTGGAACCCTAGGATTCTTGGGGGTAGGTGCCCTTGATTGAGGGACAGGCACTGTATCTTCCAGATGCATAATTGTCACCATCACTTGTATAAGAACAAACTAAAAAGTTGGATCAACTATGGTCAATGGGTTAAAAGAATGCAAGATGGGATGATTTGGCCCCATATCAAGTACTCTTCCTTCCTAGACCCTTCTCCCACCACCATCTCTAGGTGCCACGTAACTACTCTAGGCATGTTCTTCACATTCTCCAGATACACCTATATAATGATAACCCATGGTAAGATATGTTGGATACGTAAGGAAAGACGCAACAACCTAAGTCATGTGTCTCTGTAAACTCAGCAAACCCTAAGCTCCGATGCCATAAATGTGGCACCCACCATGCTAAATAAGATTACACAAAACCAAAACACCAATTTAAAAATAATTAGCCATGTTACCAAAAAGGTATAATATTAAAATTGAACAAAATTTCAACATCACATGAGAAACATTTACCCAAGGTTCCAATTTCATATATACATTCATCCCTAGTAACTTTACATAAATTTAGAGGCTTTGGGCACAACCTGTAAATAAAAGGTGTTCTCTAAATAATCACAAAACTCATTGTTCATTACATACATCCAAAATCTTGAGTGAATATATATAAAAATATCCCTGCCTAAACCTGAGAGTACACGGACGACTCTAGGACTCTTACCAAACCATGCCAACCTCTTGAGCTCTAAAGATTTCCAAACTAAGCATCCTCACCACCACAAGTCTGACTGTGTGGTGAGATCTACATCTGGTATCAAGGAAGAGATTGGGGTAGTCCCGACTGAAGGCAACTCGAGTGGAGACTCCTAGGGCGTCTCTGCCCTAGGCGGAGACGGCCGGTGAGGGGGGGGGGCTCTCCCCCGCACCCTTTGAAGGTGGTGAGGGGCAGATATGCATTTAGATGGTGACTGTTGAAGGCCGGGCGATGAGCCCAGTCGTTTCATAGTTCTCGATTTCGAACCTCAGGGCACGACTACAGGAAGCAAAGGAGGTTTGGGGCATGAAAGCGATGCCCCAGCGGCTTTTGACGGGGACGACTCTGATAGTGACGGAGGTGGAGGTGACGCCACCTCTGGTGTTTCCCTCTCTATTTCCCCTCTCCGAGCCCGTCTCCTGGCATTGCGGGAACAATGGATCCAGAGTGATGAGGGTTGCTCCGCGATGGCGGTGGATGGCGGAGGTGTCACCCTGGGCTTGGGGTCGATCTCGAGGGATGCGACGACGATAGCGGATGGAGTACACCTTCCCCTTTCTTATCTTACAGGTGGGGATCAGGTTGATTCAGCAATTGGATTCATGAACGGGGAGGGGCGGGGCATGCCCGAGAGCATAGAAGGGCCGAATGCGGCGGAGGACACACTACAACGGGAAGATGCAGATACGGTGTTTGAGACTTTTCCTGAGTCAGGTTGCAAGAGTTCTGGTCTTCTTGCTTGGAAGTCAGGGTGCACGGCGTCAGATGGTGGCAATGACGACCTCCATGATCACATCTGGGTTGGGACAATATGCGTCCCCCTGAAGGAAACGTGCTCAAAGACGACATCAGTTGGGAAGATTGATGTAGGTGAACAAGCTAGCTTCGTGCAACTAACAGACAGGGTCTCACCTACCCGGCATCGACGACAGGCCTTCCATGTCTCCAAGGACACCTGCTTTTGCTGCCTGCAATGTGGGTACTGGAAACGACAATGCTCTGCCCAGAGGGTGTGTTTTCTTTGCAGGTCCCCGACGCATTTGGCCCGGGACTACAAGATGCGGAGAGAGAGAAGGCGGCGTGACCCTCGAGGCTCTCGATGCTTCCTATGCCTAAAGCATGGGCATTGGAGGAACCACTGCAATCTCCAGATTGTATGCTTCCGTTGCAAGGCCGCATGGCATCTCGTGTGGGATTGCTGTGCAAAACGATCTTTGGAGAAGGCTCGTTTAGAGTCGGGTGATGTTAACAGATCCCATGATACTAAGGTTGGAGTGGATGATCAAGACAGGAGACCATCTAACGATGATGAAAGGAGTGACAAAGATCGACGAGTCTTCGATTCTACCAGATCTTGCATACGCTTGCCAAGGAGTCACCTTAGGGATTTCTTCCAACCTTGCCTTGACACAAGCTGGAGCTCGGCCAATTCATCTGACGGGAATTTTGACTGCCCCGAAGATGCTGTGGATGTAGGTGAATTAGAGGAGTATGATGAACATGAGAGGTGTTTTGTTGGCCTTGGAGGCAAGAAGATGAGAAGAAGAGGTCCTTTTTAGGCTGATCTATAGTGGAAGCTTGGTCTTTTGCGTGCTGTGAGACTTGAGTTTTCTGGGGATGCTAGGATGATGGGTTTGATGTTTTGCTAATGACACCTATGCGTGAGATATGAGGAGGGATTCTTTTGATGATATTTGATGTATTCCTTTTTCTGGTGATGGCTTTGGCCTGTGTGAGGTGCATGATGAATAAGATCGACCTCTTTTATCTAAAAAAAAGTCTGACTGCGTTGTTGATCTCCTAAAAATGTGTGAAAACCCCACAATGTGAGACTTGTATCCCAGCGAGATGATATAACTTCTAACAATAATAAATGCTTACAAGTACATTATGTAATTGAAGTAATTAAGGCAGAAAATTTAACATATTGGAAGAGTAAGTAGTTTATAAAATATGATCAAGAATAACTAAAGTTATGTTACATTTGTTTACACTTCATAAGACATAAAGCACACATAATGATAGCAAGAAAAGCAACTAAAAGATTATCATCCAGATTACCCAAGAACCCCAATAGAAATACTACTCGACTGAATTACATATTTTATTAAGACACCTAGGTAGTTTGAGGCATACCTCTCAAACAACTATCTAACCATTATGAACCTACAACCAGTCCCGTATAAGATCTAGGATAATCAAAATCCTAAAATTCTCTTTAGTATGAGTAACAAGCATGGTGGCACATCGGCCCAATTATTAAAAACAACCTTGTCTATCCTTGGTACACAAGCCATGACACCAAAATTATGCTATTAACCCTCATATCTGAGTTACAGTCACAAATGCTCTCAATCACATCAAATATGAGACACCACCTCAACCACTCTCTAAAATCTTGGAATAATGATGATAGGTATATACCCTCCCTACACTTACATATAGTCAATAGTATATGACTCTAAGCTCATTTCATATTATTTATTTCACTATTCAAAAAGTTATGACATTAAGATAGTTCTATGTCTTAGGACACTACATGATTAAGGTAACACTTGATTAATTACACTGGTGAACATTTTTTATTGCATCAATCAAGTTACACACAAGCACCTAAACGAAACTTATAAGATAAATCTTATGTTACAAATTTAGAAGATATAAATCATATAAATTAGTTATATATTATACCATCATGGTATATTTATACTTCCTTAACTATTGAGATACCCAAACTTCAAACTAGGGCACATAACATCCCAAACAATAACTTCATGTAGGAAAATTATATGCATCCAAAATTTTGCAGAGATTTTAATAAGTTTTCAAAGAAATTGCACTTAAAATTTCAACTTAAATATCCATCTAGTATAAACATTAATATGTAATTTTTTTGGATTAGGCAATCATATATCCAAAACCTAGCAAGGTGAGCATCCTTATCTTAGGATATTTCATTCAGCAGTAAATACAACCCCATAACAGTAACCAAAATCCCTAAAATTCTTATAAAATGATCATCATACAGAAAAGATCAATATAGATGTCAGGTTCCCTCTTCATTTGGTATGAATCCATTATAAAAGACATGTTTGCAATACATGATACTTGTATTATCAATTTTAGTCCTTGTAAGTTCAAAAGTAATATTCTCTTTATAGTAGGAAAAGTATGAACAAACTATGTGAGGTTTAAAGATTCATATTTGAACATATACATGAAAAATAACACCTAAATGACCATCTTTTGGCATATTACATACTTCCTAGAGAAAGATAGAGGTGATATATGCACTAAGTAGGCAAGAAATAATAAATATTATCTCACTTGCTCGAGGTGTGAAAGAAAACATCCAAACAACAAGGAGTCACAAAGAAGAAAGGAAAGACCCTATTTTTTTCCCTTCAAAATCTCCAAGAAGCTCCTACATTCAAGAATGGGGTATATCTAGAGAAAAAGATAAGAAAAGAGAGTTCTTCATCCATGTGCACGAGTTTCTAGCTAGGATCATGATTTCATCCATAAAAGAAAGTAGAAGAAATAAACAATAATAAAAAGTGGGTGAGAGAAGATCTTACATGTGCAAAGCAAGAAACTAGATAGGAAGGCTTTGATCAATCTTAGAAGAGCTATATACAAGTTTTGTAGCATCATGCAACCATGATCTAGCAAGGTTTCAACCTCTAGAACTCTCTTTGTCTTTAACTAGATATCTTCTGATGGTTTTCAATTGTAAGAACTTGGTAAAAGGCTCATTGGAGGGAAGAGGGGGGTATTTATAGCTAGGATAAAAAAGAAAGGAGGTCAAAGTTGAAATTCTTCTTCCATTAGTCAAAGCACAGGCTCCCTTTGATTTGTACAACCAGGACCTCCATTGGTTTGTAGGCATTCAAAAAAACATTCAATTTATGAACATGAACTTCCTTTGGTTTGTGAGTATGTAGAAAATCTTTAGTTATCGACATGCAGAACAACCATTAGGAGGCACACTAAGAACAACCATCTGAAGGAACACTCAGAACAACAATCAAAAGGTGCACTTACTAACACTTCCACAAAAAATTAACATAAGCTATTGATATCATTATAAAATAAGATTCAAAAGAATTCAAATAAGATAAAACCTTCCTGGATTATAAATAACATCATGTAACAAAATATGCATGTGTTAAATTGTAGTTGGATCCCTAGAAAAGGTAAAATTGCAGACAAGTCCATAAAAGTACATAAAATTTGAGCAAACGAAACCCAATTTGGCCTCAATTTGAAACATAGTTTAGTCAAAAGATATAAAACATATTATAAAGTTTAATTATAAAAATAGGTACCAAATTAAGACTACCAAGAATGCTTATGTATAAAACAAGGTAAGGGGTCTTATACATATTCACTTAGCTATTCTCTCATTTAGTGTAATTGTATCTTTCTAGGTTCATATGTTTCAACATATTTTTGCATACTCTATGAGAAATGTCAGGTTAGTGTTGACGGTTTTAAATAGAAACATGCTTTCCTAAATCTTATCCTTGATATGTATTTCATATGTGGTTGGTTTAGACAACTATGTAGGGATTTCTTGCTAACTCTATCTTTCCAAATTGCTACCTCCATTTGTGTGTGTTACAAATTACCTAGAAAAATAGTTTTGATATCTCATAAGATTTCAAGTGCTTACACAATTCTATATATATAATCATTTCTATAAAAGTCAAGTTTTCTAGCACAATACTCCATGGGTCGTTATTCTCCATTTCTTATGTAAGTGGGAGACCTTCATGTTGTGTGTTGTCCTATTTTATCATATAAGATTTTCTTGATTATTTTATAGATAAAAGAAATCATAAATCATTCTATTGGGAGTCCATCACCCATATGCTCCATTTCCACCTACCTTCCAAGTTCGAAATTCCAATTATGTTAAGCTTGTTGTCTTAAATGTAAATGGAAAGCCCAACATTGGCTGAAGAGGCATCTTAAATATTCATATACTCTACTAAAAGTTTCCCATACCCATGTTAAACACCAAGAAACGATGGGACTATAAAGATCTGACTACTCATGCTAACAGTTGATGTTATCTTATGGTCCCAAATAGTGTTACAGTGTGAGGAGCTGTAATACAGTGAGTATTTATGTATGTTAATTTGGTGTATAAAAAATTATACCTCCCTATTGAGGAGTATCCGCCTATCTATTTGGATCTTCACTAAAACTCTTATTGCAGACACTCGAGAAGTTAGCCTCATGATTCTCGTTGTTACTCATTGTAACAATTTGAGAATAGATCATGAGAAGATATTAGTACTTCCATAAACAGTAAAAATGTGGCAATTGAAGTGATTTTGAAAATAGTTAGATTGGACTATATTCCTCAAAATAGCTTTCTATGTCATGTGGGGAACACTAATTAGATACCCATGTCATTGATAGTTGTTGCTCAAAAACAATTATCCAAAGTTCTTTGCAAATTAGATACCCATATCATTGATAGTTGCTGATCCAAAACAATTATGTATACTTGATCATATGTATTAAAACCTTATAAGGAACAAATTAAAGTTTTGGCTCCTTTATAAACAAAGAGTTGGTGCTTTCTATTGTTCCAAGAAATATATCATTATGTCCATGCCTTCTGGCTTCTTAAGGGATTTTCTTCTTCTTCTTCTTCTTCTTATTCTTCTTCTTTAGTGTTTTGAACCATGCTCTTTGGATTCTTAGTGATGTTGTAACTGAGATGTGTATATTTCTATTATTGCCTCAGGACCCAAAGACCACTCAAAACTATAGGTTCTAGGTAGCTCATATCTATGGTCTTATACAATGAGTCATCTAACCAGTATGATGTAGTTATGACTATGTTTAGATACATCTTTAAACCCATTTTATTTTTATGTCACTCTGCTTTCCCATTGTCGTAGGAATTGGAATATCAGGATTTTGTTCTGAGATTTTCTTGATCCATTTTTTATATTTTCAAAAATATATGCATGACACTATTTTAGTTGAATTTAGTACTAGCATACCCCACAATGTTGTAGGATTCACATAATAGGATATGAATGATATGAATAATGGTGAATCACTATATAGGGAAGGTGCAATGACAACATGACTAACCTAGACACATTCAACTGACATGGATAACCAAATTGTTGTTGGGAAAAGCTAGACAAGAGGGATCAAGAAGCCATGTTTGGCTTGAAGACGGGCTATGGATTTTGTAGATTCTATCAGTGATAGTGCCTCCACTTCTGGAAATATATTGAATTGTCTTGATCTTAGTTGTTATCCCAATGTAAGCCAAAGTAGGTGTTGCATCCCCTAATTTAACTAAATTGTGTCCATTATAGCGATTTTTACAAATAACTTTAGTTAACTATGTATCTCTTCTTTTCTTAATAGAATAATCTAAGAGGAAAAGACCGTTGAGTAGATGAAACATATGTTCTCTTATTTCCTATTTCTAAAGCCTTTTTGAAGTTTTGTTTAATAAGGTAGATTAAAGAAAGCAATTTTTTTGTCAAAATATGAGTACATTGATGTGAAATCAGATATGTAATTATAAGATTATTTATAGATGTTACAAATCTTGTTTTCACCTTTACCCCATGAAGATCAAATCTAATTTTTATGGGTCGAAAGCTCAACAAGTTGCATAAGCCCCTTTCATGAATTTCATAATAATGGGATTCATGACATATATGGTTGGAAGTTAAATTCTATTTTGGATTTCATGAAGGAATCTAAAAAGAGATTCAAACTTTCTAAATCACATGGACAAGACAATGTCACTTCATTCCATATTACTTCTTCTACATCCTCTATATCTCACTCTCTTACACCTACCCTGTTGTTGCCAACTTTGAAGCCACCTATTGAATCTAAAGATAAAAGTCCAGACTAGGTTATTAGTTTCAGTTTTGTCAGCTAATTTTTTATAAACACGATGTATATATATTTGTTTCCTTTTTCAAAAAATTAAAAATGTAACCGTAAATTGTTTTTGAAACGGTTGAACTTCTACATTGACATGTTTATCTTTCTTCATGTGAATTGAATATTAGGGGCAAGGTATATGCCCTCCATATGTACATTCACTTTTTGATGTATGAAAGTATGATTGTCTACTTATAAGAATAATTTTATATAAGTTACTATGAATTTTCTATTAAATATGATTATATACTAATAAATGCATGCATTATATGACTATATATGTATGTGTAGTAAATGTTGTACTTACACATTAGCTACACCTGCAATTATAGTGAATTCATCTTTTTCCTACACATTAACACATATGCAATTGTAGTTATTATATATAGTACAATTACACCTACATTTATACATGTAAAGACAATATTTAGCCACATTATAGACTACATATATATTTGTAGTGAATTCATTTCAACTACATATTTGAAAAATATAACTAAGAGGATGCCTATAACAAACATGTACTATGACTTTTATATGTAAATAAGAATGTAGCTAAAGCATTTAGATTCGAAAATATGGGGTTTTCAGTTCACTTTTTTGTAGTTAATGATAATTTTGTTCTTTACGTGAAACATGAAACTAGAAACATTTTAGAGATTGTCATCTCAGGTGGAGTCAACTCTTTTTCCTAGATTGCAATACGGAAGGTGTCGTGTCCTACTTAGATTGAGAGGGACGTAAAGACTATAAAATAACATTGTCAAAATCTAAGTGTAACAAGCCAACCCTAGGTTAACCAAAATCCTAGATTTTCACCTTCTTTCTTAGATTGTTATCTTCTCATGTGAGTGCATTTTAAACTCTAATGACAAGAAGTAATTAAAGTAAAATACACTAAACCCTAATTTTAATGATGAACATGAATGAGAACTCGCTACGAAATTAAAGACCCTAATTGGAATGAAGAACTAATGGAAGTGGGTAAGTACTTATAATAAAACCTCATTTTCCTATATGTTGTATAGGTGATTTAGTGTAGTGGTGTATTAGTTGAAATATTATGCGATCTAAGTTGTTTGATCACAACCCTTGAATGTACGTTTGTGTAAGTAGTATGAAACGTGTTCTTGTTTTTTAAATGAAACAAATGATGCATGACATGCATTCCTAACATTTTTTATAATTAAAATATGGAAATTATTTCTTTCAAGTGAATATATACTACACAATAACAAAATTTTTTAAAAATATTAAAAGAAATTTTGGACTTGGCCAAGTGATACAAGAAGGAAAAGAAGACATATTTTAGTGAAATCGGGCATCTTTTAGTGAAATAGCAAATATTTATGTGAAATTGGGTTGAGTTTAGAAAAATCAAGAAGAGTTTTGTGAGATTGGTGAGACTTTAGAAAAATAGAGAATAGTTCATCAAGGTTTGGCTCATAGATTGTTTTATGGTTTTAGTTACCACATTGATCATCAAGGTTGGATTCACAGCTTGTTTTCTAGTTCTAATTACCACAATGATTGATTCTTGGGATTTGGTCTAAGAAATCAACCATTTTTTGGGAAATCAAGATGATTTGTTAGGGTCTAGAATGATAGTTGTTTATGTTGTCTTTTCAACCCCACTTTGATCGATGCTAGTCCATCATGCCATGAAACTAATCAATTTCTCCTAAAATTGTATGACTTGTTGTTTTGACTACACCCACACACACACAAACACACACACACACACACACACACATATATATATATATATATATATATATATCCTCTATTTTTTCATATCACTTTTCATCCAGCTACTGGAACCACTCTCTATAAATTTTACGTGATTGGAGTTAATCCGAGGAAAAGATTGAGCTTTCTTTAGAGATTTTGGCCTAAAATTAGGATGTTGCTAAATATATGGATTTTCACTATTTTACTTTCCCAATTAGATATTGGATTATTTCATACCAATTTCATTTCATTAGAAATTATATTTTCTATGTTTTTGAACTTGTCTCTCTATTGTATGTATGTTCTTGGTCAAAATAGGTATCTAATCAAATAATCAAACTTATTTTGGGAATTGTTATACGCAATCTTCCTCTGGTTCCTGGGCTCTCCAGGATGATTAAATGGGAGGTGAAATTTCTTTTCACCCGTAAAGACATTTATGAGAAAAGAGATGTGATTCGTGTTATTTTCCGAATTAAACATGTCCTATTGATGTAACTTTGTAGTTTCCCCTTATGATTGTTAAGGTTGTGTGCTTTATCACCACGGTATCTTGAATTGTTAATTAGATTATCATATGAGAGAATCTAATTTGATTTGAGATAGGGAACTATAAAGTAACTAACCTATCATGAGAGTAGAGAGATCATTTATGGGAAGGATTGCAAGATTAACTTGTTGATTGATATTATCTATAGTGAGAGACTACATTAATCCAAGACATGTTTTTTTGAGTATTGATAGAAAAATAGAAACAATTTATGATAGAAAAAATTATATATATCCTAATTAAGGAACTAAAAGGGTCATATTGTGTGTTCAAATAGGTGAAACACCATGGCAAATTTCCTCCAATCTTAATTAATATGAATATGTTACTTGATCTATTTTAATGAATTATTATTTTCATTTTCTTTCCAAAACCAAACAACCAATCTTCAAGTGCTTCACCAGTTCAATAAAATTTACCAAGATTACTTTTATCCTTATGGTTTGACCCTACTATACTACATTGATAATGTTTTCTTATAAGAGATCGGATTTATGTAGACACATTAGAAACTATTTTGATATAATAAGATGAAAATCTTAGTCTCATCAAACTTGGCATTTTTGGCGAGGAGCAACATGTCATTTCAGTAAGTTAAGTTAAATAGACACCTTGAATTTAGTTGTTTTACTTTATTTTCATAATTTCTTAGTCTAGTTTGATTTTATATATGATAGAGGATGGGTCGCGGGAGAGGAGGTCGAGGGAGGGGGCACAACGGAGGGTGTCTCATTAGGGTTCCCGATGAAGAAGGAGTTACAGGTGGTTCAGCCGGGTCGGCATCACTGCCGATCCCTCTGGTGGACTCATGTGAGGTCGACGGAGAGGAGAACCCCCAAATCCTCCAAGATCACGGGGCCTCAAAGAAATCTCCGCCTGATTCAAGTCCCATCCCTAGATCACCTTCCTCCTCGCAACTGCCGCCCAGGGATAAAGGGGCTGCTACAAGTCCGACAGTCAGCGATTGGTTGCATTTCAGTCATCCTGGTTGAGATTGCAGCACCCCCGATGTTATGGAATATGTGCAGCCAATTGTCAGAGATGGGTCCAAGATGTTTGCGATGTCGAGAAAGGATGTGGTCTTACCATCCTGGAGCGAATTCGTTTCCATACGTTTCACAGTGGGGAAACCTTTCAAGAGCCATCTTCATGGCTGGATCAAGCGTACTATAACCAAAACTTTAGGTACAATCACACCCCAAGGAAAAAAACAAACTGTAGATACACCAAAATAGTTGGGTACCAGGTTACAAGAAAAGAGACATCACACTTGGGAACAGAACAGGTTGAGCACCCTTTATACACCACATACCAACAAGACACAGACGAAGAAGGACCTAGATCACAGCAATAACCATACCCACAAAAAGAGGAAATAAACCCCTCCAGCATCCTGCCTCGAAAGAAATAGGAGCACTAAGAACATGCCTCATGAGTTCCAAGACCTGAAGAACTCCCCAGAAACGAAGCAAACATAGCACCATCACCCAAGAAAGCCTCAACAACCATATATGCTTTATTCCGCCCCTACTCAAGCAGGAACAGATTGAATATGGGGAGGAGGCCATTCAAGCAACCATTCACTACAATAAGAACACCCACAAAAAGTGAAGGAACAACTCAAACAGGCAACCTTCCTTCATCACAATCTTCCTGGATCATAGCAGTAGAAAAAAACAAACATGAATCAGCACCATGGAAAAGTCCAGCCAATCCATCTTGCTAGGAGGAGTCTCCCACAACTCCTCCTTTTTCCTTGGGTTTCTTTCTCTTCTTCTTCTGCCTAGGACTACCATTGACTTTGATATCCGTCAATAAATCTGGTTCAAGGTCACAAGAGCAGCATGACTCCACATCAGTGTCTTGGTTCACAGCCCTGGAATACTCTAGGTAGATACCTGAAGTTTGCATCAGGTTCTTAGCTTCCTGTGAGGAGATCTTCATGTTGGCAAGGGACAGTTCCCAATCTAAGTTTAGACCTTCCAATATCTCCAAGGAAGGGGGACAACACATCTCCGATTCTTGAAAAAGTGGATGATCTTTGCTAGGCTCAACAATCTTATCACCCTGCACATACGTCAACTTTGTAGCTCTAGAATCAGAGCCCACATCATGGCTCTTCTCCTTGGCCATCCGTCGAATGCCTTGGGTGCTAATAGATTTTCTAGCACGTAGCTGGAGTTCTTTGAACTCAGCTCTACTCCCAGCAATCACCGGGTAGGAGGATTGCCTATGGCCAAAACAGAAGCACTTGGGGCAGAACGTCATCTTCGAAATGAACTGGAGTTTGAGTTTCCTAGGAGCTCCATCCAGTTCAACAGTCACGTCCTGGGGAAAGCCAAACTCTGTCGGCAGTTCCACGCAGACCAGTGCTTCTTTGAGGCAGTTGACTGTAAGGGCTGATTCATCAAAATCGATCGGCCTTCCAAGCAGACTAGAGATTCCGTTGAGGTTGTTCATCATCCAGGGTAGATTGGGATTTTCAATCCTGACCCATACCGGAAGCTTTTGGAAAGAAAGAGGGGTGAGGGTGATTCCTGGTTCCCAGAGGTGGACAATGACCAACCCTCCATCCAGCATCCAAGGGGCTTCATCCATCACCCTTTCTCTTTCCTTAGCTGTCAAAAGCTTGACGATGTACCCTTCTGGTTCCTCTGCTACTACTTGGAAGTCCTTTTTGACCGACCAAAAAAAATTATATCTAAATTCAATAATTATAGTAAAATATTTCATTAGGATCCAATTATCAACTTCTCTCTTTTAGGTTGCCCATGCATGAGATGCTCTTGAAATGAGGATTCACTTTTTCCTAAGATCAAGCATGCACTTTAAGATCTTACCAATAAGTAAAGAGAACCACCATCACCACTCAACATGGTAGACACTAACAAAACCATGATCATGTTATCCATTCTCACATTTGACAACATTTATGATGACTAATTAATCCATCCATTGAAGTAAAAAATTAGAAGATCAAATTGTATTTGGTCTCTATGATTCAAAAAAACCCATTTTTAGGAATGGAAAATGAAGATCCAAATGACCATGTCTAGTGATTCACCTACTTGTGTGACACCTACAAGATGAAGGATGTGATTCTCAAACCTTTAGGTTCATGTCTTTCAATTCTATTTGAGGTATAGGATGAGACATTAGTGGTTAGCATCCTGAAGGATTACATCACAGTGGGGGAAGAGATTGTGAAGGTCTTCCTCACAAGTTTCCCCCCACCAATCCTCACTACCTACCTTCAAATTCAGAACATAGTTCAAGAAAATAAAGGATGAGTATCTCTATGAGGCATGGGAGAACTTAAAAGAGTTTAAGTGAAGTGCCCACATGATGGACTCAAAAAGTCATTATTCTCCATTCTTCCTATAATGAAATACATTAACACAAAGTAGTTCACATATATTTCTTCTACATGAGGCATTTATTACAAGTCTCACGACAATGATGTGAAAATTTTAGAAGAGATGGTGATTAACTATGAATATTTGGGCAATGAAAGAAATTTGAATCCTCTTATCAAGAAGATAGCAAAGCTGACACCCAACACTAAGGCACCATCAACAATAAGATACACTGAATCACTAACTTTATGAAGAATTTAGAACTTGAATATAAGCAACTTAATGTGGAGGGTCTACGTGCTTTCTCAAGACTCAACCATATCTTCTACCATGTGTTAGCTTTGTGGATTGAAATAACTCATCATCTTGGGTGTTTCCCTACATTCACTTGGTGGATCATTCAAGATGCCAAGAAGGTATAAAAAGGATCTGAACAATGAATAAGTCATTGTAATCAACATTAACAACAACTGCTTCAACTTATACAAAGAAGATGATATGGTTTCATTCGGGTAGTAGTTGACTATTCAACTACATTATTCTACTTTATATTAGTCAAAAGCAACTACTCAATGGAGAAGTTAGCTCACTTCAAAGTGAATAATATATCATGCATGCATTGAATACCATCAAGCAGGGGTGGGACCAAGGGAGGGAAAGCACGGGCCATGCCTCCATCCCTAAAAAACAAAAAAAACATAAATATACATATATCTATATATCTTATTAATAATGCATAACATTTATATCGTAATCTGACCACAAACATGAAATCGATGTAGTGATTTGTAGTTGTGGTATTGTGATGGAGGTCCCAAATTTAATTCTTGATTTAGGCATTATAGGTTTTTTCTACAATATAATGGCAACACACAATTACTTTATATATGTGCGCTATGTAACACACAAAAAATGCAAAGTCAAAATTAGTGTAGTGGGTTATATGTTTGTTTCTTTACGTGAGTTCATGAGTTCACATCTTACATTGAGAATCTACTTTATACCCCCCCACCCCCCCACCCCGTGCATCAAGTTCTGGTTCTTCCATTGCCATCAAGTATAGTGTCAGACAAATGATATCAATTCTCAAGTAGGTTTCAGAATTGTATGCATAAAACTCTAGGATTGTATGCATGAAACTTTGGGTACATCATTGAAGTTTACAAACTTTCACCTTGATCAACTTTCAGTTATATAGAACAATCTAGAGCATGAAGATCTTCTGTTTTATCATAGGTTGAAGGCATTCTGAGATGATGTGTCTTCAATTCCTTGGTAGCTGAGATATTCACCTTAATTTGATAGAGTTTACCTACAAAAGCTACCAAAGCAGTATAGACATGCCACCTTAGTGAAGATTTATATGGTAAGCATTGTAGATCACCTATATATTGTTTGAGATAGACACATATCAACTTTTGGATTCTGAGTTAGTGTAGCTAACAATTGATAAGATACATAATATCTATAAATAGTTGAAAGCAATAGGTTATAGACACAAGTCATATGTTGATCACCTCTATGGGGACCAATGAAATTCTGGGTTGGTGGCCATGCTTACTTGAAGGTTTCTTTAAGGTGTGTGGGACCATATTTCTATCATTGTATGTGCTGGTAGGGTGTCCTACAAGTTAGAGTTTCATTTTTAGATGAAAAAACTATACAAAATTTTCTACATTTCCATATTGAGGAAGTGTCATCTCAATATAGAATAGACATTGCATCCAGTTGAGTCCATCCATATAATAATGTTTCTTATGAGGAGGGGCCATTTTGTATCCTAGATAGACATGTGAAGAAGTTACAGAGGAAGAATTTTCCATTGGAAAATATTTTATGGAATCACCATGGTGTTGAGTAGGTCACATGGCTATTACATGATGAGATGCTTAATATATATATATATATATATATATATATATATATATATTATATGGCATAGTTTTTTAGATTGTAGAGACAAAATCCTATTAGAAAATTTGAGTTTTGAGATAATTTAATTGTGCTTCATTTACCATGATCGTATGGTTTATTGGATTTATTATGGATTTACTTTTGAATGAATTTAAATATTAAAATACATTTTGTGTAATAGTTCACACATATGTTTCAAACGATGTGACGAAGCTATGCTTAATTATTAGTTTCATGAAATTTTGAAATTTACATACCTTAAAAGAGAATAATATGTATATAGGATTGGTTGGTGGCTCCAAGCCGACCTTGGGAAGACCACTTTGGCCTCCTCAAATAGTTGTTGGCACCTCTTTCGACCCCTGGTCAGATCAATGTGATCGGTTTAGGATGGGAGTTTATGGTGATATGAATGTTTAACACTGAGAGACAAGTCCAATGCCATTGCTTCATGTCACATACCAATCAACGCGTGATGGAGTTGATCGAAGCATGTTTTTGAAGCCTGACCTTGTTAGCCTTAAGATGGTGATAAGTGACATGTTTTTCATTTATGCTTATAAATATGTGATTTCTTAGACTCTAGAGATCATATAATTTGTCTTGGAAGTTGTAGAAAAATTATAGAGAAAGAGGAAGACGATCTTTGGAGTTTTAGCTCTTACTTTCTTGGTGGTCTAGATAGCTTGAAGGAAATCAACTTGCAAATCTTGTTAGTATTGAATCCATGTAACTTCCTATCATTATTCTCATATTTTCTATTGTTTTATATTTATCTACCATCTTGTTGAAAGTTTTTGATCCATGTAGGAAAGAAGGTTCTTTCTTCTAAAAATCTTTATTCCCCCTCCTTTGGCCTAGTTAGATGTAGAACTTATTCGAGTAGTTGTTTCCAAACTTTTAAAGGATCCTTGGATATAGGGGTCCATGCATTCACTTGATGTTAAAGTGATATAAACCTTATACAAGTTATTTTACCCTTTTTTAATAATTTGTGCATGAAATTCCTACATACAATAACCAAAGTCCACTAACAACATGAAAGATGAGATAAATATGTGGATTTAAAGGGGTTTTGGCTATATCTTGGGGAACTTTGGGATTATCACTGTCTTACAATCATATTCTATTCTTGATGAAAAAAACTTAAAATACATGTTGTGTAATAGTTCACATATATGTTTCAAATGATGTGATAAAGCTATGCTAAATTATTAGTTTCATGAAATTTTGAAATTTGCATACCTTAAAAGAAAATAAAATGTATATAGGATTGGTTGGTGGATCCAAGTTGGCCTTGGGAAGACCACTTTGGCCTCCTCAAATAGTTTTTGGCACCTCTTTCGGCCCCTGGTCAGATCAATGTGATCGGTTTAGGATGGGAGTTTATGGTGATATGAATGTTTAACGCTGAGAGACAAGTCCAATGCCATTGCTTCATGTCACCTACCAGTCAACACATGATGGAGTTGATCGAAGCATGTTTTTGAAGCTCGACCTTGTTAGCGTTAAGATGGTGATAAGCGACATGTTTTTCATTTAAGCTTATAAATATATGATATCTTGGACTCTAGAGATCATATAATTTTTCTTAGAAGTTGTAGAAAATTTCTAGAGAAAGAGAAAGATGATCTTGGAGTTTTAGCTCTTACTTTCTTGGTGGTTTAGATAGCTTGAAGGAAATCAACTTGCAAATCTTGTTAGTCTTGAATCCATGTAATGTCCTATCATTATTCTCATATTTTCTATTGTTGTCTCTTTATCTACCATCTTGTTCAAAGTTTTTAATCCATCGAGGAAAGAAGGTTCTTTCTTCTTAAAATCTTTATTCCCCCTCCTTTGGCCCAGTTAGATGTAGAACTTATCATTGTAGTTGTTTCCAGACTGTTGGAGGATCCTTGGATATAGGGGTCCATGCATTCACTTGATGTTAAAGTGATATACACCTTATACAAGTTATTTTACCCTTTTTTAATAATCTTTGCATGCAATTCCTACATACAATAACCAAAGTCCACTAACAACATGAAAGATGGGCTAAATATGTGGATTTAAATGGGTTTTGGCTATATCTTGGGGAATTTTGGGATTATCACTGTCTTACAATCATATTCTATTCTTGATAAAAAAATGATCTTATTATTACTATGATGTTAAGTTTTTGAAATTTACATTTGATTGTCCCAGAATGGAAAATATGGCATTTTTACTACCTTTTCCATTTTGCGATTGTACAATAATATTTCTAAATGAAATATTGCATGATGATTCACTTTTTTCATAAATAGATATTTAAGAAAATAAAAGTGACTTTTGATCCCTACTTTGTGAGATGAACTTTGAATGTTGAAATTGTGAATTTTGAGCCCTGAGTGCGCTTATTGAATATGAACTAGGGCTTTCTTGATTATTAACCATGATTGGGTATATCTTAATTGAATTAATTAATCAAGTGAAATCCTAACTCATGTGTTGTCATGTGACATATAACTTTCTCAATTTTCAGAAGTGGGGAAAGTGAAACACATTTTTTTTGTAACAATTTAGGGGTTGATAGAAGTTACTTGGAGTTGGGGGTTGAGAGAGGTACATAGTGTCATTAATTTTTTAGTATACATTGATTATAAAGAATTTATTTGAGGCATTGTCCCTTCATTTCTCTAAAATCATCCATCTATATGAGTTTTATCAAGAATGTACCCCTTACTGAATATGTTAGTTTCTACCGATGTATTGAGTAATATACAATTTAATAAAATACTTATGTAACATGAGTATCCAAGATGGTTTTGACTTTTTTATGTAGGTTTTCTGTAGGGAGCATTATAGTGGCCGACCTGATTTGACCCATGTCCTTAATCGTGTAACCATACTCAAACCCAACCTATATAAGTTATACAAGATGTGTCAAACCTAAAGTAATACCCATACTTTTATACAAGCAGGTCAAGGCCAAGTGAACCCATGCCCAAAATCCCAAATGCCTAGATTGTTTATATATATTTATCCACAATAATCATATATATATAATGCATATCTTTTATAATATATATTTAACTACATACTTTCAAAATTATAATTGATCTAGAATGTGTTAAGAAAGTCACATTAGTAAGACTAAAAGGACAAGTATACTTTCATACACTTAATTTATATGCAACCATTTGATATCTAAAATACATGCAATAATGTAAAACAAAATCTAAGCTAATATAATTCATGCATACTACTTCAATTAGATATGATTATAAGTGTACCCCAATTTTACATTTATAAACCATTTATTGAAAAAATGTGCATTTTGTGATCAATGACGAGTTGTAGAAATTTCATAGACGGTTGGATGTTTTTTTTATCGCATAAATACATGGGTTATGATTGTGAAACAAGTATAATCTAGACACAACTATTTTCCTCTGTTGGATTTAATGAATGAGTTATAAGTTTACTAGTTTTATAGATGATACAAGTAGATTATATTTGTTGCCCGTAAACATTCTTTAAAATGTTGACATGTGTATTTATCGTATAAGTTGTAAAAAATCTTTGTTAGGATGTTATCCGGGATAGGACGAACCCAATGTGTAACCAAACTATGTTATGTGGGATATGTACAGTCAAGAATTCAAATTGTCTAAATTGAAACTTGGCCTGCAACTCATTTAAAAACACTAGTTTGGCATGGGCCTTCCAAAACCCAGTTTGACTTCGCAAAATACTCATTCTTTACTCGTTGATCAACGAGTCTCTACTTTTAATTTTTATACCCGCACTGATTGAGATGTGGTGGGGTCTTAAAGAGATCGGTATCCTAAGATCGTCTACTACGTGCTAGAAGAATTTGCATCACATCCCAAATATCTTGGGCTTTACAATAAAACATATAATTAAATATGAACTATTACCTGTATGATATCCTACTATTTTCATATTGTGTTGCCTTTTGTGCTTTAATGTGCCTGACATATGTTGCTTGCTTTTATTGTATACTAAATTTGATACTTTGATATCTTTTATAGAAGTTATTTTTAAAATTAAATTGTTAGATTCAGTATACTAGATTTAATACTTTAGTACTTGTATACTCTGAGTGCTATACAAGTGTTTTATCTCTCATGGGGATTTTAATTTTACTCTCGAGGTTCTCCATCCTTTTTAAGTTTTCAACACAATCCTTGAGGTTCAGTAGTGAGGAGCCACCTTCCCTGGCACATGAGTGAGTTGAAGCTCAACGTCTAATCTCTTGGTGTGTCTAGAGACATGCATGTATACTTGAGTTCGGATGGGGTGCTTTTAATCTAATTGTATATACTACTCAATATTTGAGTTGTATGATTTATATATGATGTTTATGTTGTAGATAGAAGTATGAAAATATTTTGTATAAATAAGTGGTGACTTTGGACTATGTTAAACTATGTATAGTTACCTGCATGTATATGGATACAATCAGCCTTTTATGTTATTACATATGTAAATATTATTGAAATTAGTTAGACCTTCCGTTGTCTTTTTGGATTGTGAAGTTAATTAGGATGAACTGAAAGTTTGGTTTCAAAATTTTGTGCGCTTGCTTAATATTAGGACGTGCTTGTATGCTAATCTCAAAGTCGCGTCCCGCAATACTATTCTATTCCAGCCTTACGACCCATTTGATTGGGAACTACAAGGCAACTGGGAATTAGGTCGGATTTGCATGGACCGACGGGAAACTTTCTTTAGAGTGAAGAAATTAGAAATTCGGAGGGTAGTTTGGATAGAGAACGCAAACACCCTAAACAAGTAGAAAATCCTGAATTCTAAAACTCTTTGGGACAGATTTCCGAAATGTGGATTCAGGATCCAATAAAAATGCATCTGAAGTCCCGACATAATTGCATTAACTTTTTCCGTGGGTACATTAGAAATCTGGATTCATGACAGTAAAGTGCAACTGTAATTCTAGCCCCGATCAATTGATTTTATTCTGTCGGTTCGCAATTTCTTCAGCGTAACCCTAGAAGCTTCATTTGCAGATTCGACTGCTATTGCTAGATGCGGAGCACCACAGGAGGGAGTCTCATGCACTTAACCAACCTTCTACAAGTCACTTTCTGGTAGCCTCCATGTCTGTAGATAGAGAGAGGACCAATATCAGACACGAACTAGTGGAGATAACAGACGGATAGTATTTTGATATTTCCCTTCAGTGTTTTCGGCCTTTTGTTTTCTTTCGAAACCACGCATTATATTTTACAAGGATATACGAAGGAAACGAGCCACAAGGGGCGTAAGAAAGGTGCAGGTGGGGCAGGCACTCACGAACTGACGGTTCTAGCCACAAATCCATGTTGTGGCCATGGCGCTGCCACAAACAGACGTGGCATGTAATTTTTCTGTATAACAAACCTCTTTCTGCTATAGTGTTATCTGCCCTATCCGCGGTTTTCAGATCTAGCTTTTTCGACACGTCTGCTGATATATGGCCGACTATACGCCAGAATGTTTTCTTCTGCTTTCTGCCTTACAAACGCTACGTGTTACATGCGACTGGTCCCCCGCACCCACGGCTTCATGTTCAGTTCAGCGACACCACGGCCAGCCGACTCAGGCGCTCTCCGGGATTTCGATTAAAAATGAGAGTCGGTATACAAAATTTTAAGGATCGTTATTTGGGTGAGTTAAATTGAAGATCTATATCGAAGTAGAAAATAAGCGGGCGACAGGCTGTGTCACTAGTATATATTGATTGTGAAACTAACTCATCTGAAAATTATACTATTTATAATTCTCAACGCTATGATCTAGCCGTGTATTGGTTTCCAAACCTCCACTCCAGACTCGACTGTTGGTAAGTTTCAAGTATACTTTAACTGTACTAGAACCTTTGAGGTCTAGTTTGATTTGATCTAAACTCATACTATATCCGTATACACAATTGTAACAACACAGTAAGTTATAGGTTGGCGTTGTATAGTTTTGTTGAATGACCACTTTATATTTAGTATGACTGATCTAGAATTGATTTGTATAGTCACCTAAATTCACTATATAATTAGGGATCAATACGTAGAGTTTTCACAATAAAACTGGCAGCAGTACATAGTCAAGCCACATTTGACTAATTCTTCGTTCAACAAAGTGTTTTGCTGGCAGCAGTGTCTAGCGTTGCGTTCACGCGGGCAAAGCTTTGCCGTTCTAACTGACACGTTGGTGGGCTGGGACTGCTTTTTTAGAATGCTCAATTGTTGCTGATTACTTGTCGCATATTCCTCAGTGTTGTGTTTCGTACAAACCCTTTGCAGAACGACAAACAAGTGGTATGTTTAAGGAAAATTATTTATCAAAAACCTGATTAATCAAAGGAAAAAAAATCCAAATAGCACACTTTTACAAAAATATTTACCCAAATAGCAATTTTTCTAACTTATTTCCCAAAGTAACACATTTTTGCTCAAAAACGCCGCATTACTTGACGTTTATCTGCTGCAGTGACTGAAAGCGTCACATAATTTGACGTTTTATGGTATTGCGAAGCTAAAACGCCACATGAATTGGTGTTTGATTGTTTTACGAAGTAAAAGTGCCAGATTATGTGACGTGTATGTCTAAAACGTCAAATGAGTTGGCGTCTTTTATCAATTCACTACTTTGCTTTAAGAAAAGCGCCAATATATATGTGGCTTTTTCTGCTTTCGCGTTTTTACTCCTCCTTTCTTCTCCTTTACTTCTCGCGTACTCCCCAAAGTTGATTTAGGAAAAATAAAATTAAAACACAATATTTTTCTATCCTAACCTACGTCGTGAAGACGATGGATCCATTCTATCAAACAGCTACTTTGACTCTATACTGAGATGAGTTTCTTCATCTTCAGGCCGATCATCATCAGCCGGCGTACCACCAAGAGCAAAATGGCAGTTGACACCATCCTTATCCTCTCCAAACCTGGTCTGCTGTTGCACCACGAGCGTGCTGACGTTATTCCCATAATCTGTAGAAGCCAGCACGTCCCCGATGATCCCAAGCTCAGGGCACTCGCTCCAATCCGACAACCCGGCCGTGACAGGCGAGTCGACTTTGTACCTCCTCCCGACGATCAGCAACGTGAAATCCTTCATGCATGGACCGCATGACACCCACCGTCTCCTCCCCATCTTTGACAATCTGATCCTTATAGATGGTGTTGGACTTCTGGCGGTTTTGGAACCGGAACTCGTTGATCATCTCGTCGTCGAGCTTCTCCTCGACGGTGTAATTCCTCCACTCTGTCGGCGGGACGAAGTGGATCACAGTGAGCGCTATCGTCATCGACCTCCCCACTATCCTCATCGCAAGGGACAGACTCTCCCTGTCATCCGCCCCGCCGATGAAGTACATCCCGATGTGTTCGGAGATGATCACAGGTACGGATCCACCCCCGGCACTGACGAAGGAGTTCGTGGTGCTGCCACCTCTGGAAGCCGGCACGCCGAGCCGGGCCTGGTTGATGAGTACGGCTACCGAGCAGGGGCCAACATTCTCCTCACTCCTAACACACACTAGAAGCCGCAACTCCGCATCAAGTTTCAGGTGCTGTATGTCAACTGCCAGATTTTCCAAGGGGTTAGCTTAGCTTCCGGTGGTACGCGAAGCAGAAGAGGAGGCGGAGTACGCGAGCAGTAAAGGAGAAGAAAGGAGGAGTAAAACTCCAAAGCAGAAAACGCCACATATATTGGCATTTTTAGTAAGGCGAGCTAGTGAATTGATATAAGACGCCAACTGATGAGGCCTTTTACACATAAAACAATCAAACGCCAAGTCATGTGGCGCTTTATTTTCGCAATACCATAACACGTCAAGTTATGTGGCGCTTTCAGTTCTTGCAACAGATAAACGCCAAGTCATGTGGCGTTTTTGAGCGAAAGTGTGCTACTTCGGGAAATAAGTTGGAGAAGATGCTATTTGAGTAAATATTTTTATAAAAGTGTGCTATTTGGGTTTTTTTTCTTTAATCAGAACTCACGATAGTATTTCGGGAAAAAGTACAAAGCATAATTAACAGTGTGTGTCATGATTTTAAAAATGGCCATAATTGATTTGTGGCTGGAGAGAGATAGAGTCATAATTGTTACTAGATGGAGAGTGTGGAATGGGAAAGAGAGAAAAATAGTAGATGGAGAGAGAGAGGATGTAATTAATAGACACAAAGAGGTAGTAGATAGAAAGATTGCGTAATAAATAAAACAAAGAGGAGTGGATGGAGAAAAAAAGTGCAACAAATAGAAAGAATGAGAAGTGGATGGAGAGAGTGTGTAATAAATACAAAGAAAGAAGCAGTAGATGAAGAGAGAGAGAGAGAGAGAGAGAGAGAGAGAACTAAATATAAAGAGAGAAGTAATGGATGGAGAGAGATAAATGATGGCATAATAATTTGTACACTATTAGCATTGTGTACATATAAAATAAGTAATTGTAATACATATTAATGAGTATTATATAATTTAAAATAGGTATTATATTTATAGTACTTGTTTAGAAGAACTTTTACTTTAAAAATGCTCACTATAGGATTTATAAATACATAATAGTTAAGTATTTTATAAAAGTATGTATCTGCCTTATACAAAAAATGATGTACAAAATTATATATATATATATATATATTTGTGTGTGTGTGTATATATGTATATATATATATATATATATATAAAGATAAATATATATATATATATATATATATATATATATATATATATATGTATATATATCCAGCAATGTTTAATATTTATATTGGTATGTTTTTAATTTAAATTTGGTAGTGTTCTTAATGACTTTTATCACTAATACTATTACTTGTATATTTTTTATTCTCTCATTCGTCTCGAAACCTTTCAACTTCTGACACTGTACTAAAAATTTCTGTACAATACTAGATGATCGCTTCACATTCAGTGTTTGCGTTAGATCAAGGTCTAGATAGGGTTGTCAATGGGTAAGGGTTAACCCACTTATCTTTTACCCATACCCTGAAGGGGGAGGGTAAGGATAAAGAATTTTCTTACCCTTTACCCACCTACCCGCTACCATATAACCCACTACCTTAGTGGGTAAGGGTAAGGGTAAGCCATTACCCATACTTTCTTACCCGCTACCCGCCTATATTTCTATAAAATATATTAAGTATATAGTCATTGTATTCTTTAGGTCTAGGTATTATTCGACATTATGCGGTCATCATTTTATACAATATATGATATTCTTATCTACTTCATATGTAGATAATTTGGAACCCCGTTTTAAAGATATAAGACACATGTGTATGAAGTAATGAAATTTTATAGTTTATGCACCATTTTATACTTTTTAATGTGGTTATTGATCGAGTATGATACAAACTCTTAAGTTGTAAGACATAGAGAGATTTACCAAAAAGATTTAATAGTTAATGTCCCATATAATACATATTTGGTGGTGTTATCTACTTCATTTATGCTTAAATGTTTTTGTTATAAACAACATTTTAGAGGGTATAGGATATTTATATATGTAGCAATAACTTTTTGTGACATATTGTTGTATAATAGCATTTTAGTGTCACATCTTTTTGTTTCGGGGATGACTTATTTGTTGATAAACATATGTGTTAGTAGAACTACTATTTGTATATGCAACAACAATTTATTTTCAATTCAATACAAACCATGTGTATAATCTTATAAAAGATTACTTAGAATCATGTTGAATAATTAATAGCTATTATGGAGCATCTTGATATTTAACTTAAATATAAACCATTATTGGTAATATTAGCACAAATATTTAGAAGACATATAAATTCCCCGCTTCACCCTTACCCTCCCCATTTACCCTGTGGGTAAGAGGGTAAGGGGAGGTTAAGCATATTGGTGGAGTGGGGAATTACCCATACCCTTATCTGCCACCCTTGGTGGGTAACGGTAAGGGTAAGGCTTTACCCTCCCCATTGACAGCCCTAGGTCTAGATGTAAATTCTAATAAATGATGAGTGCTCTATATCAGTACTCACTAACTTAGTTTCTATATATTCTGTTTTAGTTTTCTTAACCTCCTAATGGTAACCATCGAGGCGACAGAAATCCTACATCATGACTATGTGGGAAAAGGCATACATCAGAACTACATGTATGGTTGGGTTTTATTCAGGTTTAGATCTTAAACTACAAGCTAAACTCTTTTAGAGAACTTCCATACCGAATCAAACATGTATTATGCACTTTGGTGAATATGAAAAGGTTTGCAACTATGGTCATTAGAGTTTTCTATGGAATGTCTTAGACGTTACTTTCTCCAAATTTTAATAGAAAATCAGAAGAGAATGTATATATTTGTAGTAGGGACATTATATCTTATTATTTTGACAGAGGACTAATACACACACATAATGTCGAATCCACTTGATCGCATACTCAATGACGAAAAATTTGGGTCTGCGTCATCATTCAATGTCATATGTATGCAACCATAATCCTTCTCGATTTGACTAATAAATTCCTATAAGTGGTCTTTGGATAGAATTGTATCACATATCGTTGGTTAATAAGTTCCTGAAGTAGAACAAAATCATTCAACCATATGAATATGAACCAAAAATACTACACTAGCTTGATTTAATTCGGTCCAATGGGTTGTCCAATTTTTTGACCAAACATAACCATGACCTTTATCATAAGTGTCGTGTGACAGTCCGATACCACACGAGAAAGATAACTCAAAACAATGTGTAGGATCAACTATTAAGCAATCACAATACCAAAAGAATGGGTGAATTAAAACTGATTTTGTATTCCATCACTGAGTGGAAACATATGAAAAAAGGTCCACTACTCGCAATATATCACATATCATACTAGGTCTGTACATATCTACAGTGACCATCCGTCACACACCTATTACAAATTATCAATTCATATATTCAAACCACTTATACAAGCATTATGAACAATCAAGGTATGCTGCCAAAAACATTTATCGATGCATATATCATCTACAAAATACATCCCTTCCAGACATGAGAGTATATAGACAACACATAGGACTCTACTATAAGACTAACATCTAGGCAACCTTCTCTGACTACTGATCTTCCTAATAGCATGATTATACCCACATCGCTGACTACTGCCTAAAAAGATGTAGCGAACCAGAAGAGTAACACCATGTCCCAGCGAGAGATATAACTTTCAACTAATAATTACCGAAACAACATGATATAACATTATTAAAGAGGATGAGAAGATTTAGCTAAATGAATAATTTAATATTAATTACACAAGTTATGAAGATGTAACAGCTCTAGCAAGAAGATCATCATATACTTTTAGAAAGAATATGAAAAACATAAATAATAGTTGAATTCTCTTACCACATTATTTAACAACTAAGTAGTAATAATTAAAGGAAAGGGTAAACGTTTAATGTGAAGTGTGACTAATCATAAGAAGATATACTACGCGGTTGAGTTACATCTTTTAATTAATGCCCTGAGGATTTGAATTGTACCACTCAAATCCAACCGAACAATACTAAGTCAAAATCAGTGCCCAAGATCTAGAAAGAGTCAGACTCAAAGATCTTCTCACTACAACAAAATGGCTTATTAGTGTCATTTTTTATAATGACTTTTACTAAAACCACAATTAAACTTTATGCTTATCGGCATCTATTATTCTAAATGCCTTCGAATGATATTTACCATTATCATGTCGATGGATCTTTTTTTTTGGAATTCGGTAAATATATTGCCAAAAAGGAGCCTGTCTAAAAGCAGGACCTACAAAACGCAACTGTATACAAGGGGGTATTATCTACAAAAACTCCAGTATATCTTAGCTTGCTCAGACAGGCCTGAGGCTAAGCCTTTTTTACAAATAAGAGCACGGGATAAGAACATGGCTATTATGGCAATAACCCTCTCCTCATCCCTATCTTGTCTTCCATGATTCATGTTGTTCCTCTCCTCCCAAACAAAGTAGCAGGTACTAGTAAAGCAAAAACCTCCTACTGCTATTTCACTCCTGGGGTACATTTTATCTTTAATCTTATTAATCATATCATTAATGTTGTCTCCCAACATCTGCCCCCACTCGCACTTGAGGCAGATCGTCAACCTTATTCTCCTAAAGAAACTGCATTGGCCAAATAAATGGTTGTGGCTTTCATTATCTCTCTTACACAGACGGCACCTAGCATCAACATGTCGATGGATCTTGTATAACCAGCACTTGGATATTTTAATAGTGGCATTTTACATTGATATCAAAATCTTTTCATTTACTTGTTCTTTTTTTTTTTGACATTGAGTGCGCAAACTTTTTTTCAACCAACTGACCCAATACCTCTAATGCCCCCACCCCTCTCTCACAAAACGTAGAACTAGGGCGATATGCAGTTTTGTAGGGCAACGAGGGTTTACGTAGGAGTTGAAAGGATGCCACTTTCGTAGGCCTGAAGCATTCTGGTATCCTCGAGGATAGGTGGTCGTCGTCTTTTCGTTGGATACAGTTTGCAGAGTCAGAAATGCGATCTAGTTCTACCATGGAAGGGCCCTTGATGGCCAGATTATTAAGATGAAATCTAGACCCAGTATAAATTGAAGAGAGGTAACTTCCAACCATGAATGTGAGACATAAACACACGTAACTGAGATCCTACACATTTCGGTTGAAAATGACGCCATTAACAATCTTTGAAAGAGCACTAGCGCCAACGTTTGTGCGCCGCTACCACATATATTTTTTAATCCCTTTGTTTATTCAGGTGAGGAAGCGCTAAAGACATCTATACTATAAAGGAAAGTCTGTGGAGGGGGCTGGATATAATTTTCTCCATTATTTTTTGAAATTACGTGTTGATCCCTGTATGTGTACACCACACTCTTGTCTTTAATTTTTTAAATTATATATTATATTAGGAGACATCTATACAATATAGGAAAGCCTAGGGAGGGGTTGGATGTAATTTTTTCTATTTTTTTAATTATATATTGGTCTCTATGTGTACATCACACTTTTGTTTTTTATTTTTAAATTATATATTATATTAGGAGACACATCTATACTATATAGGAAAGCCCATGGAGGGGCTGGATGCAATTTTCTCCATTATTTTTTAGAATTACGTATTGGTCCCTGTCTGTACACTATACTTTTATCTTTAATTTTTTAAATTATATATTATATTAGGAGACACATCTATACTATATAGAAAACTTGTGGATGGGGCTAGATGCAATTTTCTTCATTATTTTTTGAAATTACATATTGGTTCATGTGTGTGTCACCACACTTTTGTATTTAATTTTTTAAATTATATATTAGATTAAGAGACACATCTATAGTATAAGGGAAAACCCATGGAGGGGGCTAGATGCAATTTTCTCCATTATTTATTGAAATTATATATTGGTCCCTGTCTGTACACCACATTGTTGTCTTTAATTTTTTAAATTATATATTATATTAGCAGACACATCTATACTATATGGGAAAGCCAGTGAATGGGGCTGGATACAATTTTCTCTATTATTTTTTGAAATTACGTATTAGTCCTTGTGTGTACACCACACTTTTATTTTTACTTTTTTAAAATTATGTATTATAATAGGAGACACATCTATAATATATAGAAAAACATCTGGAGGGGTTGGATGTAGTATCCCCTTTATTTTGAAATTACATATTGGTCCATATGTGTACACCATTAGATGCAATTTTTTCCATTATTTTATGAAATTACATATTGGTCCCTGTGTGTTGGTCTTTAATTTTTTAAATTTATATATTATATTAGGAGACACATCTATACTATACAGGAAAGCTTGTGGAGGGGTTGGATGCAATTTTTTCCATTATTTTTTGAAATTATGTATTGCTCCATGTTAGTATACACCACACTTTTGTCTTTAATTTTTTAAATTATATATTATATTAGGAGACACATCTATACTATATAGGAAAGCCCGTGGAGGGGGTTGGATGCAATTTTCTCCATTATTTTTGAAATTATGTATTGGTCCATGTGTATGTACACCACAATTTTGTCTTTAATTTTTTAAATTATGTATTGTATTATGAGACACATCTATATCTATACTATAAAGGAAAGTCAGTGGAGGGGGCTGGATGTAATTTTTTCCATTATTTATTGAAACTATGTGCCTCTTCCCCGCCCACCCTCAGCTTAGGGCGGGGAATTCGGCCAAAATATGGACACCCGAGGGGGCCGACACACACAATCCGGCCCATCATTGCACTTCAGACAGCCGCCCGTAGCATCAGGAAGACCCCATTCGAGCAAATGACACAGTCTTTTTTTTGGTGTACCTGTGTGTACACCACACTTTTGTCTTTAATTTTTTAAATTATATATTATATTAGGAGACATCTCTATTATATAGGAAAGCCTGGGGAGGGACTGGATGCAATTTTTTCTATTATTTTTTTGAAATTATGTATTGGTCCATGTGTGTACATCACACTTTTGTTTTTTGTTTTTTAAATTATATATTATATTAGGAGACACATCTATACTATATAGGAAAGCCCATGGAGGGGCCGGATGCAATTTTCTCCATTATTTTTTAGAATTATATATAGGTCCCCGTGTGTGCACCACACCTTTGTCTTTAATTTTTTAAATTATATATTATATTAGAAGACACATCTATACTATATAGAAAACCTGTGGATGGGGCTAGATGCAATTTTCTTTATTATTTTTTGAAATTACATATTGGTCCATGTGTGTGTACACCACACTTTTGTATATAATTTTTTAAATTATATATTATATTAGGAGACACATCTATACTATATGGAAAAACCCATGGAGGGCGTTGGATGCAATTTTATCCATAATTTATTGAAATTACATATTGGTCCATGTGTGTACACCACATTTTTGTCTTCGATTTTTTAAATTATATATTATATTAGGAGACATATTTATACTATATGGGAAAGCCCGTGAAGGGGGGTGGATGCAATTTTCTCTATTACTTTTTGAAATTATGTATTGGTCTTTGTGTGTATACACCGTACTTTTGTCTTTACTTTTTTTAATTATATATTATAGTAGGAGACACATCTTGTAACATCTCAGGATTTGAGGCCTCGGATAACACACTCTTAAAAGGAATGATTGGACTGCCAATATCACCAAGGTGCACCTCCTTTTCCGGGAGCCCATCTCTAAAGAACTCCATAGTTAAGCGTGCTCATGTTGGAGTAGTATTAGGATGGGTGACCAGTCGAGAAGTTGATCCTGGCTTGCGCGTGAGTGGACAAAAGCGTGCAGTTAAGGCCAGTGGTGGTTTGTGGGGCCAGTCGTCATTCTTAAAACTCTACTAGAGCCTAGGGCAGTACGCTCGGGCATTACAGATGGTATCAGAACCAATTCCCCTCCAGTAGGTGGGGCCCACATGGGCATGGCATGCCAGTCTTGAGCTGTGCGGTCCAGGCATGTAGGAAAGGGTTGTCCATGGTTGACGTAGCCACCCTTGCGCTAGTATTTCGTGATCGAGAGCTGGGTGTCCATGGGCCATTGTAGGTCTGGACTGAAATGAGGAAGAGATTATGAGGCATTATAGTTGAGCCTTGACGAGGACGTCAAGAGTCTAGGGGGAGATTGTAACATCCCAGGATTTAAGGCCTTAGATAACACACTCTTAAAAGGAATGATTGGACTACCCATATCACCAAGGTACACCTCCTTTTTCGGGAGCTCATCTCTAAAGAACTCCATAGTTAAGCGTGCTCAGCTTGGAGTAGTATTACGATGGGTGATCAGCCAGGAAGTTGATCCTAGCTTGTGCGTGAGTGGACAAAAACGTGCAGTTAAGGCTAGTAGTGGTCTGTGGGGCCAGTCGTCATTCCTGAAACTCTACTAGAGCTTAGGGCAGTGCGCCCGGGCGTTACACATCTATAATATATAGCAAAACCTGTGGAGGGGGCTGGATGTAATTTTCCCCTTTATTTTTTGAAATTACATATTGGTCCCTGTGTGTACACCATACTTTTCTCTGTAATTTTTTAAATTATATACTATATTAGGAGATACATCTATACTATATGGGAAAGCTCGGGGAGGAGGTTGGATGCAATTTTCTCAATTATTTTTTGAAATTACATATTGATCCCTGTGTGTGTGAGAAATCCAATTAATATTTGTATTGCACATATTTTTTATTTTTTAAATTAAATCTATAAATCATTAATTGCTACTATGGCACCCGTGCATAACATGGGTTTATGCCTAGTTAATACAGATGGGAATAACTTGTATACCGTACAATAATTATTTAATAAGAAGTCCAGATCTGTTTCCATCTTCCTTCCTATTATATGGTCTATGATCATCAACACTTGATATTCCTTCCAATTCTCTTGGTACTCTTTTCCGTAGCATTTGAAGGATCTATCAAATAACTGATACAGATTGAATTACTTCTTGTATAAGAAAGTTGTTGTTCTTTTTTCTTTAAGTATAGTACATCAGTCCTTGCTTGATGCCTATTTAATTTGGGGGTGCTGCCACTTCGTACGAGATGTGGATGAATGATTGTTTACACAATTTACATATGGAATTTGTCTACTAAACAATTCTAGATTTTTGTGTTGATTCTTAATCTTGTTTTTTCCATATTTTAATAGAAAACTTGTTCACAAAATTACTGACAATTCTGAGTTGTTAAAGTTCAAGATTAGCTAGGAAGAGATGTAAATAATAAAGAGATGTTAAACAAAATGTTACCACTATCAATAAGATTTTGATATTAGAGTTAGTAGGTGCATATTAGTAACTACAAGTACCGATGAAAGACAAAGGAAGGAGACCTTGATTTTGCTAGCATGACCTCTTGAGAAACATATTATTGTTCTAAAAGGCATACGTTGTTAGGATAGATATTAGAATATACTAATGGTAACATAATTTTAGATTAGAACAATCCATCTATTCTCTTCCTTTCAATTAGGATCCCCCCTTCTGAAAAGATCATCTTTTTTTAAAATCTGATACCATTTATATAAGTCTATATGTTTATAATGACATTTAAGTTATAACTAATCAACTAATTTCTCTAAAGGCACGATTATAATAAAATCAAAATGCAACAATGATTTTTTATTTGCATTATTAGCTTGCATGAACATCTCTTATAAGTCATTGACAATTTCTTTCCATTCTTGTAAATTACTGCATTCTCATAGATTCATGGAAAATAGCATCCAATGTGGACGAACGATCGTCTTACGTTAAATTGCATAGTGTTTGAAGTTCATTTTGTTGTCACCCTTTTATATAATTGGTTTCCTTCACCAAATATGTTGGACGTTCCTTGTTGGCATGTGCTTTCATCCTTTTGTAGTCTACGTTTTATTAAATGAGTGTAAGCAACGCAAGCTTGGTAGCTACAACTTTATGTACTTGTCAAGTCAGTGTCGTCCTATCCCTTTTCTATATTATTCAAACATATTCCATATTACAAAGGTACATGAATTGTACTAGTTATTAAAACAAGCATTTCGTTTTTTAAATTGATGTATTTAAGGCTAGTTAGAAAATGAATTAGTTGTATCACCCATTGCAGTGAATCAGGATGTCACTTATAATATGAAAAGAAGACTTATGCTAGGCAACCAACCACTTATAATTGTAATTAGGCTATTGTCACCTTTTATACACCATACATTCTTTTAGGAACTATTTTGTAGGCTCTAGTAATGAACTTTTATCCACTAATACTGAGTATTATTATCTATTTATTTTACAAGGGAGCTTAAATAGGACATGGAGACATCATATCATGAGTTGGATATGTTGTCATTAATTTAGATGTTGAGAAATATTTGTGCAATAATATCTCAATCTGTAATTATGAATCTTTTTTTTGCAATTAGTAAATACTAACCAATTTTGTTAAAACACTCAGGGTTGTGCCTACTATATATTTGGATGGTTCACCTTTTTACTTGTCTAAGATGTTTAAGATTAATGAACTATTTTTTATTTTTGAGAGCAAATCCTATATATATGTAAAGTTGGCAGATTTATTGCTTCCATTCTCAACGTTATGCTTGCTTCTCTGCTTGGTACGTTAGCTGTTCTTGCAACACTTGGGTTGTCAGACCTGAATATAGTGACTCTAGTGGCTCAAGAAATGTTTTTATTGTTGGTCTATTTTTGTTTTTCTCTCTATATGTCCTAACATATGTTCAACAATATAGAACTATTCCAAGTCCAATTCTTCAGTACCTAGATACTTTCAGCCTTATCTAGTGGCCTCTCGTGGACCAACCCATACTAAAAATCATGAGGCATGCTTCTACATCGCACTACATTTATCTATATAGTGCTATTTTCTCTTCCTTTATAAATAAATTCTTGCTTATTTCTACTGTATTTCTGGTATACGATTTTATTTAGGACATGTTATCATCTCTTTTGATATTAATAAAGGACTTCTTATTTTATTGTTATTCTAATACGAGGTCTCATAGTAAACACTAAGCAAAGATATCACCAAGCATACGTACGGTTTGCCTTATGTGATATAAAAAAATAAATAAATAAAAACATGTAATGTCCTCGAAGAAGGCCTCCTTCTGTTATTCATTCTCACGTCACACCGTAAGTGATCATACGAAGGAAACCATACTTTCTTTCTCCGTCACTTTTTCTTTCTTTTTCTATTTTGTTTTGTCTTTTTGTTGGTGGGGATATCAGAGTTTAACTTCATTTGACTTGATAGATTGATAAACTTGTCATGATGTGTCACCAGAAAAGGAGCTCCCTATAGATTTAGTCAATGGGAAAGCAACTCCCATGTACTTGAATACGAACTTTTCTTAATTTTTCATTCCATCTGAATCAGTCTAGGTTCTATCTCATCTAACATGATGCACACTGTTACTATTAGATTATAGAAACATTTTCTTCATTGTCCCATTCTGATGTAGTCTCGATAGCATATACTAGAGCTATTGTTTCATTTCAACAACGTAATTTAAAGCAATCTTCTTCTCCTTTTGAATGACACATATGAAATTATTTTATTTTCTATCAACTACAACTACCCCTTCCTTAACTTAAATGTTGCATCTTAGTTAGACTTTATCCTCTCTTCATCGCTCAATGCGCAATAGCTACTTCATCTTACCTTTGTTATATATATTGTCTCTTTGTCTTGTTCCAATGCTTGTGAGCTATCTTTTAGTAACTTTGATTGTCCTTATGATGGTGTACGAATGTTTGATTTGTAGTAGAAGGTTCCTTAGTGTTCTGTCTATCAATGACCAGTTTCATACATATTTTATTTTTCTGGACAACATTTCTTTTCTTACATTTGAAAAGGTGTTTTGTTTAAATACAACCTTATTAATTCGCTAGTCATAATTTGATATGATATCTTGCTATTAATTCCTTCATGAATTCTGTTAGCTATAAAACCTTTTGGGACTCTTAAAGTTTGTCAGTTCATACTTTATATGATTCTAAAATTGTTCTCTTGGTATTAGAGAGTTGTGTCTTTTATACATCATGATGCTAACATGAAACCAAGTGATCTCCCTTGCTTATACTTTGACCTAGACAAGACTGTTGTGCATTGTAGTGCACCACGCATGAGAGATAGAATGATAATTGCGATGACTAGGAACCTATAACGACGGAGATCAACAGCTAGGAATACGACAATGGAGATCTCGAGCTCAACCACACTGCTATGATAGTGTTTTGAATAGGGAGCCAATGGCTGGAAGGTATGTTGCCTTCTTCCTTATTTTCTTTCTTCTTGAATTTACCATGATCATCTTCATCTCTTATTCTTAATCTGTAAGGGGCCATCATTGATACTTTGGAGCTTTTCTACCTTGATTCCTCAGCCTGATAATGTGATTAATGTGACAGCTCGACAACAAATCAGACCGTCACTGCGTAATTAATTACGAAATTAACCATAATCAACAGAATAACATAAAATCACTAAAAATTAAAACCTTTTACAATGAGATCCAATTCCAGGAAACTCTTATAAAGAGAACCAAAGTACTGCATACATTGTATTTCACATTGTACATACCATGTACCATCTCTTCTCGAGGAATTTATTTACAACAGTTGCTTTGCCAAAACTATACATAAGCAACATAAAACCTTAAGGCATTCAAGCCAAAATCTCAGATCGATCAAGAAAACACTAAGTACTGACTCCAAGGACCTGAGAGTACAGAGACGACACATATGACTCATATCTACAAGACACAACAGTTAATATCTCCACCTAAGATGTTACTATTGTCCCTGATGTTGGTGTCCTCCCCCTACTGTATGGTCCCTACTTCCTCGTCTGCGTCCACCTAAAAAAATGTTGGTGACCAACGGGGTGAGACCCATGTCCCAGCGAGAGATATAACTCTCCGCCAATAATATTACCATTGCAGATAAATAACACGGATTCTTTATTATTAATAAGTAGGATAAATCACTATTTAAGCAGAATAGAGAAATATCATCTTTTAAAGCATTATAGCTATACATGATAAAGCAGTAAATCATTTATTTAATAAGGAATATGAAGAACATGTATAACATTTATACACTTTAGGATACATTAAACAATGTAACATCAATCAATGATTTCTGTATTTCATCCTTAAGCAAATATGCTACACGGCTGATTACATTTTAAAATCACATTTATGCCCTGAGGAGATGAGGTATACCGCTCATACTCTAATCGACCACGGCGGCGTAAAGCATCAGTTCCATACCTAGGTCAATGGAAGAGCCGGACTCCATGACCTCATACATCTCAGTCAGTGCGAGACCATATGCATGACATCTAGTGTCTCTGCTAAATAGCTTTCTAGGGTATACTGGCAACTTCGCTATTGAGCTACAGCGGCGGCTGCACTCTCTTCGCAATCGAGAGATTTCATGTTTATCTCACATCGATCTGGCATTAAACATCATCGGGAGATTCGTGATACATCCATCCCGACACATGTAATGAAAATTGAGAAATCTCGTGTTTATCTCATGTCAATCCCACATTAGGGTGTAAGGATATCCGTGCCCATTACCCCCACATATTAAAAAATGTGCCCTCCAGGAGATCCCGTGGGAAAACCCATTTCACCATCACCAACTACTGGCGATGATAGATCTATGGCCAGGGCTCTACATGATAAGATTTCACTTGATTAATTAAGTGCATTACCATATTCTTTTAGCATCAGCCAAGTTTTCAAACATAAATTATTATGACAAATGCTACAAAGAAAAGTATAATACATCCATCAAGTACTTTTCAAAACTTTATAAAACATTGGGATCTCAATCCCTTATCTCATTACCGAGAATTCTCATTCCTCACCAATATCATCATCATGTTTACTGGATTTGGGTATTCAAACCATTAGTTCATCATTGAACAATGTTATCACTTATCAGGTAACTATTACCTTCAGGTCATCTGACCAAGGTATACTTGATACTTGTTACACAAGCATCTCGCATAGCTCACAAGACACATTAAACATCTTCTCACCTCTCACTAGGCAACAAATAATATAATGACCCACAAGGCCCATTAATGCATTTTCATCAAATAAACATCATAGCTCATACCTAGCTATGCTCATCAACTTATGATACATGCATGGTTAGTATACTTAATAACAACCATATCAACATATCAACACCATGCAATACAAGGGTAACACCACTATTCCCTCATTAGGGTTAGGGTTTCCCATTCTTTATCAATTAGGGTTTCTCATACCATTACCCAAAATTAGGGTTAGGGTTTCCCATTCTTTATCAATTAGGGTTTCTCATACCATTACCCGAAATTAGGGTTTCATGATCACATTATCAAAGATTAAACCCTAATTCATACTCTACACTTATTAAAAGTATCAATGTATGAACATTACATGTTTATTACACAAGTATGAGTTTCTCTCTCATCCTCTCTAGGATGTTGATTACTTAATACTTTATTAAGTTGGCTCAACCTTTCACTAAAGTACATGCACATATGTTTATCATAGTGTATTGAGTTTATTACTTTCATAAGCATCAAATGACAATCACTCTAAGTATACTATTCACCTAAGTACTTTAGAGGTACTTCCGTTGTAATCAACCTTGAGATACTTTACAAATACTCATAGGGTTATGGTTTTAAGACTATTGGGTTTCTAAAGGGTTTGAGATTATTAAATCTTCAAACGATCTTGAAAACTCCTTTAATCTTCAAACGGTCTCGAGACCCCCTTTGACCTTCAAACGGTCTTGAGATCGTTTTGACCTTCAAACGGTCTTGAGGTCCTTTTGACCTTCAAACGGTCTTGAGGTGACTTGATCTTCAAACGGTCTTGAGACCCCCTTTGACCTTCAGACGGTCTTGAGGTCCTTTTGACCTTCAAACGGTCTTGAGGTCACTTGACCTTCAAACGGTCTTGAGGTCACTTGACCTTCAAACGGTCTTGAGACCCTCGTTGACCTTCAAACGGTCTTGAGGTGCTTTTGACCTTCAAATGGTCTTGAGGTCCTTTTGTCCTTCAAACGGTCTTAAGGTCCTTTTGACCTTCAAATGGTCTGTAACCGTTTGATCTTGCTAGGGTTTAAAATCGTTTGCACTCTAAACGGTTTGAAACTGTTTGAACTATCCAATGTTGAAACTGTTTGATCACTAAATGGTTTGAAAATGTTTGACCTAGATTAGGTTGAAACCATTTCCACTCTAAACAGTTTGAAACTATTTGACCTAAGTTATGTTGAAACCATTTGATCTTTAAACGGTTTGAAACCGTTTGGCAACTAAACGGTTTTGAAATCGTTTGGCCATCCAAGGTTGAAACTGTTTGGCCATACAAATTTGAAACCATTTGATATCGTTAATCTAGAGGTGTGTGCTAAGATGATGTCATCATCATCAAGCTTTAGACCTCCGTTTCTATTGTCCATACAACTGATGGATTCGTCAATTACTCAAGAAAAATTTTGAGAAGAAGGAAAGATCAACATATATTGCAAGATTGAAATCAAATGATAATATCAATGGGTTCAAGTTATATAACCCACCTTTTGATGGTGAAGATAGCTCCAAGCTTTTCATCTTTAATGGTGAAGATAGCTCCTCCAATTATCCAAGGCACGTTCTCAACCCTTTTGATGTAAAATATTGCCAAAGTTGAGCATTGGATGGAAGAGAGAAGAAAAGAAGGGTTATAATTCGATTTTAGCCTTCAACCCAAGGTTGAAGATGACCATGGATCTTACCTTAAGCTTGGGAAACGATCTCCTCCTCCTTTTCTTCCTTGGTCATTGGCCTAAGTGAGGAGTGAGTGTGTATTGCGCAAATAACCTTTCTAGTAGGTGAATAATTTAATGTATATAATTGAATTCATAGGAGAGAGAAAGTAGGATGGAAGTCATCAACTTTTCTTGCCACATGCCCCCTGCACTTCCTTGTCTCCAAAGCTATCCTTATTATCTTAAAATTCCTTTGAATTATCCTTGAATTATAGTCGGCCATTAAGCTCCTTAATGAATACAATACTATTATCCATTAGCACCTTAGGTTAGTGGATATTACTTTTCAATTAAAAATGTTTGTAGATATTTTCACCTACTTAGGAATATCAGTGCCTCTCAAGGTATTTTGTCTGCCATTACATTATAGAATTTCATCCATAGATTTTTAGTTGATGGGCACTTCATTTAATTTATATAGTTTTGCTACAAAATAACTTAGGGTTTCAATTATGCTTATTTCTTGATTATTTTATTATCAAGAGTATCATTTCTCAAATATGGTTCAAACAAGATGCCACTTTCTTTTTATTTTCTCTAAATGATACCAAGATACAGTAGGGACACTCTTGAGGTGGTATTTTACATATTCAACCCTAGGTTTTGGGTAATTTACAAATCACACCAAAACTAGTATTCAAGGTACAAGTATTATTCAAACAAGCTCTTTTTTGGAACTTTGGCTTCCATAAGACATCCCTTAGAATACTTCTCATTCTTATGATGCTAAAGATTTGAGGAACATTTATCATGTAACATTTTGCAAGATAACCCCTTATATTGGGTAAATTGCACTTTAGTCCAAAACAAGCAAATATTGCTTCAACATTATTCAAATAGGACCAAAATTGAAACATAAGCTCTCCTTTAGTATTAATTACTTTTCAAAAGATAAAGACAAGAACATAATGATTTAATTAAGAAAAACTCCTAGGGTTAAGGCGTAACCCTGGTCAAGGATGTTACAATTATCCACCCCTAACAGGGATTTTGTCCCCGAAATCATCAAGAGAAAAGAGAAGGGTACTTCCTCCTCATCTCTTCCTCTAGTTCCCACGTAGCCTCTTCAATGCCATGATGATGCCAGAGAACTTTCACAAGAATTATGTCTTTCTTTTTCAACTTTTTGATTCTCCTATCAAGAATCATCATTGTTCCTTCTTCATAGGATATATCTTCATTTAACTCTACCTCTACAGGTTGCAATACTAACTCCGTATCAGGGTGACACTTTCTCAGCATGGATATATGGAATACTGGATGCAATCTATGTAGTTTAGGTGGCAACTCCAACTTGTTGGCCACCTTTCCAATCCGTTTAGTGATTGGATAAGGCCCTATAAATCTAGGAGCTAACTTACCCTTTTTCCCAAATCTAAGAACACCTTTCCAAGGTGAGACTTTGAGATATACTCTGTCTCCAACTTGGAATTCTAAAGGTCTTTGCCATTTATCAGCATATGACTTCTATCTATCATGTGCAGCCTTTAACTGTTGTTGTATTACTTTAATCTTCTCAGTTGTCTATTGTACTAATTCCGGACCCAAAAGTTGGTATTCTCCTATTTCATACCAGCACAATGGAGATCTACAACGTCTACCATATAATGCTTCATATGGTGCCATATCAATATTGTGCTGATAACTATTGTTGTAAGTGAATTCTATTAAGCTCAAGCGTAGATACCAACTTCCTACAAACTGAAGGACACATGCCCTAAGAAAATCCTCCTAGGTTTGTATAGCTCTCTCAGATTGTCCATCTGTCTGGGGGTGAAAGGTGGTACTGAATCTTAATTATGTACCCAACACTTTATGTAGTCATTCCCAAAAACGACTCGTGAACGCGGGACCTCTATCAAACACAATTGTGACTGGAACTCCGTACAACTGCACAATCTCATCTATATAGATCTGTGCAAGTTTCTTAGCAATATAGGTTGTTTTGATAGGAAGAAAATGTGCTGACTTAGTCAACCTATCAACTATCACCCAAATGGAATCATGACTTTTGGTTGTTCTGGGTAAACCAACCACAAAGTCCATAGTCACATGATCCCATTTCCACTGTGGTATAGGTAAGGGTTGCATTGTTCCTGCGGGCTTTTGATGTTCAGCTTTAACCTGTTGACACATTGGACACATCATAACAAACTCAGCTACATCTTTCTTCAAACTAGGCCACCAATATATATCTTTCAAGTTATGATACATTTTGGTGATCCCTGGATGCATTGCATACATAGATGAATGAGCTTCCTCCATGACTAACTTCCTTAAGTTATTGGCATCAGGTACTACCATCCTACCATGGTAATAGACTACCTCATCATCTGACTCATGAAAACCATCCCGTTTCTCACTACCATACTTTCACCTGATCTGCTGAATCATAGTATCATCATGTTGTGCCTCTTTGATCTGTTGTTTCAGAGTAGGTTTCACTTTCATTTCAACTAACAATCCAGCTAACAAGGATACTTTAAGCTGTACATTGTTTTGCCTCAAAGAGACAAGCATGTCTCTTTTAAAGCACACTAAAGAGTTCAACTGTGCTTTTTCTATGATTGGCGACGATGATTTTCTACTTAGTGCATCAGCCACTACATTAGCCTTTCCCGGATGATAATCAATTGTACAATCATAGTCCTTGATTAACTCCATCCAACGGAGTTGTCTCATGTTCAACTCATATTGTGAAAAGATGTATTTTAGATTCTTATGGTTTGTGAAAATCTAGAATGTCTCTCCATAGAGATAATGTCTTGAGATTTTCAACGCATGAACCACTACAGCCAATTCTAGATCATGCATCGGATAATTTTCCTCGTGTTTCTTAAGCTGTCGAGAAGCAAAAGAAATCACTTGTTTATCCTACATCAACACACATCCTAAACCGTTCTTAGAAGCGTCACAGAATACAATATACCCCTTTCCCTGCTTAGGTAACACTAGCACATGTGCACTTGTTACCCTTTCTTTCAACAACTGGAAAGAATGTTGACACTTGTCATTCCAGACAAAAGGAACCTCCTTTCTGGTTAACCTAGTTAGTGGTAATGCTACAATACTGAAGTTCTTAATGAACCTCCTATAGTAGCCTACCAGTCCTAGAAAACTGTGTATCTCTATTGGTGTCTTTGGCTGTTCCCACTCCAACACAGATTCTACCTTTTTAGGATCAACACGGATACCTAAGGCAGATATTACGTGTCCTAGGAAAGACACTTCTGATAACCAGAATTCACACTTGCTAAACTTGGCATATAGCTTGTGCTTTCTTAGTAAAGTCAGGGCTTGACGGAGGTGTTGCTCATGTTGTTGAGTTTCTCTATTGTAAATCAGGATGTCATCTATAAAAACTACTATGAATTGATCAAGGAATGGCCGGAAGATTCTGTCCATGAGTTCCATGAATGCAGCTGGTGCATTAGTTAGTCCAAACGACATAACTATGAACTCATAGTGACCATACCTTATTCTGAAGGCTAATTTAGGTATGTCACTCTCCTTGATGCGTAACAGATGGTATCCTGACCTCAGATCTATTTTAGAGAATATAGTTGCACCATGAAACTGGTCAAACATGTCATCTATCCTTGGCAGAGGATATTTGTTCTTTATGGTTACTTTGTTGAGCTGTCTATAGTCTATGCATAATCTCATAGACCCATCCTTCTTTTTCACAAAGAGAACCGGAGCACCCCAAGATGAAGTACTCGGTCAAATAAAACCCTTTTCAAGAAACTCCTGTAATTGTTTCTTGAGTTTTGCCATCTCAGCAGGTGCCATTCTATATGGTGTTTGAGCTATAGGCTGCGTACCTGGGATTAGATTAATCTTGAAATCAATCTCTTGGGGTGGAGGAACACCTGGAAGTTACTCAGGAAACACATCCTCAAACTCCCTAACAATCGGAACTTCAGAAAGACTAGGACTCTCTGCTCTGGTATCTACCACATGTGCCAAGAATGCTTCACATCCTTGTCGCATCAGTTTCTCATCTATCATTGCTGACACTAGACAGGTTGGAAGAATCTTTCTGTCCCCCTAAAAGACCCATGTATCCTCATCATTTGAGAACATAGCCTGCTTGGAACTGCAATCCAAGACAACCTTATATTTTTCTAGGGTGTCCATCCCAAAGTTTATGTCGAACCCATGCATCTCAAGTGGTATAAGATCCACCTAAATTCTATGTTCTGAAAAAGAAAGAACATAGGGAGAACATACCTCCCGCAACACTGCAGATCCAACTAACGGAGTTTCTAATAACAAGTTATCTGCTCTATGACTGACAGTCATATTGCAGTTATGAATCACTTCTCGAGTGATAAAGGAATGTGTAGCACCCATGTCAATCAAAACAGATACAAAGCAGGATGAAGACATATCAGAATGAAATAATTCCATCTGACCTATCACGACTCATGGGTTGACCACTGCTTCCAGTTAATTCATAGCATAGAATCGTGCCATTGTTGGTTGTCAACCACTCGCCCTGTTGTCGGGTGCAGATGAACTAGCTTGGGATGCCTATCCACATCCACATGTGCCACTGCTAAACTGTCACTTCTGAGAGCCTTGTTGACTCTACCTCGGTGGTTGGGTTACACTCACGTCTCTAGCTAGACAATCTTTCATCAGATGTCCCATCTTCCCACATTTATAACAACTTTTGTTCTCCTACTGTGACCTAGATGGTCCTATTACTGACATTGATGCTGAGATGTGGGCTCCTTCTGGTGGTAAACTACGACCTCTACCCTTGTTGGATGTCCACTGCGTCTGAGTATTGAACCTCGGTGGTACTATTGGTGCAGAAAACCTTGGTTTCTTAAAACTTTTGGACCTCTGTCCTTGGAACTGTGTATACACTTTCTTACTATTGGCTTGATGTTTCTCAGTCACGAACCTTTCTATTCATCTTACTAACTCCACAAAGGTGGCAAACCTCTCTCTATTCTCTAGAGCAGATGCAGGTTTGGTCAAATCAGCGTATCAAACCCTTCTCAAAGCATTGAATCCTCTCCTCATTTGTAGTAGCCATGTGCAGACAAAACCCTATAAGCTCCATAAACTTAGCTTCATACTCACTAATGATCATTGGTACTTTCCTTATCCACTCAAACTGAGAGATTTTCTCATCCCGGTAAGTCTTGGAAAAATATCTACTAACAAACTCTCATCAGAATTCTCTCCATTCGACCTCAACACCTGGCCTTTTGCCCTTTTCTATAGCCCACCAATGACCAGCACTCCCTTTCAATAGGTACATCGCATGCCTAACCTTCTCAGCTTCTGGGATATTAAGAATTTTGAAGGTCTCCTCCAGCTCAGTCAGCCATAAGTCTACGTCTGTTGGGTCAACTGTACCAGCATATTCAGTGGATCTTACCCGTCGAAGTCATTCAAAAGTCTTTCCAGCTCCATGTCCCTCATTGTGAGCTGGTGCCCTAGGTACAGGTGGCGGCATCCTATCCGCCATATGTGTCATTGTCGCCATAAACTGTCCAAACAGAGCATGGAAGGCTGGGTTTTCTATCGAAGCTTGGTCAAGCTGGGGATTCTCATGTACTGGTTCCTCTCTAGCCTGATCCCTTGCACCTCCTCCTGGTGCAGCAACACTGCTTTCAGCAACATGTTCTTCGTTTGATCCAGCCATCTTCAAGCTTTACTTCTTCTCCTGAGAGAAGAAGTCACTATAAGATAAACTAGAGGACACTAGAACAGACTCTACTACTTAATCCTATGTCTTTGACACTGTGTAGACTGAGTGAACCTTAGGCTCTGATACCAAAACCTTGTGATGACCCGACAACAAATCAGTCCGTCACTGTGTAATTAATTGCGGACTTAACCATAATCAACAGAATAACAAAAAATCACTAAAAATTAAAACCTTTTGCAAAGAGATTCAATTCTAGGAAACTCGTATGTAGAGAACCAAAGTACTACATACATTATATTTCACATTGTACATACCATGTACCATCTCTTCTCGAGGAATTTATTTACAACAGTTGCTTTGCTAAAACTATACATAAGCAACATAAAACCTCGAGGCATTCAAGACAAAATCTCAGATCGATCATGAAAATACTAAGTACTGACTCCAAGGACCTGAGAGTACAGAGTCAACACATAGGACTCATATCTACAAGACATGACAGTCAATATCTCCACCTGAGATGTTACTGTTGTCCCTGATGCTGCTGTCCTTCCCCTGTTGTATGGTCCCTACTTCCTCGTCTGCGTCAACCTAAAAAAAATTTTGGTGACCAACGGGGTGAGACCCATGTCCCACTGAGAGATATAACTCTCCGCCAATAATATTATCATTGCAGATAAACAACAATAAATTGAGGAGGGGATTCTTTATTATAAATAAGCAGGATAAATCACGGTTTAAGCAGAATAGAGCAATATCATCTTTTAAAGTATTATAGCTATACATGATAAAGTAGAAAATCGTTTATTTAATAAGGAATATGAAGAACATGTATAAAATTTATACACTTTAGGATACATCAAACAATGTAACATCAATCAATGATTCCCGTATTTCATCCTTAAGCAAATATGCTACACGACTGATTAGATTTTACAATCACATTTATGCCCTGAGGAGATGAGGTATACCGCTCATACTCTAACCGACCATGGCGGCGTAAAGCATTAGTTCTGTACCTAGGTCAATGGAAGAGCCAGACTCCATGACGTCATTTGTCTCAATCAGTGTGAGACCACATGTGGGACATCTAGTGTCTCTGCTAAATTGCTTTCTAGGGTATATTGGCAACTTCGCTATAGAGCTACAGCGGCGGCTGCACTTTCTTCGCAATTGAGAGATTTCATGTTTATCTCACCTCGATCCGGCATTAAACATCATTGGGAAATTTGTGATACATCCATCCCGACAAATATAATGAAGAATTGAGAGATCTCATGTTTATCTCACGTCAATCCCAAATTAGGGCGTAAGGATATTTGTGCCCATTACCCCCACATATTCAAAAATATGCCCTCCAGGAGATCCCGTGGGAAAACCCGTTTCACCATCACCAGCTACTGATGATGATGGATCTATGGCCAGGGCTCTACATGATAAGATTTCACTTGATTAATTAAGTGCATTACCATATTCTTTTAGCATCAGCCAAATTTTCAAACATAAATTATTATGACAAATGCTACAAAGAAAGGTATAATACATCCAGCAAGTACTTTTCAAAACTTTATAGAACATTGGGATCTCAATCCCATATCTCATTACCGGGAATCTCATTCCTCAACAATATCATCATCATGTTTACTGGATCTGGGTATTCAAACCCTTAGTTCATCAATGAACATTCTTATCACTTATAAGGTAACTATTACCTTCATGTCATCTGATGAAGGTATACTTGATACTTGTTACACAAGCATCTCACATAGCTCACAAGACACATTAAACATCTTGTCACCTATCACTAGGCAACAAATAATATAATGGCTCACAAGGCCCATTAATGCATTTTTATCAAATAAACATCATAACTCAAACCTGGCTATGCTCATCAACTTATGATACTTTCATGGTTAGTATACTTGATAACAACCATATCAATTACATATAAACACCACGCAATACAAGGGTAACACCATTATTCCCTCATTAGGGTTAGGGTTTCCCATTCTTTATCAATTAGGGTTTCTCATATCATTACCCGAAATTAGGGTTAGGGTTTCCCATTCTTTATCAATTAGGGTTTATCATACCATTACCCGAAATTAGGGTTTCATGATCACATTATCAAAGATTAAACCCTAATTCATACTCTACACTTATTAAAAGTATCAATGTATGCACATTACATGTTTATTACACAAATATGAGTTTCTCTCTCATCCTATCTAGGATGTTGATTACTCCATACTTTATTAAGTTGGTTGAACCTTTCACTAATGTACATGCACCTATGCTTATCATAGTGTATTGAGTTTATTACTTTCATAAGCATTAAATGACAATCACTCTAAGTATACTATTCATCTAAGTACTTTAGAGGTACTTCCATTGTAATCAACCTTGAGATACTTTACAAATACTCATAGGGTTATGGTTTTGAGACTATTGGGTTTCTAAAGGGTTTGAGATTATTTAATCTTCAAACGATATTGAAAACTCCTTTAACCTTAAATAGGTCTTGAGACCCCCTTTGACCTTCAAACGGTCTTGAGATCCTTTTAACCTTCAAACGGACTTGAGGTCCTTTTGACCTTCAAACAATCTTGAGGCCCTTTTAACCTTCAAACGGTCTTGAGGTCACTTGAACTTCAAACGGTCTTGACACCCCCTTTGACCTTCAAATGGTCTTGAGGTCCTTTTGACCTTCAAACGGTCTTGAGGTCACTTGACCTTCGAATGGTCTTGAGACCCCCTTTGACCTTCAAACAGTCTTGAGGTCCTTTTGACCTTCAAACGGTGTTGAGGTCTTTTTGACCTTCAAACGGTCTTGAGGTCACTTGACCTTCAAACGATCTATAACTGTTTGATCTTTCTAGGGTTTAAAACCGTTTGCACTCTAAATCGTTTGAAACCGTTTGAACTATCCAATGTTGAAACTGTTTGATCACTAAACGGTTTGAAACTGTTTGACCTAGATTAGGTTGAAACCGTTTGCACTCTAAATGGTTTGAAACCGTTTGACCTAATTTATGTTGAAACCATTTGATCTTTAAATAGTTTGAAACTGTTTGGCCACTAAACGGTTTTGAAACCGTTTGGCCTCTAATGGTTTTGAAATCGTTTGGCCTCTAACGGTTTTGAAATCGTTTGGCCATCCAAGGTTGAAACCGTTTGGCAAAACAAATTTGAAACCATTTGATGTTGTTAATCTAGAGGTGTGTGCTAAGATTATGTCATCATCAATAAGCTTCAGACCTCTATTTCTACTATCCATACAACTGATGGATTCACCAATTACTCAATAAAAATTTCGAGAAGAAGGAAAGATCAACATATATTGTAAGATTGAAATCAAATGATAATATCAATGGGTTGAAGTTATATAACCAGCCTTCAAAGCAACTTCAAAGCTCCAAGATTTTCTTCTTTAATGGTGAACATAGCTCATCCAATTATCCAAGGCACATTCTCAGCCCTTTTGATGTAAAAGATTGCCAAATTTGAGCATTGGATGGAAGAGAGAAGAAAAGAAGAGTTATAATTCGATTTTAGCCTTCAACCCAAGGTTGAAGATGACAATGGATCTTACCTTAAGCTTGGGAAACGATATCCTCCTTCTCCTTTGCTTCCTTGGTCGTCGGCCTAAGTGAGGAGTGAGTTTGTATTGCGAAAATAACCTTTCTAGTAGGTGAATAATTGAGTGTATATAATTGAATTCTTAGGAGAGAGAAAGTAGGACGGAAGTCATCAACTTTCTTGCCACGTGCCCCCTCCACTTACTTGTCTCCAAAAATATCCTTATTATCTTCAAATTACTTTGAATTATCCTTGAATTATAGTCGGCCATTAAGCTCCTTAATGAATACAATACTATTATCCATTAGCACCTTTATGTTAGTGGATATTACTTTTCAATTAAAAATGTATGTAGATATTTTCACCTACTTAGGAATATCGGCGCCTCTCAAGGTATTTTGGCTGCCATTCCATTATATAATTTTACCCATAGATTTTTAGTTGATGGGCACTTCATTTAATTTATATATTTTAGCTACAAAATAACTTAGGGTTTCAATTATGCTTATTTCTTGATTATTTTATTATCAAGAGTATCATTTCTCAAATATGGTTCAAACAAGACACCCCTTTATTTTTATTTTCTCTAAATGATACCGAGAGACAGTAGGGAAACTCTTGAGGTGGTATTTTACATATTCAACCCTTGGTTTTGGGTAATTTACAAATCACACCAAAACTAGTATTCTAGGTACAAGTATTATTCAAACAAGCTCCTTTTTGGAACTTAGGCTTCCAAAAGTCATCCCTTAGCATCCTTCTCATCCTTATGATGCTAAAGTATTTGAAGAACATTTATCATGTAACATTTTGCAAGGTAACCCCTTATATTGGGTAAATTGCACTTTAGTCCAAAACAAGCAAATATTTCTTCAACATTATTCAAATAGGACCAAAATTGAAACATAAGCTCTCCTTTAGTCTTAATTACTTTTCAAAAGATAAATACAAGAATATAATGACTTACTTAAGCAAAAATCCTAGGGTTAAGTTGTAACCTTGGTCAGGGATGTTACAATTAAGGTGATACACACATGTCATATGTCATTGTCTAAAACATCAAAATGGTTCAACTTCATCATTGCAAATAATTCATTGTGCTCATACATATTAGACTTATCATTATTGTATGTCAAATTCATGCATTACGTTTGTTGCTACACTATCTTAAAATTTCATAATAAAACCATGTTTCTAACATGTAATTTGTCTTTGTGGTTTAATGAATAATTTAGCCACTCAAACTCATGTAGATGCAGCATAAATTTAAAAATGAAGTCACATTGTACCTCTAATATTGATGATTTGGTACTTTTGGTCATGTTGTTAATAGCATTGGTCATTCACAACACATACAATGCCAGATGTGACTGGCTATCATTTTTTTGCACAAGCTAATGACTTTGATCCTCAACCCATGTATTGTGAGATACTTCAAGATTTTTAGTTAGAAATCACCTTCCATTTTTCTTGGAAGGCCAAAGTTTGCAGATTCTAGAGGAACTCCATGGGAAGTAATTGTTGAGAACTTATTGTAAGAACTTTTGCATTTGCATATGTATGATTTAAGTGGTAAGAGAGTGTACGATCATGGGTTCTAATTATTTTATAATGGAGATGATCTTCATAAGGGATTATCTCTCTTGTTTTAACATGTATTATCAATATATCTTTAAAAATGTAATATTAAGATTTTATGATGTTTTCTAGTTGCCAAGTCAGAAACATTAGAGTGTGATCATTGACCATAGATCCTAGACATATTCATAATTTTATTCTAAGATGTGTATGCTTTTAGATAAGTGCAGGTGGAGATAGTGGTGTCCATGTCTTCTACTCAAATTGTGTAGAAAATCCTAGAGTGCTTTAACAGTAGATGAAGGGAACTACAATTCTCAATATGGTCTTGGTCATTTATGTACCAAGGTATACATAGTTTTTTATTTTATCACAATTCATGCAGGTTCGATGTAGTTCCTACTCATTGTATATCTTGATTTTAGTTTGGGTCTGATGCAATTCCTACTCGTATCATTACATTCATATGATTTATGCATCTCTCCTAAAAAGTTTCTTCTCTACTTCCAGACATAGTAGGACCCGTTAGTAGGCGGCGTAGCATGTCCTAATGCTCTGATATCTGGTGCAAATATGCCCTCTTGGCAGCAGAGCATGCTAGCTAGAAGGTCGGGCATTGGTTCACTTGGAACAAACCCATGTCAGGCGTCTATGCCCCTCCCCCTCCTCATTTGTCCACCATATATCCTACAATAGGTAATATGCCCAACTCTATTTCATGCCTTCTATTTTGCACTTCTCTGTATGGTAATATCCCATGTTAAAATATGAAATACTTTTTCCTAGATTGCAAAAATCATGAAGTGGTTAAAATTAGGAGGCTGTCTATATTTGAAAGGAAGCAAAAAAGCATATTATAGAATTTTGACAAGAAGGGTCTATCCAAAATGGCTAAGATAAAAATTTGACACAGAAGACAAAGGAAAATGTCCTAAAACTTTATGCTTATGAGGCTCAAACTGGACATGTTGTCAAGCAGCTGAGAGGAGAGTACACCAAGCCAAGGACCTGATCAGTTTACTTTTAGCTCCTTCATGGCATACACTCTAATTAAGTTGTGATTATATGAGAAGAACATGATTACTGTTCCGGTTAGTGTAAGACCTATCAATATTTCTTGAAACTAGAAAGTATTATGCATGGCTGCTAAGAAACAAGAATATCATCAAATTAAGCTATTGTATTAAAGAGAAAGATGTTGTAACATGTGTTGTATTTATCCAAAGGGGCAAGGTAAAATGTCCTCCCCATGTAATTTATATTTGATAAATCCAAAAGATCCATACTTTTGAAAATGTGAGTTCATAGCAATAGGCTTTTGTTTATAATTTTGGCAATGAACTAAAAATTGAATGATAAAATCCATGAAAATATAATCATACACAACTACTATATCATTAGTGCTTCTTTTATATGCCATTACACTGAATAAGAACAAATTCATACAACATCATATTACACAATAGTGGCATTTGTATACAATCCAATTGATGGATAGTGGCATTTTTGTAAAGCCACATGATGTTTTAGTGGCATTTATTTGGCATTTATTTAAATCCATTAAAGACAAGTGTTTAGTGGCATTTACAACTTATTGCACTATCTCTCTAGTGGCATTGGTACTAGAGACATTTTTTAAGTGTAAATAAATGCCACTAAACATGTTTAGTGGCATTTATTTATTTTCAATGGCATTTCTAAAAATGACACTAATGAGTATGTTTGTTGTAGTGCTTGATCAGTACGAGTCTATACTATAGTGACATAACAGTCAAACTGCCACCAATGACATATAGTCTAGCTGAAAACACCTAGCCCGCCTTGGTACATGTCACAACGCTATAAACCAGAGTATATAACCCAATCACCAAGGTACAACTACAATTGTCGTCCAAATCACATCACATATATAATCACTGAAACATGACCATGCCCTTTCTCTAACTAAGGGCTAGGAATGACAACAACCATCTGTAAGGACCCTGACCTTCGTTTAGGGTGTACCCTATTTGTTTAGCTTAACCCTGGTGCTTTTTTGCTTGCTAATCACCTTTAGTGGTGATTAGGGTTTGGTTGTGCTTTGTTGAGAGTTGTAGGTACTACTTGCAAATAACCCAAGTCTAGGGTTTTGTAGGCAAGTTTTCCACCTTGTGAGGTGTTCCTCTCTCTCTTTTCTTCCTCTTGTGTAGAGGGGAAGGCTTGTGCTATATGCTTGAGTTCTTTTGGGCCTTGGTTGAGCTTGTTTGGGCCTTGAGGTGCCTTGTTTGGGCTTGGTTGAGCTTTGTGTCACCCAAGCGAGGTGTGTGCCGGCCTAGGAATGTTCGTGTCAGCCAACATGGAGTGTGTCACCCAAGGAGCAACATGTTGTGTCGCCCACGGTGCTTGACCTAGCCTTGACCTTGTTTAGTGGACACTTGGTGCATATCTTGGCCATGTGGATGGATCTTGCTAGAGTAGTGGCTCGTGCACTAGGACAAGTGTCCCTAGGCAAGTGACACCTTACTTGGACCAACCTTGTTTTCTCCTCCCTTTCCTTCTATATAGGTGGTTCTTTCCCTTGCTTTGAGCTCCTTTGATCCTTTAGTTTCCTTCTCCACCTTGAGTGCACGACACTCCCTTCTTCCTTGCTTGTGTCGGTCGATACACCTCTGGAAGGAGCTTGCTTGGAGGCCGACACCCCCCCCCTGAAGGAGCAAGTGGTGGTCGAAATCCCTTGAAGCTTGGAGCTCTTCTTCTTCCTTGGAGCTTGGAGCTTAAGGCGGGTTGCATAACTTCTAACCCTAGCTACATTATCTCCTTATATGTTGTTGTTAGTTTTGCATCTTTCTTTAGTTCCTTGTTGGCCGATCCTCTTGGTGGTTTCTTGGTGAGCAATACTCCTTTCTCTCCTTGGTCTAGAGGAGTGAGTTTAATCTTCTAGTTCATGAGAAACACCCCTCTTTCATAGTCGATTGAGGTGAGCTTGTGTTCTATTTGCTTGAGCAACACTCTCCTCTCACCATGGACTAGAAGGGTGAGCTTGGGTTGGTGTTTGTGCTGCCCGATGGGTGATAGGTGGTGTGCAAGACCCCTCTTTCTTGGTTGATTGAGGTGAGCCATCTCCTTGAACCTCTAGGGTTTTGAGTACCTTGTGCTTGAGGAGGAAGACGACCATGGGTATGAGCTGGCCGATAGGTGTGTGTGTTGGGCAAGAAGTCTTGGGTGGATGTCAGGCGTCATGCTCTACTCTTGTGTCGGGCGATATGCTTGTCCTTGTGATGGGCGTCATGCCCTCTTCCTTGCGTTGTGTCGGCCGTTAGGCCTTGACCAGGTTGTGGAACGTTTTGTGGAGGAGTTCTCTCTCTTGGTTGTTAGTTTTGGTGGGATGATTTGGCCGAGATAAACTCTGTAACAGTGTTGATGGGTTGCCGTGTCGGGCGTCGCACTGACTTGGTGTCGGCCGATAACTCCAAGCAGAGACGGGCGTTGCCCGATAACACAAGTGCCCGATACATCCCACTCCTATCGCGCGTTACCCTTCCATTGTAACGTTGTGTCGCGCACTGGTCGCCTTAGTGGCAACGCAGCGTTGCTTCTTGCTCTCTTATCTGCCGTTATGCGTTAAGTTTGGGTGAGGGTAGGTGGCCGTTACACCCCCCCTTTAGTGAGGGTTGTGGTGATCTATAGTATGGGTTTTTATTATCCTTCTGTGACGGTTCCTTGTATCATGGAAATCAACTAGTTGTATACATATATACCCTTGCCTAAACGTTGGTGACTCCTTGCTCACTTAATGATAATGATAATGGTAGTGGTAATGATAACGCTTGTTCTGTATGTCCAACATGACTATATGCATGAAGTAATCATCTTGATTATTTGTATTATACTGAGATGAGGATAAGCATAAATATGGTTTGCTTAATGGTGTGCTTTATGCACTTGATCACCATATAATGTAAGATTGATAAGTATAACATCTTGAATGTCATTTCATAATGGTAAGCATAGTCCTTATGTTGAAACTATGATTATTGTATACCCTAACCATGCAGGTGATGCTTAGCCATGAAAAAGCTATGAGAAATATGTGATGAGTAACATCACTCTGATAATTACTTTTGTTGAAGAGGTTGCATGTATGATGTGTTTGTCCCATGGTGATGATGTAAGCCTTGAGAGGCAGTGGCAATACATGATGAGGGATTGAGATCCCATGGTATGTGATGATCCTTGAGATGGATCTGGATGGTTGGCAAGAGGCCAAGTGATAACATGTGATGTTGGATCCTTGAGATGGATCAGGTTGATGTAATTACAATAATAACATAATGTTGAGTTTATGTTGTTTACTTTATGTTTTATCTTGCATGTTATATAACTTGGTTGAATCTTGCAATCCATCTAAAAGATACTAATTAATCACAGTAAATGATATCATGTAGTTTGCCCTGTCCATAGATCCATCATCGTCGGGACTTGGTGATGGTGAAACGGGTTCTCCTTCGGGTTAACCCGGAACGCATATTTTTGAATATGCGAGGTTTCTCCTAGCCTCAAATAGAGAGGGAAACGAGTGCAGCTGTGGTTGTAGACTCAGATATGTGATGAGCATGGTGAATAGGCCCATGGCTCCGGATATGTGATATGATGAGCATGAATGCGTTCATGGCTCAGAGCACGGTGATCAGGCCCGTGACTCAGTTTTACTAGTGCCGTGACCTGTACCGAGGCGGGCTAGGCAGAGGGTAGCCTAAGGAGCTGACCCTGTAGCTAAAGGCCACTTGAGCATGAACCTGCGGTCCTGCTTTATTTCTCGTGTACTGACCACGAGGGGTGAGGTCGTGGATTCCGACTCTTCCATTGACCTTGTATGGCACCGGTTATGGGCTTCGCAGCCGAAGGTTGGATTTGAACGGTACGGTTCACTTCCTCAGGGCATAATAAAACATAATCCAGCCGTTTAGTAATTATTTCTTAGGACAAACACGAAACATTGGTTGAGGCCTTGTTCGTGTAGTTAACTCTATGTGTATCTTGCAGTTGCTTATACATTTCTCATATATGGTAAGCTTTATATGTCCTATCTTGCTAATCATGTTTCATAAGGAAATAGTTGGATAAATAACTGAGTACTCTTTGTAAGATCGATAATCATGAACAGTCTTATCTTATAACTGCTCTTGTTATACTTTTATCAGTTAGTTGCTTTATATATATACCTGAGGTTTTGTAGTTTTGGTGGGTAGTTATGCCTCCCGCTGGGACAATGTTCAAATGTCTCACCCTGCTGGTTTACACCCTTTTTAGGTAGTCGAGCTAGACGTGGTGGTGGTCGCGGAGTTATGGCCAAGCAGTAAGAAGATCAGTAGAAGGCAAGCGATGGATACGCTGCTGTTTTGGATGTTTTGTGATAGAGTCTAGAGTCATCCCTGTACTCTCAGGTCCTTGGCGGTGTTTTGACGTTGTTTCACGATGTACAGTTGTAAATGTTTTGTATATCCTGCTGTTGGCCGGATGTGGGCCTTTATGTATGTATAAACAGGGGATGAACTCATGATATGACGGGACAACTATTGACATGTATCAAGGTTTGAATGTATGTATATAACCTGTTTTCTTACAGGGTGTGGACTGGAATGTAATAGTTTCTCAGTTTATCAATTTTCCGCAATCAGTTTTAATTAACCCGCATTTTTGGTAATATGTGGTTATGGTGATTTCTGCACATTTTCGCATAACACCTCATTGTCTGTGTGATAGTGGGTTGTGTTGCCACAAAGTTTGGTATCATAGCTTTAGGTTCACTGAGTCTACAGGGATCTAGGACTAGGTTGAGTTTGTTCTTATGTGTTTTCCAGATTTCCTCACAATCATCTTATGCCCTCAGCGGAAGAAAAGTGAAGATGTCTGGAAACTATGAAGAACACGTTGCTGAGCACAGCGATGTTGCATCTGTTGATGGAGCAGTAGGGCAGGCACATGAAGATCAGGTGCCTGAGGTCCCCCAACCTAACCCAGTCATACTTGAACATCCTTCCTACCAACAACTTATGGGGAAGATGATGGCTACGATGAATCTCATGGTTGAGCGATTACCAGTGCCTCCTCTGTGAGCACATGTTCCCCATGGTGAAACATCGGGTATTGGGAAGACCTTCGAGCGGCTTCGCCGAGTCGGAGCTTCGGATTATGTTGGAACGGCTGATCCAGCGGATGCAAATCTGTGGCTGACAAGTCTTGAGAAGGCTTTCTGGATCCTTGACATCCCCGAAGAAGACAAAGTAAAGCATGCTATCTACCTTCTAAAAAGTAGTGTTGGTCACCAGTGGACCATCGAGGAAGAGAAGCGACCTGGTGAGGTGATCTGTTGGGAGGTTTTCCGGTGCGAGTTCGTCAGCAGATACTTTCCGAAGATGTATCTGGATGAGAAGATCAGTCAGTTCGAGAGTTTGCGACAGGGAACGATGAACATCACCGAGCATGAAGCCAAGTTTATGGATCTGTTGAGGTTTTGTCCTCACATGGCAGCGACTGACGAGGAACGAATCAGACATTTCGAGAAGAGTCTGAGCACTGAGCTGACGACACCGGTTTCTGCGTTGGAGAACTGGGAGTGGTTTGTGATGTTTGTGGAATCTGTCCAGAGGATCGAACGATCTGTAAGGGAGAAGAGAGAGTCTATGGCTAAGAAGAGACCTGCTCAGTTCCAGGGTCAGAGGTTTGGTGGCTTCAAGAAGCCCAAGTTTTCAACATCGGTAGTGATGAGAGGTTCTGGTGGACCATCTCAGTGGTCTCAGGGTAGAGGAAGAGGTTATGTTTCTTCACCATCTAAGGCACAAAGTACAACTTCTGTGGCAGTGACAGGGCCATCTAGACCACGGGTTGATGTTAGGACATGCTATGCCTGCGGTCAGATAGGACATGTCAAGACGAGTTGTCCCTACAGAGATGATGAAGTGACACAACAGCTGAGGCAGAACCTTCAGGGGTCAGAGAGACCACATCCCAATGGTAGAAGAGGACGAGGATGCGGTCAAGCGTCTCAAGCTGGATCGTCTACTCAAGGAAGCATAGGGCGCGGACAACAAGCAACGGCTCGATTCTATGCCATGAGTCAGCCGGAGGTGATAGTCAACCCGCGAGTAGTGACAGGTCAGATGGAGTTATTTCATTCTGATATGTCTTCTTCTTACTTTATATCTGTTCTGGTTGACCCAGGTGCTACACACTCTTTTATCGCCTATATTATGCTTGAGAGCTGTCGTTTACCTGTTAGTCGTAAGAAGGATAGTTTGTTGTTAGAAACCCCTCTTGATGGTTCCTCATTGCTTTGAGAAGAGTTTCCATCTTGTGTCTTATCTTTCTCGGGACACCGCATTCAAGTGAATCTTATACCACTTGATATGCATGGGTTTGATGTTATCCTTGGTATGGATACCTTAGAGAAGTATAAGGTTGTTCTGGACTGCGGTACTAAGCAGGCAGTGTTTGATGATGCTGGAAAGAGGTGGATCTTCCAAGGAGATAGGAAGATTCTTCCGACATGTCTGGTATCAGCTATGGTGGAAGATAAGTTGCTACGACAAGGATTTGAGGCGTTCTTAGCTCATGTGGTAGATACCGTTGTGGTTGCCAAGGAGAAAGGTCCTAGCCTTGAGGAGGTGTCAGTTGTCTGAGAGTTCGCGGACGTGTTTCCTGAGGAGTTTCCTGGTGTTCCCCCACCCCGAGAGATTGATTTTGAGATCAATCTGGTCCCAGGGACGCAGCCAGTTGCACAGACATCGTACAGGATGGCTCCAGTAGAGATGGCAGAGTTGAAGAAGTAGTTACAAGAGTTTCTAGACAAAGGTTTCATCCGACTGAGCATGTCGCCTTGGGGTGCTCCCGTGTTGTTTGTCAAGAAGAAGGATGGTTCGATGCGGTTGTGCATAGATTATCAGCAGTTGAACAAGGTCACGATCAAGAATAAGTACCCATTACCGAGGATAGATGATCTGTTTGATCAGTTGTGTGATGCTATAGTGTTTTCGAAGATTGATCTACGGTCCGAATATCATCAGTTGAGGATCAAGGCGGATGACATACCAAAGTCAGCTTTCAAGACAAGGTATGGTCACTATGAGTTCATGGTTATGCCGTTTGGGTTAACCAATGCACCTGTTGCTTTCATGGACCTGATGAACAGAGTGTTCCGTCCATTCTTAGATCAGTTTGTTGTAGTCTTTATAGATGACATCTTGATCTATAGTCGGGACAGGCAAGAGCATGAGAAACATCTTCGACAAACGTTGACTCTTCTTCGCCAACATCAGTTGTATGCCAAGTTCAGTAAGTGTGATTTCTGGTTGGAAGAAGTGACTTTCTTGGGTCACATGATATCTGTTGAAGGCGTCAAAGTAGATCCGAAGAAGGTGGAATCTGTTGCAGATTGGGAACAGCCAAAGACGTCGACAGAAGCTTGTAGTTTTCTGGGCTGAAGGTTTATCAAGGACTTCAGTATGATTGCATTACCGATGACAAAGTTGACAAGAAAGTATGTACCTTTTGTGTGGGATGAGCGATGTCAGCAAGCTTTCCAGAGTTTGAAGGAGAAGTTGACCAGTGCTCCAGTGTTGATCTTGCCAGAGCCTGGGAAGGGCTATGTTGTTTTCTATGATGCTTCCAAGAAAGGTTTAGGTTGTGTGCTGATGCAGGAGGATCATGTGGTTTCTTTTGCTTTGTGACAGCTTAAGAAACACGAGGAGAACTATCCGACTCATGACTTGGAGTTGGCAGTTGTGGTTCATGCATTAAAGATTTGGAGACACTATCTTTATGGGGAAGCATGTCAGATCTTTATGAATCATAAGAATCTGCAGTACATCTTTACGCAGTAAGAGTTGAACATGCGACAGAGGCGATGGATGGAGTTGATCAATGACTACGACTGCACCATCGAGTATCATCCTGGTAAGGCGAATGTGGTAGCTGATGCGCTTAGTCGAAAGTCTTCTTTTTCTTCCAAGAAGGCACAACTGAGTTCTCTGGTATGCCATGAGCAAGATATGCTTGTCTCTTTGCGGAAGATGGACGTGCAGATGGAGGTTTCCTCGTTAGTTGGACTTTTAGCACAGATGCAAGTCAAGACTACATTGAGACAACAGATCAAAGATGCACAGCAGACAGATGATGCGGTACACTTGATCAGATCAGAGTTTGGCAGCGAAAAGCGTGATGGGTTTCATGAGTCTGAGGATGGGCTAGTCTGCTATCGTAATAGGATGGTGGTTCCTGATGTTGATGAGATGAGGAAATTGGTGGTCGAGGAAGCACACACGTCAATGTATGCTATGCATCCAGGTGTCACCAAGATGTACCATAGTCTGAAGGACTTGTATTGGTGGCCCGGTTTGAAGAAAGATGTAGTTGATTTTGTGGCTAGGTGTGCGGTTTGTCACCAAGTGAAGGCTGAACATCAGAAGTCGGCAGGTACGTTGCAACCTTTACTGATATCGCAGTGGAAATGGGATCATATAACCATGGATTTCGTAGTTGGTCTACCCAAGACAACTAGGAATCATGATTCCATTTGGGTGATAGTGGACAGATTGACGAAGTATGCCCATTTCCTACCTGTAAAGACGACGTATACAGTTGAGAAACTCGCTAGAGTGTACGTGGATAAGATAGTTCGTTTGCATGGTGTGCCTGAGACGATAGTTTCTGACAGAGGTCCTCAGTTTACAAGTCGTTTCTGGGAACAGTTGCATAAAGCGTTGGAAACGTAGTTGAGGTTCAGTACCGCTTTCCAACCGTAGACAGATGGACAGTCTGAGAGGACTATTCAGATTCTGGAGGATATCCTTCGAGCTTGTGTCTTACAGTTTCTAGGCAATTGGGATATGCATCTGAGTTTGATAGAGTTTGCCTACAACAACAGTTATCAGTGGAGTTCCAGGTAAGAGACAAAGTATATCTTAAAGTCTCGCCGTGGAAAGGTGTGCTGAGGTTTGGTCGGAAGGGTAAGTTGGCACCCAGGTATATGGGGTCTTACCCAGTTAGAGCACGTGTTGGTAAGGTAGCTTATGAGATAGAGTTACCTCCAGAGTTGCACATATTACATCCAGTGTTCCATGTCAGTATGCTGAAGAAAAGCCATCCAGATTCAGGAATAGTGATACAGCCAGTTGAAGTTGAGCTTGATGAGGATGTGACCTATGAGGAAGGTCTTGTGGCGATCCTCGACAGAAGGGTCAAGAAGCTGAAGAGGAAGGACCTGGTTCTTGTGAAGGTTCTTTGGCATCATCGTGGCATTGAGGAAGCCACATGGGAGCTTGAGGAAGAGATGAGGAGGAAGTATCTCTCGCTTTTCTCTTCGGATTTCGGGGATGAAATCCCTTAAAGGGGGTTAGCAGTAAGGACCCTGACCTTCGTTTAGGGTGTACCCTGTTTGTTTAGCTTAACCCTGGTGCTTTGTTGCTTGCTAATCACCTTTAGTGGTGATTAGGGTTTGGTTGTGCTTTGTTGAGAGTTGGAGGTGCTACTTGCAAATAACCCAATTCTAGGGTTTTGTAAGCAAGTTTGCCACCTTGTGAGTTGTTCCTCTCTCTCTAATTCCTCTTGTGTAGAGGGGAAGGCTTGGGCTAGATGCTTGAGTTCTTTTGGGCCTTGGTTGAGCTTGTTTGGGCCTTGAGGTGCCTTGTTTGGGCTTGGTTGAGCTTTGTGTCGCCCAAGAGAGGTGTGTGTCGGCCTAGGAGTGTTTGTGTCAGCCAACATGGAGTGTGTCGCCCATGGTGCTTGACCTAGCCTTGACCTTGTTTAGTGGACACTTGGTGCATATCTTGGCCATGTGGATGGAGCTTGCTAGAGTAGTGGCTCATGCACTAGGACAAGTGTCCCTAGGCAAGTGACACCTTGCTTGGACCAACCTTGTTTTCTCCTCCCTTTCCTTCTATATAGGTGGTTCTTTCCCTTGCTTTGAGCTCCTTTGATCCTTTAGTTTCCTTCTCCACCTTGAGTGCACGACACTCCCTTCTTCCTTTCTTGTGTCGGCCGATACACCCCTGGAAGGAGCTTGCTTGGAGGCCGACACCCCCCCTTGAATGATAAAGTGGTGGTCGACATCCCTTAAAGCTTGGAGCTCTTCTTCTTTCTTGGAGCTTGAAGCTTAAGGCAGGTTGCATAACTTCTAACCCTAGCTACATTATCTCCTTATATGTTGTTGTTAGTTTTGCATCTTGCTTTCGTTCCTTGTTGGCCGATCCTCTTGGTGGTTTCTTGGTGAGCAATACTCCTTTCTCTCCTTGGTCTAGAGGAGTGAGTTTAAGCTTCTAGTTCATGCGAAACACCCCTCTTTCATAGTCGATTGAGGTGAGCTTGTGTTCTATTTGCTTGAGCAACACTCTCCTCTCACCATGGACTAGAAGGGTGAGCTTGGGTTGGTGTTTGTGCTGCCCGATGGGTGATAGGTGTGTGCAAGACCCCTCTTTCTTGGTTGATTGAGGTGAGCCATCTCCTTGAACCTCTAGGGTTTTGAATACCTTGTGCTTGAGGAGGAAGACGACCATGGGTATGAGTTGGCCGATAGGTGTGTGTTGGGCGAGAAGTCTTGGGTGGATGTCAGGCGTTATGCTCTGCTCTTGTGTCGGGCGATATGCTTGTCCTTGTGACGGGCTTCATGCCCTCTTCCTTGCGTTGTGTCGGCCGTTAGGCCTTGACCAGGTTGTGGAACGTTTTGTGGAGGAGTTCTCTCTCTTGGTTGTTAGTTTTGGTGGGCTGATTTGGCCGAGATAGACTCTGTAACAGTGTTGATGGGTTGCCGTGTCGGGCGTCGCACTGACTTGGTGTCGGCCGATAACTCCAAGCCGAGACGGGCGTTGCCCGATAACACAAGTGCCCGATACATCCCACTCCTATCACGCGTTACCCTTCCATTGTAACGTTGTGTCACGCGCTGGTCGTCTTAGTGGCAATGCAACATTGCTGCTTGCTCTCTTATCTGCCGTTATGCGTTAAGTTTGGGTGAGGGCAGGTGGCCGTTACACCCCCTCCCTTTAGTGAGGGTTGTGATGATCTATAGTAAGGGTTTTTATTATCCTTCTGTGACGGTTCCTTGTATCATGGAAATCAACTAGTTGTATACATATATACCCTTGCCTAAACGTTGGTGACTCCTTGCTCACTTAATGATAATGATAATGGTAGTGGTAATGATAACGCTTGTTCTGTATGTCCAACATGACTATATGCATGAAGTAATCATCTTGATTATCCGTATTATACTGAGATGAGGATAAGCATAAATATGGTTTGCTTAATGGTGTGCTTTATGCACTTGATCACCATATAATGTAAGATTGATAAGTATAACATCTTGAAGGTCATTTCATAATGGTAAGCATAGTCCTTATGTTGAAACTATGATTATTGTATACCCTAACCATGCAGGTGATGCTTAGCCATGAAAAAGCTATGAGAAATATGTGATGAGTAACATCACTCTGATAATTACTTTTGTTGAAGAGGTTGCATGTATGATGTGTTTGTCCCATGGTGATGATGTAAGCCTTGAGAGGCAGTGGAAATACATGATGAGGGATTGAGATCCCATGGTATGTGATGATCCTTGAGATGGATCTGGATGGTTGGCAAGAGGCCAAGTGATAACATGTGATGTTGGATCCTTGAGATGGATCAGGTTGATGTAATTACAATAATAACATAATGTTGAGTTTATGTTGTTTACTTTATGTTTTATCTTGCATGTTATATAACTTGGTTGAATCTTGCAATCCATCTAAAAGATACTAATTAATCACAGTAAATGATATCATGTAGTTTGCCCTGTCCATAGATCCATCATCGTCGGGACTTGGTGATGGTGAAACGGGTTCTCCTTCGGGTTAACCCGGAGCGCATATTTTTGAATATGCGAGGTTTCTCCTAGCCTCAAATAGAGAGGGAAACGAGTGCAGCTGCGGTTGTAGACTCAGATATGTGATGAGCATGGTGAATAGGCCCATGGCTCCGGATATGTGATATGATGAGCATGAATGCGTTCATGGCTCAGAGCACGGTGATCAGGCCCGTGACTCAGTTTTACTAGTGCTGTGACCTGTACCGAGGCGGGCTAGGCAGAGGGTAGCCTAAGGAGCTGACCCTGTAGCTAAAGGCCACTTGAGCATGAACCTGCGGTCTTGCTTTATTTCTCGTGTACTGACCACGAGGGGTGAGGTCGTGGATTCCGGCTCTTCCATTGACCTTGTATGGCACCGGTTATGGGCTTCGCAGCCGAAGGTTGGATTTGAACGGTACGGTTCACTTCCTCAGGGCATAATAAAACATAATCCAGCCGTTTAGTAATTATTTCTTAGGACAAACACGAAACATTGGTTGAGGCCTTGTTCGTGTAGTTAACTCTATGTGTATCTTGTAGTTGCTTATACATTTCTCATATATGGTAAGCTTTATATGTCCTATCTTGCTAATCATGTTTCATAAGGAAATAGTTGGATAAATAACTGAGTACTCTTTGTAAGATCGATAATCATGAACAGTCTTATCTTATAACTGCTCTTGTTATACTTTTATCAGTTAGTTGCTTTATATATATACCTGAGGTTTTTTAGTTTTGGTGGGGAGTTATGCCTCCCGCTGGGACAATGTTCAATTGTCTCACCCTGCTGGTTTACACCCTTTTTAGGTAGTCGAGCTAGGCGTGGTGGTGGTCGCGGGGTTATGGCCGAGCAGTAAGAAGATCAGTAGAAGGCAAGCGATGGATACGCTGATGTTTTGGATGTTTTGTGATAGAGTCTAGAGTCATCCCTGTACTCTCAGGTGCTTGGTGGTGTTTTGACGTTGTTTCACGATGTACAGTTGTAGATGTTTTGTATATCCTGCTGTTGGCCGGATGTGGGCCTTTATGTATGTATAAACAGGGGATGAACTCATGATATGACGGGACAACTATTGACATGTATCAAGGTTTGAATGTATGTATATAACTTGTTTTCTTGCAGGGTGTGGACTGGAATGTAATAGTTTCTCAGTTTATCAGTTTTCCGCAATCAGTTTTAATTAAGCCGCGTTTTTGGTAATCTGTGGTTATGGTGATTTCTGCACGTGATCGCGTAACACCTCGCTGTCTGTGTGATAGTGGGTTGTGTTGCCACAAAGTTTGGTATCATAGCTTTAGGTTCACTGAGTCTACAGGGATCTAGGACTAGGTTGAGTTTGTTCTTATGTGTTTTCCAGATTTCCTCACAATCATCTTATGCCCTCAGCGGAAGAAAAGTGAAGATGTCTGGAAACTATGAAGAACACGTTGCTGAGCATAGCGATGTTGCATCTGTTGATGGAGCAGTAGGGCAGGCACATGAAGATCAGGTGCCTGAGGTCCCCCAACCTAACCCAGTCATACTTGAACATCCTGCCTACCAACAACTTATGGGGAAGATGATGGCTACGATGAATCTCATGGTTGAGCGATTACCAGTGCCTCCTCTGTGAGCACAGGTTCCCCACGGTGAAACATCGGGTATTGGGAAGACCTTCGAGCGGCTTCGCTGAGTCGGAGCTTCGGATTATGTTGGAACGGCTGATCCAGCGGATGCAAATCTGTGGCTGACAAGTCTTGAGAAGGCTTTCTGGATCCTTGAAATCCCCGAAGAAGACAAAGTAAAGCACGCTATCTACCTTCTAAAAGGTTGTGTTGGTCACCAGTGGACCATCGAGGAAGAGAAGCGACCTGGTGAGGTGATCTGTTGGGAGGTTTTCCGGTGCGAGTTCGTCAGCAGATACTTTCCGAAGATGTATCTGGATGAGAAGATCAGTCAGTTCGAGAGTTTGCGACAGGGAACGATGAACATCACTGAGCACAAAGCCAAGTTTATGGATCTGTTGAGGTTTTGTCCTCACATGGCAGCGACTGACGAGGAATGAATCAGACATTTCGAGAAGAGTCTGAGCACTGAGCTGACGACACCGGTTTCTGCGTTGGAGAACTGGGAGTGGTTTGTGATGTTTGTGGAATCCGTCCAGAGGATCGAATGATCTGTAAGGGAGAAGAGAGAGTCTATGGCTAAGAAGAGACCTGCTCAGTTCTAGGGTTAGAGGTTTGGTGGCTTCAAGAAGCCCAAGTTTTCAACACCGGTAGTGATGAGAGGTTCTGGTGGACCATCTCAGTGGTCTCAGGGTAGAGGAAGAGGTTATGTTTCTTCACCATCTAAGGCACAAAGTACAGCTTCTGTGGCAGTGACAGGGCCATCTAGACCACGGGTTGATGTTAGGACATGCTATGCCTGCGGTCAGATAGGACATGTCAAGATGAGTTGTCCCTATAGAGATGATGAAGTGACACAACAGCTGAGGCAGAACCTTCAGGGGTCAGAGAGACCACATCCCAATGGTAGAAGAGGATGAGGATGCGGTCAAGCATCTCAAGCTGGATCGTCTGCTCAAGGAAGCATAGGGCGCGGACAGCAAGCAACGACTCGATTCTATGCCATGAGTCAGCCGGAGGTGATAGTCAACCCGCGAGTAGTGATAGGTCAGATGGAGTTATTTCATTCTGATATGTCTTCTTCTTACTTTATATCTGTTCTGGTTGACCCAGGTGCTACACACTCTTTTATCGCCTATATTATGCTTGAGAGCTGTCGTTTACCTGTTAGTCGTAAGAAGGATAGTTTGTTGTTAGAAACCCCTCTTGATGGTTCCTCATTGCTTTGAGAAGAGTGTCCATCTTGTGTCTTATCTTTCTCGGGACACCGCATTCAAGTGAATCTTATACCACTTGATATGCATGGGTTTGATGTTATCCTTGGTATGGATACCTTAGATAAGTATAAGGTTGTTCTGGACTGCGGTACTAAGCAGGCAGTGTTTGATGATGCTAGAAAGAGGTGGATCTTCCAAGGAGATAGGAAGATTCTTCCGACGTGTCTGGTATCAGCTATTGTGGAAGATAAGTTGCTACGACAAGGATTTGAGGCGTTCTTAGCTCATGTGGTAGATACCGTTGTGGTTGCCAAGGAGAAAGGTCCTAACCTTGAGGAGGTGTCAGATGTCTGAGAGTTCGCGGACGTGTTTCCTGAGGAGTTTCCTGGTGTTCCCCCACCCCGAGAGATTGATTTTGAGATCAATCTGGTCCCAGGGACGCAGCCAGTTGCACAGACACCGTACAGGATGGCTCCAGTAGAGATGGCAGAGTTGAAGAAGCAGTTACAAGAGTTTCTAGACAAAGGTTTCATCCGACCGAGCATGTCGCCTTGGGGTGCTCCCGTGTTGTTTGTCAAGAAGAAGGATGGTTCGATGTGGTTGTGCATAGATTATCAGCAGTTGAACAAGGTCACGATCAAGAATAAGTACCCGTTACCGAGGATAGATGATCTGTTTGATCAGTTGTGTGATGTTATAGTGTTTTCAAAGATTGATCTACGGTCCGGATATCATCAGTTGAGGATCAAGGCGGATGACATACCAAAGTCAGCTTTCAAGACAAGGTATGGTCACTATGAGTTCGTGGTTATGCCGTTTGGGTTAACCAATGCACCTGTTGCTTTCAGGGACCTGATGAACAGAGTGTTCCGTCCATTCTTAGATTAGTTTGTTGTAGTCTTTATAGATGACATCTTGATCTATATTCTGGACAGGCAAGAGCATGAGAAACATCTTCGACAAATGTTGACTCTTCTTCGCCAACATCAGTTGTATGCCAAGTTCAGTAAGTGTGATTTCTGGTTGGAAGAAGTGACTTTCTTGGGTCACATGATATCTGTTGACGGCATCAAAGTAGATCCGAAGAAGGTGGAATCTGTTGCAGATTGGGAACAGCCAAAGACGTCGACAGAAGCTTGTAGTTTTCTGGGTTTAGCAGGATACTACTGAAGGTTTATCAAGGACTTCAGTGTGATTGCATTACCGATGACAAAGTTGACAAGAAAGTATGTACCTTTTGTGTGGGATGAGCGATGTCAGCAAGCTTTCCAGAGTTTGAAGGAGAAGTTGACCAGTGCTCCAGTGTTGATCTTGCCATAGCCTGGGAAGGGCTATGTTGTTTTCTATGATGCTTCCAAGAAAGGTTTAGGTTGTGTGCTGATGCAGGAGGATCATGTGGTTTCTTTTTCTTTGTGACAGCTTAAGAAACACGAGGAGAACTATCCGACTCATGACTTGGAGTTGGTAGTTGTGGTTCATGCATTAAAGATTTGGAGACACTATCTTTATGGGGAAGCATGTCAGATCTTTACGAATCATAAGAATCTGCAGTACATCTTTACGTAGTAAGAGTTGAACATGCGACAGCGGCGATGGATGGAGTTGATCAATGACTATGACTGCACCATCGAGTATCATCCTGGTAAGGCAAATGTGGTAGCTGATGCGCTTAGTCGAAAGTCTTCTTTTTCTTCCAAGAAGGCACAACTGAGTTCTCTGGTATGCCATGAGCAAGATATGCTTGTCTCTTTGCGGAAGATGGACGTGCAGATGGAGGTTTCCTCGTTAGTTGGACTTTTAGCACAGATGCAAGTCAAGCCTACGTTGAGACAGCAGATCAAAGATGCACAACAGACAGATGATGCGGTACACTTGATCAGATCAGAGTTTGGCAGCGAAAAGCGTGATGGGTTTCATGAGTCTGAGGATGGGCTAGTCTGCTATCGTAATAGGATGGTGGTTCCTGATGTTGATGAGATGAGGAAATTGGTGGTCGAGGAAGCACACACGTCAATGTATGCTATGCATCCAGGTGTCACCAAGATGTACCATAGTCTGAAGGACTTGTATTGGTGGCCCGGTTTGAAGAAAGATGTAGTTGATTTTGTGGCTAGGTGTGCGGTTTGTCACCAAGTGAAGGCTGAACATCAGAAGCCGGCAGGCACGTTGCAACCTTTACCGATATCGCAGTGGAAATGGGATCATATAACCATGGATTTCGTAGTTGGTCTACCCAAGACAACTAGGAATCATGATTCCATTTGGGTGATAGTGGACAGATTGACGAAGTATGCCCATTTCCTACCTGTAAAGACGACGTATACAGCTGAGAAACTCGCTAGAGTGTACGTGGATGAGATAGTTCGTTTGCATGGTGTGCCAGAGACGATAGTTTCTGACAGAGGTCCTCAGTTTACAAGTCGTTTCTGGGAACAGTTGCACAGAGTGTTGGAAACGCAGTTGAGGTTCAGTACCGCTTTCCAACCGTAGACAGATGGACAGTCTGAGAGGACTATTCAGATTCTGGAGGATATCCTTCGAGCTTGTGTCTTATAGTTTCTAGGCAGTTGGGATATGCATCTGAGTTTGATAGAGTTTGCCTACAACAACAGTTATCAGTGGAGCATTGACATGGCTCCCTATAAGGCTTTGTATGGGAGAAAGTGTAGATCTTCTTTGTGTTGGTATGAGTCTGGTGAGAATCAGTTGTTGGGTCCTGAGTTAGTACAGTAGACAACTGAAAAGATCAAAGTGATACAGCAACAGTTGAAAGTGGCACAGAACAGGCATAAGTCTTATGCAGACAATCGCCGACGGCCTTTGGAGTTCCAGGTAAGAGACAAAGTATATCTTAAAGTCTCGCCGTGGAAAGGTGTGCTGAGGTTTGGTCGGAAGGGTAAGTTGGCACCCAGGTATATGGGGCCTTACCCAGTTAGAGCACGTGTTGGTAAGGTAGCTTATGAGATAGAGTTACCTCCAGAGTTGCACATATTACATCTAGTGTTCCATGTCAATATGCTGAAGAAAAGCCATCCAGATTCAGGAACAGTGATACAGCCAGTTGAAGTTGAGCTTGATGAGGATGTGACCTATGAGGAAGGTCTTGTGGCGATCCTCGACAGAAGGGTCAAGAAGCTGAAGAGGAAGGACCTGGTTCTTGTGAAGGTTCTTTGGCATCATCGTGGCATTGAGGAAGCCACATGGGAGCTTGAGGAAGAGATGAGGAGGAAGTATCTCTCGCTTTTCTCTTCGGATTTCGGGGACGAAATCCCTTAAAGGGGATTAGCAGTAAGGACCCTGACCTTCGTTTAGGGTGTACCCTGTTTGTTTAGCTTAACCCTGGTGCTTTGTTGCTTGCTAATCACCTTTAGTGGTGATTAGGGTTTGGTTGTGCTTTGTTGAGAGTTGGAGGTGCTACTTGCAAATAACCCAATTCTAGGGTTTTGTAAGCAAGTTTGCCACCTTGTGAGTTGTTCCTCTCTCTATGATTCCTCTTGTATAGAGGGGAAGGCTTGGGCTAGATGCTTGAGTTCTTTTGGGCCTTGGTTGAGCTTGTTTGGGCCTTGAGGTGCCTTGTTTGGGCTTGGTTGAGCTTTGTGTCGCCCAAGAGAGGTGTGTGTCGGCCTAGGAGTGTTCATGTCAGCCAACATGGAGTGTGTCACCCATGGTGCTTGACCTAGCCTTGACCTTGTTTAGTGGACACTTGGTGCATATCTTGGCCATGTGGATGGAGCTTGCTAGAGTAGTGGCTCGTGCACTAGGACAAGTGTCCCTAGGCAAGTGACACCTTGCTTGGACCAACCTTGTTTTCTCCTCCCTTTCCTTCTATATAGGTGGTTCTTTCCCTTGCTTTGAGCTCCTTTGATCCTTTAGTTTCCTTCTCCACCTTGAGTGCACGACACTCCCTTCTTCCTTTCTTGTGTCGGCCGATACACCCCTGGAAGGAGCTTGCTTGGAGGCCGACACCCCCCCTTGAAGGAGAAAGTGGTGGTCGACATCCCTTAAAGCTTGGAGCTCTTCTTCTTTCTTGGAGCTTGAAGCTTAAGGCAGGTTGCATAACTTCTAACCCTAGCTACATTATCTCCTTATATGTTGTTGTTAGTTTTGCATCTTGCTTTAGTTCCTTGTTGGACGATCCTCTTGGTGGTTTCTTGGTGAGCAATACTCCTTTCTATCCTTGGTCTAGAGGAGTGAGTTTAAGCTTCTAGTTCATGAGAAACACCCCTCTTTCATAGTCGATTGAGGTGAGCTTGTGTTCTATTTGCTTGAGCAACACTCTCCTCTCACCATGGACTAGAAGGGTGAGCTTGGGTTGGTGTTTGTGCTGCCCGATGGGTGATAGGTGTGTGCAAGACCCCTCTTTCTTGGTTGATTGAGGTGAGCCATCTCCTTGAACCTCTAGGGTTTTGAGTACCTTGTGCTTGAGGAGGAAGACGACCATGGGTATGAGTTGGCCGATAGGTGTGTGTTGGGCGAGAAGTCTTGGGTGGATGTCAGGCGTTATGCTCTGCTCTTGTGTCGGGCGATATGCTTGTCCTTGTGACGGGCGTCATGCCCTCTTCCTTGCGTTGTGTCGGCCGTTAGGCCTTGACCAGGTTGTGGAACGTTTTGTGGAGGAGTTCTCTCTCTTGGTTGTTAGTTTTGGTGGGCTGATTTGGCCGAGATAGACTCTGTAACAACATTGCTGGGTTGCCGTGTCGGGCGTCGCACTGACTTGGTGTCGGCCGATAACTCCAAGCCAAGACGGGCGTTGCCCGATAACACAAGTGCCCGATACATCCCACTCCTATCGCGCGTTACCCTTCCATTGTAACGTTGTGTCACGCGCTGGTCGCTTTAGTGGCAACGCAGCATTGCTGCTTGCTCTCTTATCTGCCGTTATGCGTTAAGTTTGGGTGAGGGCAGGTGGCCGTTACACCCCCCCCCCTTTAGTGAGGGTTGTGGTGATCTATAGTAAGGGTTTTTATTATCCTTCTGTGACGGTTCCTTGTATCATGGAAATCAACTAGTTGTATACATATATACCCTTGCCTAAACGTTGGTGACTCCTTGCTCACTTAATGATAATGATAATGGTAGTGGTAATGATAACACTTGTTCTATATGTCCAACATGACTATATGCATGAAGTAATCATCTTGATTATTCGTATTATACTGAGATGAGGATAAGCATAAATATGGTTTGCTTAATGGTGTGCTTAATGCACTTGATCACCATATAATGTAAGATTGATAAGTATAACATCTTGAAGGTCATTTCATAATGGTAAGCATAGTCCTTATGTTGAAACTATGATTATTGTATACCCTAACCATGCAGGTGATGCTTAGTCATGAAAAAGCTATGAGAAATATGTGATGAGTAACATCACTCTGATAATTACTTTTGTTGAAGAGGTTGCATGTATGATGTGTTTGTCCCATGGTGATGATGTAAGCCTTGAGAGGCAGTGGCAATACATGATGAGGGATTGAGATCCCATGGTATGTGATGATCCTTGAGATGGATCTGGATGGTTGGCAAGAGGCCAAGTGATAACATGTGATGTTGGATCCTTGAGATGGATCAGGTTGATGTAATTACAATAATAACATAATGTTGAGTTTATGTTGTTTACTTTCTATTTTATCTTGCATGTTATATAACTTAACTTGAATCTTGCAATCCATCTAAAAGATACTAATTAATCACAGTAAATGATATCATGTAGTTTGCCCTGGCCATAGATCCATCATCGTCAGGACTTGGTGATGGGGAAACGGGTTCTCCTGTGGGTTAACCCGGAGCGCATATTTTTGAATATGCGAGGTTTCTCCTAGCCTCAAATAGAGAGGGAAATGAGTGCAGCTGCGGTTGCAGACTCGAATATGTGATGAGCATGGTGAACAGGCCCATGGCTCCGAATATGTGATATGATGAGCATGAATGCGTTCATGGCTCAGAGCACGGTGATCAGGCCCGTGGCTCAGTTTTACTAGCACCGTGACCTGTACCGAGGCGGGCTAGGCAGAGGGTAGCCTGAGGAGCTGACCCTGTGGCTAAAGGCCACTTGAGCATGAGACTACGACCCTGCTTTGTTTCTTGTGTACTGACCACGAGGAGTGAGGTTGTGGATTCTATCTCTTCCATTGACCTTGTATGGCACCGGTTATGGGCTTCATAGCCGAAGGTTGGATTTGAATGGTACGGTTCACTTCCGCAGGGCATAATAAGACGTAATCCAGCCGTTTAGTAATTACTGCTTAGGACAAACACAAAACATTGGTTGAGGCCTTGTTTGTGTAGTTAACTCTATGTGTATCTTGCAGTTTCTTATATGTTTCTCATATATGGTAAGCTTTATATGTCATATCTTGCTAATCATGTTTCATAAGGAATTAGTTGGATAAATAACTGAGTACTCTTGGTAAGCTCGATAATCATGAACAGTCTTATCTTATAACTGCTCTTGTTATACTTTTATCAGTTAGCTGCTTTATATATATATACCTGAGGTTTTGTAGTTTTGGTGGGGAGTTATGCCTCCCGCTGGGACAATTTTCAATGGTCTCACCCCGCTGGTTTACACCCTTTTAGCTAGTCGAGCTAGGCGTGGTGGTGGTTGCAGAGTTGCGGGCAAGCAACAAGAAGATCAGTAGAAGGCAAGTGATGGATACACTGTTGTTTTGGATGTTTTGTGATAGAGTCTAGAGTCATCCCTGTACTCTCAGGTCCTTGGCGGTGTTTGACGTTGTTTCACGATGTACAGCTGTAGATGTTTTGTATATCCTGCTGTTGGCGCCTTTATGTATGTATAAACAGGTGATGAACTCATGAAATGATGGGATAGCTGTTGACATGTATCAAGGTTTGAATGTATGTATATAACATGTTTTCTTGCAGGGTGTGGAATGGAATGTAATAGTTTCTTAGTTTATCAGTTTTCCGCAATCGGTTTTAATTAACCTATATTTTTGGTAATCTGTGGTTATGGTAATTTCTGCACTTTTTCGCGTAACACCTCGTTGTCTGTGTAATAGTGGGTTGTGTTGCCACACCATCCTCCCTAAAGCACTTGAGATCTCAATGACAAGGATGTACTCTCCAAGCACCATGCATACTCAACAACATGCACTCTGAGTTTCCCTTAGGGATAATCATTTCACCATCCAGTAAGTTCTTACACTGTAATGGACTATGTACAGCATAAGTACATGGTTAGGGTTCCTCTTGATTGGTTAAATCCAATTGGGTGTCTTTTACAACATCAATCAAGTTACAAGAAAACCCTAAAATAATTCTACAAAATATATATAAGGTAAGTTGCAACTTCAGAAGATATAAAACGTATAAAGCATAAAGTTGTTCACATGACCACATGGTACTGGTTCACTGTCACACATAAGGCCATCATCATTATCACCTCACTATGGGATTTCAACCCCTTATCACATCACTAGAGGATATCACCTCAAATAGAGTACAAAACCATTATCAGGCCATTAGACCATTTACATTATTTCCTACAAGAACATCATTATCTCTCCATGCCTCATCAGGGCTCATAAACACCACACATGTGTCACACAAGCTCGACATAGCCATGCATTCGAGAACTATAATGCTTATATGACCACAAATTAGGGCTATAATGGTTTAGGAGATAGAAAGCATTTATCAACATGCTAATAACTCAACCAAGCTAAGCATTATTACCATGTACTCAAATTAGGGTTAGGTTTAAACAATGTAACTATTTAAGGTTCCAAATTAGAAATTATCGTTAAACCCTAATTATTACCATCGCCAACTCTCTTGGAATATATTAGGTCAAGTATTATCATCATTTGGAAGCACCACAAGGCCAATACATGTTTAGAGATTCTCATCGACCAAAGGAAATCCCATGTCACATGCCTATGTGACTGATTACAAATAAAGTCAACATGAACGAAGACAACTGTCAACCCTAGCGACCAATGAGCAACAAAGTGAACATGATAGAAGACAAGCATCAACCCTAGAAACCAAAGAAAAAGGGTCATAGATTCGACTGAAGAGGGTATGTCGAAGGAAAACCCTACAATTGAAGACATCCAAACACTCCCATAGACCATAGAAAAGTCCAACCATCATCATCCTCATGGTTCCAGATCCTTGTGACTGAAGAAAATAGGGAGCAAACTCATTGATCAAAGAACATAGGTCATCTATGTGACCTCTCAAGGGATCCATACTTGGCAACAAACAAAAAATCCAACAATGCAATGACCACACTAGGCGCCACTTGAAACCATCAAGAGAGATAAAATCACCTTCATCACATGACCAAAATTAGTTGATCACCTCTAAGAACCGAAAGCTACCAAGGTGCAAAGCAAAAGAAGGAGGTCATCACCAAAATCCTAAAATTTGATCACCAACGTAGACAAAAACTAAACCATGATTCAAGGAAGAGAGAACCAACATTTCAATCATCAAAAGTATCCAAAACATCCATCGTCAAGAAAGAAAATAGAAGCATGGTCATAAGGAGAAATCAATCATTTAACATGTGCATGAAAGAACCTACATCTCCACCATCAACAAGATTTAGGGTACAAGAATTAGGGTTTAGGAGAAAAAATTTCTCTACTCTAAACCACCACATAATCACATAGCTCAAGATATCATCACCATACTTATTAGGAACCGCACTTAGGGGTAGATTAATTGCATTTAAGATTAAGTGCAACAATAATTGAGGAGAAAGTTATATAAGTTGCATTGATTGTGAAGAAAAACTCCAAAAGCAAGATGCTCTAAGGAAAGAGAGGAAAACCAACACTTTATCAACACCAAAACCAAGCTAACATCACCTCAAAGGATAAAGAAGAACCCTAGGTTAAAGAAATCTCAAGAAAGGGAGCACAAACCCTAGGCCAAGATGAAGGGGAAGAGAGGAGAACTTCAACTCAACTTTAGGCACTATCATGGAGAACCATAGATTCGGCCAAAATAGAGAGAAATTCCTCAAGAAGCGCCACCATAGCAACCCATAGATTTGGTCAATAGAAAGAAAGAGAAGGGTTGAGTTGAAAGAAAATGAAACAAAAAATGATAGGTCACTTAACAAAATCAAGGAGCACTAAAGGATCACCAAAGATGAGTTACTCCAACCTAGATCACACATGTAAGGGTTCAACCACCTTGCTCCAAGGTTGAGCTATCCTTCTCCACCAAAAACACAAGAGACAAGCTCCCAGAAGAAGAGGGAAATAAGAGAATGCATAAGGGTCACATGCGTGCAAAGAGAGGGGTATATATACCCAAGGGTAGGAGAGAGATAAAGGAGGTTAGGTGTCATGCACATGAGTGCCACTTGTCCTCTGTAAATAATCCTTGCAAGCAGTAAGATCATGCATGCAACAAAATCTCATTAAAACCAAGGAAATCTAGCAACCTTACTTGGTCCATAGGATCATTGGTCGAAGAGATTCTATGTGACCAAAACACAACAAAACACATCGTTTGCATATATCAAAACCCCAGTTTCTAGTGACCAAAGGAAGAGGTCATGGGCTCATCGATCAAAGGGAGAACAAGGCACACCAAACTCTTCGACGCATAGATCAAAGACAATGAAACAATAAGGTTATCAAATTAAACCCAAGAACTCAGAGATCAAGACACATGGTCAATGCCAAACTAGGGCATCCAAGCAAAACCCTAGAAACAACACCAAGGTGACACCATATATCTCCTCATCCAACCAAGGTACCACAAAGTGCCCAAGGGAACCATTCTCTTCAACATGATGCCAAAACATGTGAGGCATAACAAGCATGCAAAAAATTGCAAGATAAACCCCAAACATGGGTAAATTGAAATTAGGTCCAAAACAAATCCATATATGTGTAACTATCTTAAACATCATAAACATTGGAGCAAACTAAAAATATAAGCATTTCACATGTCATTAAGGCTCATCACATTATTATATTGAGGTTTTGAGCATCTTATTATGTTAATAAAGCAAGACCAAGCATAAAGCTAGGTCAAGGGTCTTATAGTAAGAGAAACATAAACATGTTGACCTCATAATTAGGTTTATGTTATAATTGATCAATGCTATGAACAAGAGTTTTCTTCAAAAGAAGATCCACATGTATTATACAACTTAAAAAATGTATATATATATATATATATATGTGTGTGTGTGTGTGTGTGTGTGTGTGTGTGTGTGTGTGTGTGTGTTTGTGTGTGTGTGTTTCCTCTCTATACTAAATTATTCTCTGTCCCTTTTTATACGACATATTTTGAACATAACCTAACATTTAAGCCTAGGTTGACAATAAACACATCTCAACATATCTCCCATAACATTTTAAATATCCTTTGTCTAAATCATACACTTATATCAATATTTTTGTATTTTTTGATCATAGTTAGAGGGTTTAACCCATCATCTTAGTAAGTAAGTCTGGGTTGAGAAATCCTAATTTATTAGCTAGTTTTTGAGTGAACTAGAATTTCTATTTTTTATGCATATATAAACCCTAATTCAGCATTTCAAGGTTTGAATATTTTTATTCATGAAATGTCAGTAAGAAATCAACTATTGAATTCACTACAATAAGTAAATCATAATATTGAGCCAATAAGTGAAATTCATACCAATAAGTGAAATTCATAAGTATGTAGTAACATTGTTTCATTAGATTCAGAAAAAGATCAGGTAAATATGCCTTAAAACATAAATGTACCCTTTTGAATATGTTAAAATCAAATTAGATTGTATGCATTATCATAAGTTTAGAAATGATGGTCCATGGTAATAAGGGAAGTTGACTGACTTTATGAAGATCTGACTGATATTGCAAGATATGAACCTCAGAATTAGTCTATAGAAATGCTTATGCATCTTCATCATCTATTTTCAGAGCTCAATCAACTTGCAGAAAGTCAAGCCAACCTTTGGATTAGACTAGAGTCCAAGTTGATTGCTCTTATCAACAAACCATGCGACATTTTGTCATGGTAGTCACGCTGAATACCAGATTAGTGGCAAGAAGCTTGTTAATGAGGTCTTTGGTCTTTTATATTAAATGACCAATTCAGTACATGGAATTAGATCTTTAAACTTATTATCACCTTCTCCACTACATTACTCTTGGTTGTGATTTTGTATGATTTTGGGAGAAATATCCCTAGAAGAGTAAGAACTATAGATTCTCTTCATTTTTACATATTAAGCTAGATTAATTTTTTTTTAAAATTTTCCTTCTTATTTTATTGTTGATTTTGATAGATGATGACCTTATCCTTTTCCTTTATCCATCTTTTTCTTTGTTTTACTACAATGTTGGATCAAAGGAGCAGCATGAACTTATTCTTGAATGTTTGAGACTCTATCTTGAAAATTTTACCTAAATTATAGATTATAGTGTATTTGTCCAAGACATTGACCAACTATAGAAAATAGTAGGTGATTCAATTTCTTAGATATTGTATCAACAAGAAGATTTCGTCAATTTTCTGTTTGCAACAATAAATTTTGATCTACTAGAGTTGCTTATTTCTTGATCTTGTGATTATAAAACAATGAACAAAATATATATTGATAATATTTAACTACTAGTGAATATAATAATGGTCTTGGAATTTCATGTCAATCTTAAATTCTATGATTTTATAGGTGTTTAAATTGCAATATTTTTTGCAGAAAATGCTAATATGTTTGCTCTTATGTATTCAGTAACTATATTATTTATATTTTTTATAGAAAAGGTATTACCTTTTTTATCAATTGCATGTAATATATTTCAAAAATAGGATTTCAAAATAGTTATAGCTCGATTTAGTTGACATGAAAACTCCATGATGAAACCTAAGATCAATATTGACATGATTCAATTGGCAATTCAAAGAAGGGCATGGATCAAGTATAAGTTTTTTTAGTTAGTGAAATGTAAGTTAGTTAATATCAAATTAAAAAATTCAAGTTATAATTAAGTGCAAATAGTAGTAGTTAATGCATTGAACACTACATAAGTTTTTCCAAGAGGTCTTTACATGAAAGAGTGAAACGAATAAGTAACTAGTATAGATCAAGAGAGTATCACTTAGAGCATGACTTGGTGAGCCTCAATTATCTATTATACATTATAAGTATCAAACAATGACTATCTAGGTACATGTGGTACTAATTCATCTTAGTTAATTACTTTAGAACTACCCATTTTTGTATGTCAGTCCTAGTGCAACCATGTTACATCAGTTGGAGGAAAACTCATCACGGGACAAGACTAGTTCAATTAGTAGTATTAATGTTCTAGATTTATGTTAAGACTAATACTATAATCCACACAATAGTGTATTTCACTTGGATGGTACGATCAATAAGAGTTCATGGTCAAAGTTAAAAGATGTTGCAACCATTACTTGTAAGACTCTTTGACCTGGTTACTTCATAAACATATTTGTTTGTTATAATATTGGGTGATTAGTTATCTAGTTAAACATTAGTATATGTTTCAATAATAGTAATAAGGCTAAGTTTTGAATTTGAGCCAATTCACACTATGTTTCCTCTAATTTTATACAATTGATGTATGTTCGTTGGCTTATATGAAACTTTTCTTTTTTGAGAGTCGAACTGCAACTTTAATAAAAGTATATTTGTATATGATGCTCTTCATAATATCATGAAATTTTGTTTTATTTAGATTTTTTTATTTTTCTTGCACGGGCTACCAATACTTTTGTATTAGTTTAGCGTGATGGATGTTTCTATGTCAATTGATGGTATTTATGTTGTTTTTGGTACGTGGTGATAAAATTGATGGTGATGGTGATGGGGACAGTTATGGTGATAGGGACGGTGATGGTGATAGGAAAATTATTAAAATTTGTTGTTTGGTAACATGTGCATGGTGATGGTGAAAAACTTTAAAAAATTGTTTGTTACATGGTTATAGTGACAGGGAGGAGAATTGTTTTATAAAAAAAACACCCAACACAAGTAAGAATCATATTTATTAGAATTTTTTTGTACATTTATTTTAATAAGTAGTGGAGTCTTGAAAAAAAACTTATTTCACCATGATTCACCACGATTCACCATGCTTTTTCATAGGGACACATATAGATCAAAATTCACCACAGATTAACCATGGATTCACCACGATTCCCTATCACCAAGGAAAACAAACAACATTTTTGTTTTACCATCGTTCCCTATCACCATGACTCACCACGTAACAAACTCAAATTAAATAAAACAACGCCTTTTTAGTCTAGAGATCAAAGAAGAACCTAATTGATAGCTAGACAGATGAAAACTATCATTTGTTAAATTTTCCATTACTTTGTAGATCGATTATAAATGAATTAGATTGGTCAACCGGTAGAACTTATTTTTTGTCTTTTTATGTAAATTGATGACTCACCAACCTAGGTTCTGATGAGAAATTCAATTTTTAATCGACTATAATTGGTTTTAATAGTATTTGCAAGCTGACAAAAGTGTCTTTTGCTGAGAGATGAGAATGAGAACTGATTTCTTTTACGAACTGACAACAGAGAAAATTAGATGAAGACCGACCAAACTAAAAGGCTAAAAATGGATGAAACTACATGATTACAAACTGATGAAGATGACTTTTGCACCAACCAGTGGAAGTTTCGAGCCACACACAATCCATGAAAAATCTAGAGAGATGGAGTGGACATGCCAACTGGCTCGATTGATTGATAAAGATACTGCTTTAGACCCTTTCACTCTTCCTCCTTCTATTTCACCTATAAATGCCCCTCCCCCTCCTATCCAACAAAGATTTAGTCAAATCTCTTATTGCTGCTAGAGACCAACAAGGATCCATTGAAGTCAACTAAATTCTTGTTGTTTACCGATGCATGTTGTTGCATACCTTAACTTAAACTTTCTTGGATCCAAGCTTTCTAGCATAGTTTCTTTCCCTCCACGTGTAAAATATTATCTCATAACTCTGTTTCTTATTATTCACCATTCCCATACCGTAATCAAAATCCATTATTCTACAAATTACACACTTGCATATATATTAAAGGATCCCACTTTTCTTCTCATTTTCCATAAAAAAAACCATGTTCATGAGAAAAAGAGCATTCTTGGAGCTTTCGAAGAATAAATCTTTGATCTTTGCTGCTCTTTTTCGTGATTTCTTACTTGGACTTTGTTTTCTTCACTTCTTAGGTGACTCATGGAACTTTTTATGCATTTCTTGTCTACTTGTTACGTGCATAATAAAAATCTTGCTTTAAAAGCCCCTATTTTGTAAAAGATGATCTCATATGGAATTGGTGTGTTTAAAATGGATATATGAATGTTTATATATTTCTTAATCCTTTAAATATATTTTCTTTTGTGATTTTAGATTCTCTCTTTAAACAGTTTTGAATGAAAATAAATATATATACGCAAATTTCCCTTGATATATCATTCTGTGGTCTTTTATAACATAGGAAAGACAATAGACCTACATAACTTTACTTACTATTTGGGAACTGTGTTACAATGAACTAAAGGCTTTTATAAGCCATTATGTTGATGGCTTTTTTGTTTAATGATATCATATTATTGATGGTATCTCATGTATGCTAGGTTTTGGTCCTTCTAAACCTAAATATGAAAATCGCATAAAGTTTGCATAGGTTGGATGTTTTAAGTTCAAATTTTTGGGTGTTATCTTCTTTATGCCTGGTGAAGCTATATAATTTGTTTATGAATGATAGTGAGATTCTTATGAAAAGTTGTCACTGTTATGGTCTTATTAACAAATAGGGCTTTCATGTGTCCTAAATAATGTTTTGGTCCTCTTTATGGCCAAGGATGCTTACATTTACCATGATGAACTAACTAAAAATTATTTTATATATTTATATCTTCTAAATTTGAAATTATTTTTTTCTCACAAATGTGTATATCCTAATTTTGGTGTTGTGGCATGTGTACTCATGATGGACTAGGTTTTTAGTAGGATGGTTATTGTGTACCTACTGTTTGGTTAGGTCATTGTTCCACTACAATTTTTCACTCATACTAACTGAGGTGAGGAGATCTTTAGGGTTCTGATAAGCTCTAATATGAGGCTAATGTCGACTTTTTAGTGGTCAGCTAGTAGTTTCAGTGGTACACTGCAATACCCCTCCTTATGATATATAACATAATTGAGAAAAAGCTTTGACCTTGAAGGGGGGATGTCACATTTATGAAATCATAGCAAATAAACACATAATTAATCATTGGGATTCATACGTTGTTCTTTTGAATAGAAAAATTCAATTGTGTGCTATAACATGCATGGAAATTATGTATAAAAACATGATTGGATTGCCTAGTATGGATGCCACCCCACCAATTGGCTCTTGAATGTCTTCTAATCCTTTCTTGCTCCTCGTGAGTCCTTAGTTGCTCCAATTCTTGGGGACATTGTGTCCCCAGCCATGCAAAGGGGAAAAACAACATATCAGTAAACGGTATTGGCACATTATAACATAAGCAAAATAAAGTATACTTGACATGTAAAAAAAGTTGACATTAATTCATTATAACATTCTTGAATCATTTATAACATAAAGAATCAAATAGTAAATGTTTGCATCCCTCTATATCGCCCCCTTAGGAGCACATGATTGCTAGGAAAGCCCTTGATGCTAGGAAAGATCTTGACGACCCCTTGGGGTCCATGATTGCAGGAGCATATACAGACTATTTCAATTCCAATTGACTTGATCGTTAACATGACATCAACATTAACATTAACATGATCCTTTAAAAATTAACATGGTGAATTGGAAAAGTAGATATATGCCACTCTCTTAATGCCCCATAGGATCCCATGATTCCTAGGGAAGCCCATAATGCTAGGAAAGCCCATAGTAACCTTTTCAAGTCTATAAATGGGGCACATATAAAAACTTATCCAATCCCTTAATCTTCATCATTAACTAAAATCTTGACTTAAACATTAAACATTTCTTAGTCTTAATGTTGAACATGATGGGATTTCTCCCTCTTAACATGATCTCTTAACATGGTGGGATTTCTTCCTCTTGGACATTAACATGAGTTTCATGAGTCATTAATCATAAACATTAACCATAATGAACATTTTAACCATAGAACATAACATATAGCAATCATCAAGCAATTTGATATAGTGAACATGGTTTAAACATTAAACATGAAATCATAATGCCTACTTATACTTTATATGCAATCAACCATTAATACTTGTTCTTAGTAGCATGACACGTTTACCTTGGAGCAATGTAGAACCTAAGATAGTCTTCTTGATCCTTGAGTTAAATCTAGGTCAAATCTCCCCTTGACTGATAGGCTCTAAGCACATGTTCATAAACATCATTAATCAATACCTTGTTTGATCTTAGGTTGAATTAAGGTGAACTAGGGTTTGGGTGCATTAGGATTAGACTTATTAATTGACATCATTAACTGGGGAAAACTAGGTTAGATTAGATCACCTTAATCATATGGTTCATGATTAGGGTTTCGTGGGTCAAATTGGGGTTTCTAATGAAACATCAAAATAGAAAGGCAAATCAGGATTGAAAACCTTAAAATTAGATTCATCTTGAAAAACCCCTTTTTAATGACTATTTATTTCCCTTTTTCTGAGCATCCTACAATTTACTATGAATATTAAAAATAGACCAATCAGAACTCAATAAACCCATAGCATGACACTGATTTGAGTCAAAAATAAAATTGATGTAAATAAATCATGAAAAGACCAAAGAACCTTAGGTGTGTGTTACATGTTCTCAATTATAGAGGGGAAAACTTGTCATTTAACCGATCAAACTTGTTTCACAGATGAAAAATCAGGGTGTCAGTGAAATCTCAAAACTACCCATACATGGTTGATCATTTGATTAAACGACTAGGGGCAATTGGGTCACCTTACAACCTGGCATCTTCCTCTCCATCGTGCAAGAGGTAGTAGTGCTCCAGGGCTCAAAGCATGAGCAAAGATCGATCCATGTGGTGATCAATTCTGGGAAACCATCTCATTACCTTGGATGACGTTCAGAAGTCAAGATGAACCTAGGTTATGGGTACAAAATCAATCGAATGACCAAGGTGAAATATGAAAAAATGAAGCTTAAAAGCAGAACTACAAGAACAATGTTAGTAAGGAGAACTTGGGTGTTTGTGAAGACTCGTTGAGGTTTATGGGACATGTACAGAGCATTCTCGTGGACGAGGGGGCTTTGAGTGATCACTGCAGTGGCTCGTCAGCAAGGGTTCTCATCGAGTTACATGACCCAACAACTGGGACCTTCATAGTGCAAACGGGAAAAGAGGGACCAACAACGAGGTGGCATGGATTCTTGTAGACACTCCAATCAAGCCAAAGCAGGAAGTGAGGGTCATGGTACACCGATAGAAACTAAAGATGGAATACGAGTAGTCGGGGCATCTTGGGGTACAAGGGGTGAAATTGGGAGTGGAGGAGAAAATTGTGGGTCCTAGCAGTGATTTTGGCACCCATAAGTAGTTGTGGGTTTCATTGTGATGACGAGTGCAACAACAGGGTAGAGAGGGGAGAGAGCGCCGCTTTGGAAATTTCGTGCACAAAGTGAGATAGGGGGGTCAGTAAACCCCCATTCAAAATTGGGAAAGAGAGACAAAATCAGCGGAGAAAGAATTTTGTGAAATGGGTAAGAGATGAGGGAGTGAGATGGTGAGGGAGGAAACACAAGAGAGTAACTCCTTTCTGTGAAACCGTCAGGAGGTAGGTGATGGCCTAAGAACTTCGGATCATGGATCTCTCGAATTTTGGTCATTGGATGGTGTTATAAGAAGGTAAGAAATAAAAAGGGCACATGACAGGAGGATAAATTGGTACTATAGGTTAATCAATGCATTAAATTAATTTTTTATTCAAACCTTAGTCAAAACTATGTCGTAAATTGTTTTATTCATTTAGAGGGTCAAACAAAGTCATAATGACTTGAAATTTGATCCATAGGATTATTATGAGGTCTAGAATATTTATGTGAAGCTAGATTTCGTTTTTTGGCATATCTTGGTCCATAACTTCTATAGTAACCATTAAAAGATATTAAAATTAATATATTTTGAAAAAGGTTTTTATTATCAAATTATTGAGTCATAAATCCGAGTTTTACTCATTCAATAGACACATTGTCACCTTGTTAATCTTATTCTACGCTTTATGGACATTTTGGAGGAGATAGAAAATGAAAGAGGATTCGTATGAGTTATTGGATATACATAATGCATATTTGAAAGTAAAATATGAACTTGAGTCTTAATTTAAGTTTTCTTATCAAATTTTCATGTAGTACTATCATTATTAATCTTTTTGTATTTAACCCCTCAATGTTTTTTGTGTAGGAGAAACTACATTCTATGATTTTAAATTATCTTGAAAATTGGGATGTTACAATTCTACCCACCTTAAAACAAATTCCATCCTCGAAATTTTCTAGGCTACTACCCAATTCAGGATTATTCTTACTTCTCCGTTCAATGAAAGTTAGCATACTCGATTTTTTAAGAAAAAGGAATATATTATGAAAAAGGTTCATGTGGACATAGATGTAAATATTACATCATTCCTTATCTCCTCAATTTTATACTTTAGGGTTTATGAGACCAAACCCATCTTTACACTAAGAACACCTACCTTCAACTTGGCATAACTTTTTGACATTAGGCATGGGTGACTATCTACCTGATGCAGCCCTATTTTAGGGCTTCATGTTGTGTCTTTTTGCTCTTCAATCACATATATACTTGTTAGATTGCATGTCATTCCTCCCAATATGCTTATTTGTATAAAATGCACTTATGGACATTATTTACATGTTTTTCAGGTACTTGGGTCACACTTGGATGGACGAGAGAGATGGAGGGGCCCAAAGAAGGCCCTAGAGCTCCCCCAACCTACCCCTAGTGGCCAAGAGTCAAGCTTAGATAAAGAAGTCCATGGATAATGAAGTTTGAAGCTCAAAGTGCAAGCAAAGCCCTGATCACGGCCATGGTAAAACAGAACGTTCGTGCTACAAATGAAGAAATCACAGGAAAAATCTCAGTTTGGAAGCAACTGCAAAGCATACTCTACCACGGCCGTGTCATGCAGCACGGCCGTGCTGCGACCACCCACCACGACCGTTCCACACAACACGGTCGTGCTACCATATCCCACCACGGTCGTGCCACGCAGCACGGCCGTTCTAGAATAGCCCACCACGACTGTGCCACACAGCACGGCCGTGCTACCAGATCCCACCACGGTCGTGCTATGCAGCACGACCGTCCTACCCTCAACCCACCACGACCGTGGTTACCACCACGGTCGTGGCCGTTTCAGCCACCAACCTGACATTTGGCATATTTTAAATCCCACGACCGTGCCCATACACCACGACCGTGGCCTACCCTACCCACCATGACCGTGGTGACCCACCACGGTAGTGCTACTCACAAAATCCACCCATTTTTCACTACTTTACCCATTTTCCCCCTACTTGACCTAGTGCTTCCTCCCCACACCTATATATACCTAGGTGGTGGCTGGGGCATGAGGCTAGCTACCTTCTACCCCCTCCTAACTCCCTAAATCACCACCCACTCCATTTCACTCCATATCCACCTCAAATCCACTCCATTTCACCATTTCCACCACATAACCCCCCATATCTAAGCCTTCCATCCACTTCCCTCCATCATTCCACACCATTTCATCCAAGGAGAAGAAGGAGGACGCCCCTGCAGCTACTGGAGAGGAGGACTTCTTCATCTACACCGAGCTCCATGGCTTCTTCTACCTCTTTCTCCTTTCTTTTTATATTTTCCATTTCTATGAGTAGCTAGGCCCCTGTGGGTGGGCTGTTTGGGGGAAATTATGTTACTTTGATATCATGTTGGGGGAAAATGACATGTAAACATTGTAATTCTAGTTGTTAATGATTATATTTTATTTGCATCTCATTCTCCATGGATTTCTTGTTGGTTTGTGTGTGAAATCACCTAGGAATTTAGGCAAATTGCTAATATGTGTGAATTTTGGGATTTGCCTTACACCCTGCCATAATCACACATATAAGCAATTTGCCTAAATTCCTAGGTGATTTCACACACAAACCAACAAGCAATCCATGGAGAATGAGATGCAAATAGAATATAATCATTAACAACTAGAATTACAACGTGTACATGTCATTTTCCCCCAACTAACATAATTTCCCCCCAAACAGTCCACCCACAGGGGCCTAGCTACTCATAGAAATGGAAAATACAAAAAGAAAGGAGAAAGAGGTAGAAGAAGCCATCGAGCTCGGTGTAGATGAATAAGTCCTCCTTCTAGCAGCTGCAGGGGCGTCCTCCTTCTTCTCCTTTGATGAAATGGTGTGGAATGATGGAGGGAAGTGGATGGAAGGCTTAGATATGGGGGGTTATGTGGTGGAAATGGTGAAATGGAGTGGATTTGAGGTGGATATGGAGTGGAATGGAGTGGGTGGTGATTTGGGGAGCTAGGAGTGGGTAGAAGGTAGCTAGCCTCATGCCCCAGCCACCACCTAGGAATATATAAGTGTGGGGAGGAAGCACTAGGTCAAGTAGGGGCAAAATGGGTAAAGCAGTGAAAAATGGGGGATTATGTGAGTAGCACGGCCGTAGTGAGTCACCACGGTCATGGTGGGTAGGGTAGGCCATGGCCATGGTGTATAGGCACGGTCGTGGGAATTAAAATAGGCCAAATGTCAGGTTGGTGGCTGAAACAGCCACGGCCGTGGTGGTAACCACGGTCGTGGTGGGTTGAGGGTAGAACGGTCGTGCTGCGTAGCACGACCGTGGTGGGATCTGGTAGCATAGTCGTGCTGTGTGGCACGGCTGTGGTGGGCTATTTTAGAACGGCCATGCTGCATGGAACGACCGTGGTGGGATATGGTAGCACGGTCGTGCTGCGTGGCACGGCCGTGGTGGGTGGTCGCAGCACGACCGTGGTAGAGTATGCTCTATAGCTACTTCCAAACTGAGATTTTTTCTGTGATTTCTTCATTTGTAGCACGATCATTCTGTATTACCACGGTCGTGCTCGGGGCTTTGCTTGCACTTTGAGCTTCAAACTTCATTATCCATGGACTTCTTTACTTAAGCTTGACTCTTGGCCACTAGGGGTAGGTTGGGGGAGCTCTAGGGCCTTCTTTGGGCCCCTCCATCTCTCTCGTCCATCCAAGTGTGATCCAAGTACCTGAAAAACATGTAAATAATGTCCATAAGTGCATTTTATACAAATAAGCATATTGGTAGGAATGACATGCAATTTAACAAGTATAGATGTGATTGAAGAGAAAAAAGACACAAGATGAATCCCTAAAATAGGGCTGCATCACTACCCTTAGGTCTTTAGGTGCTTCCTACATTTCCAGATATGTTGTGATCAGGCACATACCCATAGATGTGGGATCTTAACATGTTGCCTATCACTAACTTACTAATGAACATATCCCATACCACATGAACTAGTGATAAAGAAGAAGTGCATAAAAGGTCTCATGCTCATGACATTCCTCTTAAAGTATCAATTGTCTTGGCCATAACCAATGATAATGGAGAGTTCATCTAATTAGCTAGGGTAGGTTGACACTTGAGATCTAAACTAAGTAATCATTTATCTCTAACCTCTATCTCTTTGAAGGTGAAAACCTAATCATTGTAGGTCATGGTATCTTTCCTTTGAGATTATATCCTTAAACTGTAATCTCATATCTTCATTCTAGGATTAGAACATATGAATCAGTTGCTTCCTGGTGTCCATCCATTTATTGGCTCTAATACCATTAATGTAACACCCCTCCTTATGATATATAATATAACTAAGACGAAGCTTTCACCTTGAAGGGGAATATCACATTTATGAAATCATAGAAAATAAACTCATAACTAGCCATAGGGATTCATACATTGTTCTTTTGAATAGAAAACTTCCATTGAGTGCTATAACATATTAAACATTTCTAAACATGGAAACCGTGCATAAAACATGATTGGATCACCTAATATGGATGGCACCCCACCAGTTGGTTCTTGAAGGTCTTCTAATCATTTCTTGATCCTTGTGAGTCCTTAATTGCTCTAATTCATGGGGACATCACGTCCCTAGCAATGCAAAGGGGAAAAACAACACATCATTAAACGGTACTGGCACATTATAACATAAGAAAATTAAAATATACTTGACATGTAAGAAAAAGTTGACATGAATGATTATAGCATTATTGAATCGTTTTTAACGTAAAACATTTAATAGTAAATGTATACATCTCTCTATAATGCCCCCTTCAGAGTACATGATTGCTAGGAAATCCCTTGATGCTAGTAAAGCCCTTGACAACCCCTTGGGGTCCATGATTGCGGGAGCATATAAAAACTATTTCAATTTCAATTAACTTGATTGTTAACATGACACCGACATTAACATTAACATGATCCTCGAACATTTAACTACGTGAATTGGAAAAGTAGATATATTCCACCTCTCTTAAGCCCCTTAGGAGCCCATGATTGCTAGGAAAGCCCATAACGACCCTTTCAGGTCCATAAATGAGGCACATATAAAAACTTCGCCAATTCCTTAATTTTTATCATTAACTCATGTCTTAACTTAAACATTACTTTCCTTAGTCTTAATCTTGAACATTATGGGATTGCTCCCTATTGATTCCATGATGTCTTAACATGATGGGATTTGTCCCTCTTGGACATTAACAAGAGCTTTCATTAATCATAAACATTAATGATAATAGAAATTTTAACTATAGAACATAACATATAGAAATCATCAAGAAATTTCATATAGTGAACATGGTTTAAACATAAAACATGAAATGATAATGTCTACTTATACTTAACATGCAATCAACCATAAATACTTGTGCTCAGTAGCATGACCCATTTACCTTTGAGAAATGTAGATCCTAAGATAGTCTTCCTAATCCTTGAGTCAAATCTAGGTCAAATCTCCCCTTGACTTGATTAGGCTCTAAGAACATGTTCATAAACATCATTGATCAAATTACCTTATATTGATCTTAGTTTGAATTATGGTGAATTAGGGTTTGGGTGCATTAGGATTAGACTTATTTATTAACGTCATTAAATGGGGAAAAGTAGGTTAGATTAGACCACCTTAATCATATGAGGTACACGATTAGGGTTTCATGGGTCAAATTAGGGTTTCCAAGACATCGAAATAGAAAGGCAAATTAGGCTTAAAATCTTAAAATCAAATTCCCCTCGAAAAATCCTTTAAAATGGTTGTTTATTTGCATTTTTCTGAGCATCCTATGATTTATTATGAATATTATAAAATAGACCAAACAAAATTTAATAAAACCATATCATGACACGGATTTGAGTCAAAAATAAACTTGATATAAATAAATCACAAAAAGACCAAAGAACCTTAGGTGCTTTACATGCACTCAATTATACGAGGCAAACTTGTCATTTAACCGATCAAACTTGTTTCGGATTACAAACCAAGGTGTCTGTGAAAACTCAAAACTACCCATACATGATTGATCATTCGATTAAACGAGCAGGGGCAACTGGGTCACCTTACAACCTGGCATCTTCCTCTCCACTGTGTGAGAGGAAGTAGTGCTCTAGGGCTCAAAGCATGAGCAAAGCTTGAGCCCTGTGGTGATTGATTCTGGGAAACCATCCCATTACCTTCGACGACGTCCAATGGTCAAGATGAACCTAGATTATGGGTACTAAAAGCATCAGAACAGCCATGGAGAAATCTACAAAATGGATCTCAAAAGTGGAACTACTAGAAGGAAGTCAATAAGGAGAGCCAGGGTTTGCTCCGGCTTCTCTCTACCCGGTGGCACCACTGGGGGGAGGGGGTGTCTTCTCAGGCGTGCCTTCCTCCTGGATTTCAACCACGCCGACTGAAGCTTGAACTATTCCCAGAGAAAGAGGCATCCAGTTGCATTCCAGTTGCCCGACGGATGCCCCTCTCATTTCTAGAAGACGCAGATCGAGTTGCGCTGCAAGAGCCGTGATTTGACGAGGTCAGTGCCATCGATTCAATCGACTTCATCTCGTTCAAGTGAGACAAGCGGAGAAGAGCCTTCCCCTATCGTCGATCTCACTGCTTGCTTCTCTGACCCTGGCACCTGTGCATCCTTCTAGTACACGGGGTCGTCGCTTGCATCTGGTTATGCTTAGGCATCCAAGACGGAGCTTGGGCTCCTCGACAGGCTTCTGGACTGGACTCGCTCTGGCGTCATCCTGTCGTGCCTCTTCATCAACCTAGACGCGTTTTTGTGCTTGGGTTGTGTCCCCTGCTCTGGGGTACCGTCCCCGATGTTTGGCGGGGCTCCTCATAATGATGCTTCGGCGGTGCCTCCCTTCTGGTATTGGCAGCTCCTGAGCTCGTTTGGCTTATGGTAATAGGTGGATGGCCCTGGACATGTTTGACCTCAGATCCTCCCCTAGTGGATATGGAGGTGACGGGTCTCTCTGGGAGGATGGGGTTCCTGCTCTGGTCCTCCTGGTGACCCCTCGTAGCTACTGGTTCAGATGGCAGCACCTCCCAGGTTCAGGTTTCTTCCCCGACAAGGCGGTGGTCCTCGTCCTGTCAACAGCGCTGACCCCTCCAAGGGGTCCTCGTCTAGTCGAGCCTTCTGCTGCTAGGCATAGATACACCTTCAAGGTGTTCTGGGTGATACCTCGATGTTGAGTATCCTCGGTAGTACCGGGGCTTGCCGTGAGCTCCGTTGCGTCTCACGATCACCCTGCGTTTAGGGTTCCTCGTGAGGTGTTGCTTCGATGTTGAGCCCACTCGTTTGGGCCTTCCTACTGATGTGTGGCGATGCGCGGTCTAGGTTAAGGGGGGCATTCTACTCTTCTTCCTCGATCTCCTATGCTGCGTGAAGGAACACCCTCGTGGTGTTTGATGATATGCCTCTGCTAGACAGTAGCGTGAGATTTCCTAGATTCACTTCCAATGGTGGAATCAATGCCTCCTTCTTCCTCCCACTAATTTCAGGGAATGGTTGTATTGTTATGTGTGAGGGAGGATTGGTGGGCAGGTGTTTTTCCTTTGGTTGTCTGTTGTACTCAGTTTTCTTCATGATAGATGTTTGGCAGGGTGTAGGTTACATTTGCAGCTGGTGGTTCACCCTTCGGGTACTTGTGGGGTGTTGTTGTGCAAACAGTAACATTCGATGCTTGGTCTCTGGTTCTTGCATAAAGATATAACCAGGTCCTCTTAGCAGTTTCCTTTGCTTTCCAAAAACTCGAAGACCTGGATGATAGTAGTGGAGGTTCCTTCTATATTGCTCCTGAGATTCCCAGGTTGCTGAAGTGATGGTTCGGCTGCCCATGTTGCCACAATTTAAGAGGATGAGTCTATTGCCAGTGTTGGCATGTGTAGTTTGGATAGTCATTTTAGTTTCTCTGTTATCTCTTGAGTTAGTATTGCGGGTTTGTTTTCTTCTTTTATCTAGGTAGATGGCTACTGTGTAGCTTGTGTTTAGATTGTTTCTCTGGTTTTTTGGATGTCTTCATCCAGGGTTGTAATGGGGGTGCAAACTCTTTTGTGCCCAAAGTTTTGGTAATACAGTAACACACTTTTTGGACCGACCAAAAAAAAGAGGAGAGCCAGGGTGTTTATGAAGACTCTCTGAGGTCTATAGGACCTGTGCGAAGAATTCCTGTGGTCGAGGGGGCTCTGAGTGATCACCACAGTGGCTCCTCGATAAGTGTGCTCATCGACTTACAAGACCTGATAGTTGGGACCATCACGGTGCAAACAGGAAAAGAGGGACCGACGATGAGGTGATGTGGATGCTTACAGACACTCCAATTGACCCAAAGGAGGAAGTGAGGGTCAATGGTTAGCCGACGACATCCAGAGATGGAAGATGAGTAGGGGGGCATCTCGGGGCACAAGGGGTGAAATTGGGAGTGGAGGAGAAACTTACGGGTCCTAGCAGTTATTTTGGCACCCATAAGTAGTTGTGGGTTTCATTGTGATGACGACTGCAACAACAGGGTAGAGAGGGGGAGAGCACCACTTTGGGCATTTCATGCACAAGGCGAGACAGGAGGGGAACCACCATTCAAATCAGGTAAGAGAGAAGAAATCATCGGAGAAAGAATTTTGTGAAACGGATGAGTGATGAGGGAGAAAACGGTAAGGGAGGAAACACATGAGAGTAACTCCTTTATGTGAAATTGTCCAGATGAAGGTGACGGTCTAAGAACCATCAGATTGTGGATCTCTTAAATCATGTCCACTGGATGGCATGAGAACAAGGGAAGAAATAAAAAGGGTGTGTGATTGGAGGATAAACTAGAACTACAGGTTAATCAATGCATTAAATTAATTTGAATTCAAACCATAGTCAAAACTATGTGATAAATTGTTATATTTATTTGTAGGGTCAAACAAAGTCATAATGACTTGAAATTTGAACCATAGGCTAATGAAAAGGTCTTGTGAAGCTAGATTTCATTTTTCGGCATATCTTGGTCCAGAATTTCTATAGTGACCATTAAAATACATTAAAAGTAATATATTTTGAAAAGGGCTTTTATTATCAAATTATTGAGTCACAAATCCGATCTTTACTCAATCAATAGTCACATTGTCGCCTTGTTACTATTTTTATATGCTTTATGGCCATTTTGGAGGAGAGAGAAAATGAAAGAGGATTAATATGAGTTATTGGATATACATAATGCATATTTGAAAGTAAAATATGAACTTGACTTTTAGTTCAAGTTTTCTTATCTCATTTTCATATAAGTACCGCCATTATTGCTCTTTTCCATTTAACCCCTCAACCTTTGTTGTGTAGGAAAAACTACATTCTATGATTTTAAATTATCTTGAAAATTGGGATGTTACATACACTTCAAACTAATTAGGGCTTCATAAAATGTGTAGCTTAGTTTTGTAGTAGATATGTTAGGGTTGTTTAGGGAACACATTGCATGATGATTATTGCTTTTCTATTCCTTCTAGTATAATATGTAATTTATATCATTAGATGTCTATTTTTATGTATATGTACCTTTATTTATACATGTTCATTGTATAGACTTTGGTTAGTGCCAATACTTGTTAATTTATCTGATTTAACTAACTTAATTACATAACATGTTTGTAAATTATGAATGTTATTAGTTGATATATCGTATTGGTGGGACTTGGAGTCTCACCCTATGGTTTTCCACATCTTTTAAGTTATAAGAAGCATGATCATACCTTTTGTAGTGAGGATTCTTAATTAGAAGATTAGTATAGATCAGAGGTTTTTGTGGTTCTAGTTAGAGTCCTAGAGTCATTTTTGTACTCTCATGTCCTGAAAAGGGAATTTGTAAATGATATATATCTACTCGAGTTTCTAGTTGTATGCCATGCATGGTGTAAATGTTGTAAATATCTGGAAAAATGCCTATTTTATACATGTTGCAGTTGAGGACACCAAACTCATTAACCTAATAGAATCCCGAAGGGGAAGGCCCCTGGGGTGAGTAGGGAAGGGGAAACTCAAAAGGATAGCTATTCCTTGCATCGTTAAGAGTTATAGCTAACTTCTAGGCTTCCGGGGAAGGGAATGTCATTCTTCTCTATTCTATAGTTGTAGTTGAGGTCGGGTAGAAAAGAGAGTAGATTTCCTTCATAAAGTTACAAGATATGAATATATATGAAGTTGGACCTCTATGTAGTATCTCTTTTGATATTAAGATTTTTATTTTCTATCACTTATGTGTGTTGTTGATAATATGGTTAATTAGTGTATTATATGTAATTTGGTTTTGATTAATCTTATTTTGTGTGGTTGGTTGTCACAATAGTAATCAAATTTAGTTATTAATTTTGAATTGTATATGTTAGTATCTAGTATGTCTATTACGATAATTTCATCTCATCATTGACTTTTAATTGTTTATTCTCTAAGTTTATAAACTTACTATGTTCTAATTTACACTTATAAATTATTGTGAATTTCAAAATACTCGATTTTATGCATTTAATGTTTTTTTTAATTATTCATTCACTGGGCATATAGCTCATCACTCTACATGAAAATTTTAGAGGTTGTGGCAAACATGTACAAACACCTCTAGAAAGAGAAGTGGGTCAATAGTTGTTGTAAAAAGGAGGTGTGTGTAGAAGTAGTACTAATAGCTGCAACAACAACAACAATAGTAGTAGTCATTTAAACAACAATTAGTAGTAATACTAGCAGTAGTAGTAGCAGCAGTAGTAGTAGCAGTAGTAGCATTAGTAGTAGCAGTAGTAGTAGCAACAGAAGTAGTAGTTGTAGTAGTAGTAGTAGTAGTAGTAGCAGTAGTAATAGTAGTAGTAAATCTAGCAATAGCAACAATAGTAGCATTAGTAGTAGGGCATTAGTAGCAACAATAGTAGCAAAAATAGTATTAGCAGTAGTAGTTGTAGCAACAATAGTAGTAGTAGTAGTACTAGCAACAGTAGTAGCAGTAGTACTACTAGCAGCAGCAGTAGTAGTAGCAACAACAGTAGTAGCAGCAGTAACAACAACAACAGTAGTAGTAATAGTAGTAGCAACAACAACAACAACAATAGTAGTAGTAGTAGAAGCAACAACAAAAACAACAACAGTAGTAGTAGAAGCAACAACAACAACAAAAACAACAACAATAGTAGTAGTAGTGGTAGTGGTGGTGGTGGTGGTAGTAGTAGTAGTAGTAGTAGCAACAATAGTAGTAGCAGTAGTAGGAGCAGCAGCAGCAGTAGTAGTAGTAGTAGCAGTAGAAGTAGCAGTAGCAGTAGCAGCAGTAGTAGCAGCAACAACAACAGTAGCAGTAGCAGTAGTAATAGCAATAGTAGAAGCTGTAGCAGTAGCAGTGGCAGCAGTAGTGGCAGCAGCAGTAGTAGTAGTAGGAGTAGCAGTAGCAGTGGTAGTAGTCATAGTAGTCATAGTGGTAGTAGTGATAGTAGTAGTTGTAGTAGTGGTAGTGGTAGTAGTAGTAGTGATGGTAGTAGTGGTAGTGGTAGTGGTAGTGGTAGTGGTAGTAGTGGTAGTGGTAGTGGTAGTGGTAGTGGTAGTGGTAGTGGTAGTGGTAGTGGTAGTGGTAGTGGTAGTGGTAGTGGTAGTGGTGGTGGTGGTGGTGGTGGTGGTGGTGGTAGTCATAGTTGTAGTAGTGGTAGTAGTAGTGGTAGTGGTGGTGGTAGTAGTAGTGGTAGTGGTAGTAGTAGTGGTAGTAGTGGTAGTAGTAGTGGTGGTGGTGGTAGTGGTAGTAGTAGCGGTAGTGGTAGTAGTAGTGGTAGTGTTTGTGGTTGTGGTGGTGGTGGTGGTGGTTGTAGTGGTGGTGGTGTTGGTAGTGGTAGGGGTAGTGGTATTGGTAGTGGTATTTGTAGTGGTAGTGGTAGTGGTGGTAGTAGTGGTAGTGGTAGTGGTGGTTGTGGTGGTAGTGGTGGTGGTAGTGGTGGTGGTGGTGGTAGTGGTGGTGGTAGATGTC